>JAHTLZ010000010.1:69910302-70006934 GCA_023846285.1 Phrynocephalus versicolor
TAAATAAATAAATAAATAAATAAATAAATAAATAAATAAATAAATAAGATAACAATAAATGTGTGCCGTATTTTTCTTCATGGAAAAATAAGACATCCCCTGAAAATAAGACCTAGCGCATCTTTGGAAGCAAAAATTAATATAAGACACTGTCTTATTTTCACGGAAACATGGTAGTTACAGGTTTCTGAATGACCTGAAGTGAGTTAGTGAGGGTTTCTGAATCTCCCTCTTTTTTTATAGTGAAAACAACCAACATTATAGCCCTTTGAATATGGTTCAGAAAATAAGATGGTCCTATAAAGACTGTGAGACTGGGTTTGTCTGCTCAATATTATCCTGGTGTTTCAAAATCAACACTAGCTGCTATTTGATTTCTCAGCTGTTTTCAGTATGTGGTTTAATCTTTAAAACAGAAGTGAATGATTTTCACTTGGGATGACTGCAAAAATCCAGTTTGGCCAGGAGACAAGGGGCTGCAATCTTTCACACTAGAAAAAAAAATTAGTGGACAAAATCACTGTGCAGCTACTCAATTTTTTCCATCTTATTTGAAGTGATTTTTAATATGTGCAACTTGATCTAAAGTACCTTAGTGGCTAATTGGTTTTTGCTTCATAATCTTTCTCTGAAACTATAAAATATTTTGCTATAATTCACTTGATTGATTCAGGAAATTTTTCAGTAGATTAAGAACTTCCTGATTTAAGCACCAATTAAGCCATCTGAGTAAAGACCTCTTGAATTAGTGATGTAAGGTTTTTGGGTTTTTTTTTAAACAGCATTTTAGGTGGCACTAAACCAGTGATGGCGAACCTATGGCATGGGTGCCAAAGGTGGCACTCGGAGCCCTTTTGGTGGGCACCTGACATTGCCCCTTCATAGCCACCTGTATACAGGTTAAATTACTGTATTGGCACTTTGCAAAAAAATTAGTGGGTTTTGAATTGCAGTTTGGGCACTCGGTCTCTAAAAGGTTTGCCATCACTGCACTAAACACTAGAGAACCACTAAGCAGGGTGGTATAGATTTACAATCATTGCAAATAAAGATGGGAAAGTCACTTGAAGCCACACTCATTTATTCAGCAACAGGATCGTGCCTTTGTTTTTTATGCGTTTTTATTGAAAGAAAATTGAAGAAGTTCTTTGCTGTGTGCAAAAAATTGATAAGTGATTTATGGTGCCCAACACTGTTAAAATCTTGCTTGGGTTTAGTTACCCAAATAAAGTTCTTTTCCCTGATTTATTCAGACCCAGCCTTCCCAGGAAGCCCCTTCCATGTCCTCTTGCCAAATAATGTGAGGCAGGTGGCCACAAGAAAAGGCTAAAAATGCTCGGTGGCTGTGTGTTTTTCTACTTAGGGCACCAGGTGAAGATCTTTTTATTCTTCCAGCAATATTTTGAGAACTATTCCAGTGCTTCTAAATTTTTGATTTATTTCTTGCTACTGTCTTACCTTTTTAAAACCGATGTGGTACTTTTATTCTTTGCTGATGACATTGCCTTGTTTTTATACTTTGTTGCAGGGTGGATTTAATTTAAATCAAATTAATTTAAATCAATTTGATTTAAAAAAACATTCATTTTATCTCCCTTGCTTTGTTATTTGTTACCATTTTTTTACTTTATTTTCAGCGGTAGGCCCAGGGAATTTGGATTAGTGTTCAGTATAAAGGTGCAATGCATAAATAACAAAGGTACCATTAAAATAAAAAGGGAAGGAAAAAACTCTTCCTACTGAAATGAAGAAGTTAAAAGTTGGAGAGGAAGGAAGAATTCTGCATGAAAGTCTATATTTGTTTCTGCCTCTGCTTTTTAATAGCTAGGCTTGGGATGGGGAGACAGATACCATCAAACTAAAGCCTCCTTACTTTTTTATAATGTGCTTATCATCAGGGAACCTGCTACAGTCTTTCATTTAGTTTTAAATAGAGAAAATTCTGGCAGCTATTATTTATTGCATATTGCAGCCATTTTAATTACACAGAAAAATACAGATGGATACTCAAACTTGTAAATTTGTATTTTTATGAGTTTTATTTATATTAGCTTTCGATTAATATACAAGCATATATTTACAGAACATATAGTATACACAGTTTCACAACATACCATTATCATATGCTATAAATCAGGCCTGCCCAAAGTCCGGCCTGGGGGCCAAATCTAGCCCATCAAGCCATTTTGAGTGGCCCGCAGCTGGCTGGCCCACCCCTCCCTCCCCCTTCTTCACCCCAAGGTGTCAGTGTTGGCAGAAGATTTTTTTTAAAAAAAACATGGGATAGTGTTAACTGTAAAATTTGCTACCAAATATTTGTCCCATCATTTTAATCTAGTGACTCACTAGTTTACAGAACAAAGCTGAGTAACACAACATGTTCAATGCAATTCATTGTTGAGTAAGGAAAGATGAAATCAGGAATTCCAGCTGAACTGGCCAAGCAGAATGCTACAGCTTGAGGGCTTCTGTTGAGTTGTTTCTCTGTTCTAGTGTGCATACTGCCAGTAAACAAGAGTTTTGTAGGTAATCACAAGATTTAAAGATAAAGTTCTATTGTGATTTTGATGTTCAAAATAGTCCTGCAGTCCTGCAATGCTTTGTTTGAAAGGAAAAATGTATTTTTAATTTAATATCTGTTTGAAAATATTTTTGTGGGTTCACAGAAAGATTGAGATCTCTGCTTATATGTGTTGTCAAGGTTGCACTTTGAGTTCATGTCATGTGTTTTTCATGTATTATGTGCATTTAGCTCTTGTCAGGCCTGTGCTGAACCTGTTATGATGGTGGCAAAGGAAATATACGTTATTAGTTTGTCTTTATATAATGTTGCTGGGATGTCCTGAAACCCAAACACTTGTAAACACGTGATTTTGAAAAAAATTAATTGTATTGCTCATTTTCAATGATGTCAATAAAACCTTTGTACTAATCGAGTCCATGCAAGATTAGTTTACTAATCCGATAAGCTTACTCCCTACTCCATAGGACATAGTTTAAAAGTAAAGCAAAGGAATGGTAGAAAGTGCTGACATTAATGTTGTGAACTGTTCAGAGCCTGTTTACTATCAAAATAAAATATAACCACAGTTTTAAAAAGTTGTTAGTATTAAGTTGGTTTCATTCTTTTGATAGTACAAATAGAAGAGGGTGGAAAGGGAATTAAACTGTACCATTCGCAAAAAACATATATGTGGCAGATGAAGGAAAAACTAGCAGCTCTTGGTATTGTCACTGGAAAAGGGAAATATGTAGACATGGGTGCTTCATATTCATATTCCCGGAGAGATAAATACAAATTGCAGTGCCACATCTATAGCTGTTTGTAGGGTTTGACAGCTTACAAATGCCTTGTGGTTTAATTTGTAAAGATAAATGGCTTAAATGAAAATAATAGGTAAACTCTGATTAATATATTCTTTGTTTTGGCTTAAATGCCCTCATTCTCTTTTTTTTCCTAGGATTTAACCGGCATAGAGTCCATGGACCAATGTCGTCATACACTAGAACAACACAACTGGAACATAGAGGTACTGTATCATTTAGTATTTATCTCATATTGAATTGATTCAAATATGTGTTTGTTTCCAGATCCAGCTTCTGTGGGAGATGTTGGTTTCTTTCTCATGGCTTGTATCCATTGTTTCTGGGATCATGTATAACCTCTTCTAAAATGCAAAACTTGATGCCAAAATGATTTTAGATTGGGCATGTGTGTGTAATTAGGACTATTGGTTCCTGTTTGGGGGCAGTCCCCTCCCCCCAATGAACATGCCAGGTTTAAGATCCTCAGAATATGCTCCTCTTTGTTTCCTACCATTCTCACATACAGTTTCAGTGTAAACATGAAAAGGTTCTTTTCTGCAGCTGTTCCCAAACTATGGAACTCCTGTCCAGGGTGCTGTGCCTTGGCCGCCCCACTCCCCCAGTTCGTTTCGGTTGGCAGGCAGAAAATTTTATTGAGGCAGGCTTTGGACAGCTGACTGAGGAGCGGCCTTTTAATGGTAGGCGAGTCCTCTACGTTTCCACTGAAGTGCTTTAAATTGCTTTTAATTCAGCTGTTTTACTATGATTTATTCAGCTGAATTTTAGTATTTTGTGTTTATTTTTGTTTTTATTTTTAAGGATCTTGAAAGGCAGGGTATAGAACACACAGATCAATAAATGAATGAATGATGTTTTATGAATTTTGACAATGCCATACAATATTTTAATAATTAATACATAGGTTATCAGGTTTTATGTGACTCATTAAATATTTCTGAAGTGGCTATTTTTGGTGCATACATTGCTTTTCTTCTAGCTAAATTGCTATGGGACAGCATTTTGGGAGCATTTTAATTGACTAAATTCTAAGGCAGAGGTGCTAAAATGGGGAGGAGATATCTCATTTTTAAAAAAAATTTGAAAGCATATCTTGCTTAGAAAGTCTCTTTGTGGGAGCCAGTTCAGTGTTCTGCCTCTCTCAGCCCCCTTTCCTCCATTTTTTTTTTTTGATGGAGCAAGCATCAAAATCTGTCCTTCCAGTGAACATTCAGGGTTGATTTCTTTCAGGATGGATAGGTTTGATCTCCTTGCAGTCCAGAGGACTCTCAAGGGTCTCCTCCAGCACCACAGCTCAGAAGCATCGATTCTACGGCGATCAGCCTTCTTTATGGTCCAGCTCTCAGTTCCAGGCATCACTACTGGAAAAACCATAGCTTTGACTATCTGGACCTTTGTTGACAAAGTGATGTCTCTGCTCTTGAAGATGCTGCCTAGGTTTGCCACCACTTTCCCCCGAAGAAGCAGATGTTTTTTAATTTCGTTACTGCAGTCACCATCTGCAGTGGTCAAGGAGCCCAAGAAAATAAACTCTGTCATTGCCTCCATTTCTTCCCCTTTTATTTGCCAGGAGGTGATGGGACCAGCAGCCATGATCTTATTTTTTTTAATGTTCAGCTTCAGCCCATTTTTTTTCTGCTCTCCTCTTTCACCCTATTTAGGAATTTCTTTAATTCCTCCTCACTTTCTGCTATCAGAGTAGTATCATCTGCGTATCTGAGGACGTTGATATTTCTTCCAGCAATCTTAATTCCGGCTTGTGATTCAACCAGTCCTGCCTTTCGCATGATGTACTCTGCATATAAATTAAATAGGCAAGTTGACAGTATGCAACATTGTCATACTCCTTTCCCAATTTTAAACCAGTCAATTGTTCCATATCCAGTTCTGAATGTTGCTGCTTGTCCCACATATAGATTTCTTAGGAGACAGGTAAGGTGGTCAGGCACTCCCATTCCTTTAAGAACTTGCCATAGTTTGTTGAGGTCCACACAGTCAAAGGCTTTGGAATAGTCAATGAAGCAGAAGTAGATGTTTTTCTGGAACTCTCTGGCTTTCTCCATAATCCAGCGCATGTTGGCAATTTGATCTCTAGTTCCTCTGCCCTTTCGAAATCCCGCTTGCACTTCTGGGAGTTCCCTGTCCACATACTGCTGAAGCCCCGTAGAATTTTGAGCATGACCTTGCTAGCATGTGAAATAAGTGCAATTGTATGATAGTTAGAACATTTCTCAGCATTGCCCTTAAGAACATAAGAACATAAGAAGAGCCATGCTGGATCAGGCCAACGACCCATCTAGTCCAGCTTCCTGTATCTCACAGTGGCCCCACCAGATGCATTTGGGAGCTCATGAGACTAGATATCTGTCTCCTGATACCACTCCCCTGCATCTGGCCCTTGAAGTACCCCAGCTTTAAGCCTGGAGATTACACATCTCCATCATGGTTTGTAACCTGTGATGGACTTTCCCTCCAGGAATCTGTCCAATCCCCTTTTGAAGGCATCCAGGTAAGATGCCATCACCACATCCTGTGGTAGGGAGTTCCATAGACTAACAACACGCTGTGTGAAAAAATATTTTCTTTTGTCTGTTCTTACTCTCCCAGCCCTCAATTTGAGTGGATGTCCCCTAGTTCTGGTATTTTGTGAGAGGGAAAAGAGATTCCCTCTATCCACTTTACTCATGTTCTGCATTATTTTGTACATCTCAATCATATCCCCCCTCAGGCACTTTTTTCCAGACTAAAGAGCCCCAAATGTTTTAGCCTTTCCTCATAAGGGAGGTGCCCCAGCCCAGTAATCATTTTAGTCGCTCTCTTTTGCACCTTTTCCAGTTCCACTATGTCTTTCTTGAGATGCGGTGACCAGAATTGTACACAGTACACCAGGTGTGGCCTTACTATTGTTTTGTATAATGGCATTATAATGTTGGCTGTTTATTTTCAATCCCCTTTTTGATAATTCCTAGCATGGAATTGGCCTTCTTCACCGCTGCCACACATTGGGTAGACACCTTCATGGAGCTGTCCATCAACACACCAAAATCTCTTTCCTGATCCGTCACGGATAACTCAGAGCCCATGAGTTGATAGATAAAGTTTTGATTTTTTTGCCCCAGTATGCATTGCTTTACATTTTCCTACATTGAAACACATTTGCCATTTCACAGCCCATTACCCCAGTTTGGAGAGATCCTTCTGGAGCTCTTCACAATCTTCTCTGGTTTTCACCACACAGAAAAGTTTTGTATCATCTGCAAACTTGGCCACCTTACTGCTTATCCCTGTCTCCAGGTAATTTATGAACAAATTGAAAAACACCGGTCCCAGGACAGATCCCTGGGGCACACCGCTTTTCACCTCTCTCCATTGTGAAAATTTCCCATTGACACCTACTCTTTGTTTCCTGGATCTCAACCAGTTCTCAATCCGTAAGAGGACCTGCCCTTTTATCCCCTGACTGTGCAATTTTCTCAGCAGCCTTTAGTGAGGGACTGTGTCAAAAGCCTTTTGAAAATCCAGATAGACTATCCACCGGTTCATCCAAATCCACCTACCTGTTGACCTTTTCAAAAACTTCTAAAAGATTTGTCAGACAAAACTTACCCTGACAGAAGCCATGCTGATTTTCTCTCAGCAAGGTTTGTTCTTCTATGTGTTTTAAGATTTTCTCTTGGATGAGGCTTTCCACCATCTTTCCTGGGACAGATGTAAGGCTAACTGGCCTGTAGTTTCCCGGGTCCCCCCTCCTCCTTTTTTTAAAAATTGGTGTGACATCCGCTATCCTCCAGTCCTCTCCAGTCCTCTGGCACTGTGGCCATTTTAAGAGATAAGCTGCATATTACCGTTAAGAGATCTGCAGTTTCATTTCTCAGTTCCCTAATAACCCTTGGGTGGATGCCATCTGGGCCCGGTGACTTGTTAATCTTCAATTTATCAATTAGTCCTAACACATCCTCTCTTTTAACCTGTATTTGATTTAATTCTTTAGTCAAGAGGAGTTGTTTAGGCAGCGGAATCTGCTCAAGGTCTTCTGTCTTTGACATAGATGGCCACTCCCCCTCCAACCCGCCCCTCTCTATCCCTTCTATAGAGTTTATAGCCTGGGGTTGCTGTATCTCACTGGTTCTCCGCATTCCACCAGGTTTCTGTTATGGCTATTATATCAATGTTATCCCTAGCTGCCAAATGTTCAAGTTCTCCCATCTTTGCTCGGAGGCTTCGAGCATTGGCGTAGAAGCACCTGTACAGTGGGTCCCCCAACAACAGCTGCTGCTTTGTTCTTTCCCCCCATAGCTTTTATTTTCAGTAGAAGAACTATCACATTCCATTATTCTCCTAGTGCTAATACCTGCTCTGTCATCTCTGTGTGATTCTCTACCCTCTCCAACCTCATTGCACGGGGATGAGGTGTTCCGAACCGGATGCCACTCAGCTCCTGTCGGCTTTCCCCCAGTTATCAGTTTAAAAGCTGCTCTGCTGCCCTTTTGAGGTTGAGTGCCAGCAATCTGGTCCCATCATGATTCAAGTGCAACCCATCCCTCCTGAACAGGTTTGGCTTGTCCCAAAATGTTCTCCAGTTCCTGACAAAATCCCTTCTTTGGCCACTGCTGAGTTTTCCAAGTTTGCTGGCATATTGAGTGTAGCAATTTAACGGCATCCTCTTTTAAGATTTAAATAGTTCACCTGGAATGCCATCACCTCCACTGGCCTTGTTGTTTTCAGTGCTCTCTAAGGCCCGCTTGACCTTACTCTCCATGATGTCTGGCTCAAGGTCAGCACCACACACTCCTGAAAACCAGAAAGATCTTGGTTTTCAGGAACACCCAGATCTTTCTGGTATAGTTCCTCTGTGTATTCTTGCCATCTCTTCTTTTTTTATATATTAAAGGATTTTATTGATTTTAGGGGACGGAGGAAAGGGGGAGAAAGGAAAGGGGGATACAATATAAAAAGTTACGTTGAGTATATCAAGTCAAAAATAACAATTGTACATGCCGAAATATCACTGAGTACTATCAAAGTACTAGTAAATTTACTACTTCTTGCCATCTTTTTTTTGGAGTTCTCTTCATAATCTCCCTTCAGAAATCCGGAAAGCCCGTCGATTTCAATACATTCTCTTATCTTTTCATGAAGGGTTCTCTGTGTAGCTTGCCATCTCTTCTTAATGTCTTCTGCTTCTGTTAGGTCCCTATCATTTTTGTCCTTGATCATAACCATCTTTGCACAAAATGTCCCTTTAATAGCTCCACTTTTCTTGAACAGATCTCTGGTTTGTCTTTTATTTCTTTGCACTTTTCTATTGTTTTCCTCTATTTCTTTGCACTGTTTGTTCAAGAAGGCCTTCCTGTCTCTCCTCACTAGTCTCTGGAAGTCTGCATTCGGTTTTCTGTAACTTTCCCTTTCTCCCTTGCATTTTGTGTCCCTTCTCTCCTCCACTATTTGTAAGGCTTCGTTGGACAGCCACCTTGCTTTCTTTTGTTTTCGCGTGTGGGTGGGTATGTTTGGTTCTGTTCTGTCCTCTTCACTAGACCTCAAAGCAGAGGAAGAAAATACAGAGCAACAAAAATGATTCTGATTAAATTTCATGCCCATTCATTGAAACTTAATCTCGCTCCCTTCTATACATTTCTCCCCTCTTCTATTCTTTTTATGAGAATGAGGTTTTATTTTATTTTTATTTAATACTGTGGAGAGGAAATATGAATAATTGTTAATTGTGGCTTTTTAAACATTGTTTTGTAGATTTTTTTTTGTTCCACATAGCAAACTCCTGGATTGTTACTCCATTGATTACTTACAATTTCAAATAAATATTATTTTAAAAGTAAATTCAGTTTATAATAATTGTTTGGATAAACTATATCTTAATATGGTAGCTGTGATAATTTTATTCCAAGTCAAATTGTCCATAGTCATATTTTACAAAAGTAACAGAATGATATTCAAGCTGTAAAGGGGGTGGTGGCTAATGTAGCATTTTTTTTCAATTTTTCTAAAGAATTCCAATTTTTTCGGGGGGGGGGGGGTTGGAAGGTTTTTTTCCCGAGCTTCAAAATTTCCAGAACTTTTACATCTCTACTCATTTATGCGCTGGCAGTTAGCCATCAAGGCTTATATGATTTTCCTTGCACAAGGGTAAATAGGCAATGGGGTTCTATCCAACATCTTTCTAGACAACTTAACTGCGATAGCCTTTAGGGGCCCAAGTTAACACTAAAAAATAATCGTCACTTGTTTAGTACAAGTGAAACATAGTGCTGTAACTTGTCTTTTTATGGTCCTCTCTCCTCAGGCAGCTGTCCAGGACCGGTTGAATGAACAAGAGGGTGTCCCAAGTGTCTTCAATCCGCCACCTTCACGGCCGTTACAGGTCAACACTGCTGACCACAGGATCTACAGCTATGTTGTTTCAAGGCCGCAGCCAAGGGCAGGTTATTTTATCCTAGAGATTAGATTGACTAGTACAAGGCATTTTCTCGGTGACCAATATTATGGTAATGACATCATTGTATGCGGTCAAGTCAGTTCTGACTTTTCAGGGTTTTCTAGGTATAGAGCGCTCAGAAATGGTTTTCCATCCTCTTCTTCTGGGGGTATTCTTGGACTGTAGAGTTTGTTGAAGGCCTCACAGGGTGGATCTTCTGGGATTCACAGTAGGGTACTGAACTCCCAACTTTTGTTTCTGCAGGCAGATACCTAACTCACGGAGCTATCCAGCCCGCTAATACTAGGAACAAGAGAACAAGTAGAAGAAAGATAATTATTGCAAGCTGACTGTAGGGTAGCCCACCACCACAACGTGGTTCATATATTGCGGTCTCAGGATATTGCGATTTTTTCCTTGAGAGTAGCAGGCTTCCAAAGAGAGGTTTTTAACCCCCTCCTGGCACCTCAGCAGACAGACCGTGAGCTCCTGGCATCAAGGTCTGCTGAGGGGTCAGGAGGGGCTTAAAAACCTCTCTTTCGCAAGCACACATCGAGCATTTCTATTTATACATCACAATATTTGTGGCTTTACATGTATAGTTTTATTTCTTTGGAGCTGGTTAAAGCTCTCTGATTAAACACCAGACTCTTACTATTCTGGATGCGTGAGAGGGAATCAGATTAAATAGCCCTTAGTTAAAAATTTCCGAAGGCTTTGCTGACTTGAAAATTACTTTCATTACTTTTTTTAAAGAAAACCCCTGGAAATCAGATTACATCTGGCAGCTTATGTTTTGATTTTAATATGGCCTATGGTGAAAAAAAAAGTAAAGCACTTGCTAGAAATCCTGCAGGCTTTTTCTTTTGATTGTTTTGCTTCAGATGTAAAAATGGTGCGTCAGTGGTTTCTGCACAGAAATCCCCTAGGAATACAACTTTGAGTAAAAGGCATTCAGTCTAAACTACTGTACCTAACTTTCCTTTTTTCATTTCAGGGCTTGCTAGGTTGGGGCTACTATTTGATAATGCTTCCATTCCGATTTACATATTACACATTACTTGATATATTTAGGTAAGTCTATGATTTGTTCAAGGCAGCATATTTTGTACATATTGATTTATTCTGAGGTTTGCTATCACCCACTTTCAAAAGTGTTTAAAGCTGTATATCTTAGAGGGTGAAGATGTGGATGTTGAGTCATTGGTGTGAAGTGGCTAGTTACTTGGGCTTCCCAGAACAGGTAGGGCATTGGGAATCTTGTAGAATTACTGGACTAGATTGTCTGAAAAACACAATTTCAGTTTTAAAACATAAATAAATAGTAACATTGAATGGACAGCAAATCTGTCTGCAGTTTGTGGGCATATAGTTTTTTTTCCCTTTGCAAAATCCACATCAGTGGGCCAAGGCATTAGTTCCCAAATGTTTCCAGCTTGCAGCTTCTTTGGCAGCAATGGTAGAGCCAGAGGAGTGGTGAGCGGTGGAGCCAGGAGACGAAGAAGTGCAAAGGAGTCAGACCTGAAAAGCAGCAACATTGCAAGCTCAGCAAAGAGGCAGAGACAATTCTGCCACACTGCTAGCTGTGCTCAGAGGCCACTGTGCACCATAGTGCACACTTGGGGAACCCCTCCACCCAGGGCCTTGTGGCGCAGTGGTTAAATGTCTGTACTGCAGCTTAAACTGTGCTCACGACCTCATGGTTGGCTCAGCCTTCCAAGGTCGGTAAAATGAATACCCAGCTTGTTGAGAGGCGGAGAGCAATGTGTAGCCTGCATAATTAAATTGTAAGCCACCCAGAAAGTGCTCGAAGTGCTATGGGGTGGTATATAACACTTTGCTTTTGCTTTTTTAATTTTAAAAAATAATAATTAAAAGTAGAGCACTTAAGACTGCAGTCATTCTGTTCATGTTTCTAAGGTGTGAGATGTTTACCAAGCTTATATTTCTAATCTTACATGCTTCCTAGGTTTGCTTTGCGTTTCATCCGCCCTGATCCTCGTAGTCGGGTCACCGACCCTGTGGGCGATATTGTTTCATTTATTCATATGTTTGAAGAAAAATATGGAAGAGTACATCCTGTCTTCTACCAAGGAACATACAGCCAGGTTAGTGCTAGGAATTGACTTAAATGTGTTTGTTCCATTGGCGTTATTTGTTTTGAAATTTGGAATCTTGCAAAAGAGATATTCCTTAAAGCAGAATTGCAGGATTTTCAAAACTGTGTGGAGATTTTAAAGTCATAGAATTGTTTTCTACATTTTCCCCTCAGATATACATTTACATTTGGGGGAAAATTAAAATATATGCAATGCAGTTTTACTGCTTCCAGAAGAAATATAAAGAATACATGATTTTTTTAAAACTTCGCATATGACATTCTTCTATTTGGCATGTTTGCAAAATTTTAAAATATAAACAGTTTATTTTTATGCAAGGAAAATTGTGGACCTTGTCTGTACTAAAGAGAGGTGTACAGACTTGTAGGCCCTATGCAGTGCAGCCCATCAGAGAATACAAAGCAAGGTTGCCCATACATTTCATGAGCAGTAGGCAGTATTTGTTACATATTGGAATAAGAAAGTGAAAAGGGACCATATCCAGATACTCTTTTCTCTTATGAATTATTACAGGTTATTTTCTGTTTTTAAAATAAGAAAGTTTGAAAATGCTAGTTAAAAACATCCTTTATGTTCTTTCTCCCAAGGCACTGAACGATGCAAAGAGGGAGCTACGTTTCCTCCTTGTTTACCTTCATGGTGATGACCATCAAGACACTGATGAATTCTGCCGGTGCGTTGGTTTGGAAGTATTTAAAAAAATGAGAGGTGTGGGTTCTATCATTTCTTCAAGTGAGTTGTCCTTTATAATTTCCCTACAGGAACACACTCTGTGCACCAGAAGTCATCTCTCTCATAAATACCAGGATGCTTTTCTGGGCTTGTTCCACAAATAAACCCGAAGGATATAGAGGTGAGTGTCTAGTGCAGCCTTGATCAAGCAGTTAAAAAATTCAGCTGGTCTGAAATATTGCATCCACAATATTGATTGAGGCTGGTTACAGGGAGTGTAAAACTCCTCTGATGCAGCAGCTTCACTGACTACCATCTCTTACTGAGCTCAGTTCAGAGTGCTATTTATGACCTATAAAGGCCTGTGTGGTCCAGGTTATCTGAAGGAATGTATCTCCCCATATCATCAACCTAAGAACATCCACGAAGGGCCCTTCTCTCGGACCCCTCACTTTTTAGGTATGTTTGACAGGGAACCAAGAGAAGATCTTCTCAGTGGTTGACCCCTGGTTATGCTAAGCCTTCTCACATGAGGCTAGTCTGACCGTCTTTTTCCCACAGGAACTAAAGCATTTTTTATTCCGACAGGCTTTTAAAAGTTAATATCTAATTTTCGCACAGCTCTTGCCCTAAATTCACTGCAAATATGTTGTCTTAGTTTATTTTTAAACATTTTTATATTTTTAAAAAATTCTTATACATGATGATTTTAATGCTTTGCATACACTTACAACAATGTGCCCTCTTAATTCCCTGCCTACTGTGCAAGGCTGTTTTCTATGTATGAAACTCCTTCTCCCTGTAGATTCTGTTGCATCCATAAAAAAGGGGGTGCACAGGGGTTGGAAAGCCCCACATGGGAAATTGGCAGCGGGGTGGGGGGAGGCATGGGGAATCTTGTCCTACATGTATCTAGCTTTCTGTTAAAAAAGAAAGCTGCTTCAGTGCTTGCTGGAAATGTCCTTTTTGATCAAGGAACCAGTCCTATGCTTGGCCATGAAGCCTTCCATCTAAGCGAGACACATATAGGTGGCTAAGTGTCAATGGGACTCTCAGAAAGATGAGTTCTATAGTTTGCAGTCCAGAAAATGAAAACAAAGCAAAAAAAAAAAAAAAAAGAATGACACACCCCTAGTAATTACTTAGGTTGGTGCATCAGTTGTGCTAGCCCTTGGAGGAAATCTGATATGGTCATTGCTGCACATGCCTTAATCATACTCGGGGTGAATCGCTATCACATTTTCCACTTGGGGCTGACTTTAAAGAATGCTTAGAAACTTCAAGTAGTGTAGAATGGGGCAAAACTTTGACTGCCCTGAATAATTTTGTGGCTTTGTTACTTATCAGCTTTATTGACTTTCCAACAATTATTTTCTTTGATTAGTAGATGACTCTTTAATTATTAAAACCTGAGGATTATTGAGACTATTACCATAAAGTTTCTTGAAGATGGTCCTACATCAGTGATGGGGAACCTTTTAGAGACCGAGTGCCCAAACTGCGATTCAAAACCACTAATTTTTCGCTAAGTGCCAATATAGCAATTTGACCTGAATACAGGTGCCTATGAAGGGGCGATGTAGGGTGCCCACAGAAAGGGCTCCGAGGGCCACCTTTGGCACCTGTGCCATAGGCTCACCAGCACTGGCCTACATCATAGGCTTCTTCTCTCTTTTAGGGAAGGCTGGTTGTATGGGTGCCGTCATAGATATTTATAAGACTTTATTATTGGGTTAGAACACATAGGTCCAAGACTGAAGCTCACCATCTTTTTAAGTTGCAAAAGTTGCATAAGATAGCAGTTGGGATAAAGGCATGATTGTTTGGGTTTGGGGACACAAGTCCAAGATTTCCGAGGCAGAAGCTTCAAAAACATATATTTGACATTTTGAGTTACAAGCAACTCTCACAGGACTGGGAAAGTTCCCATCCCACCCTGAAATCTTGGAGAATGTTTGGTAGTTGGAATGTGCTGTAGTGGGCTAGAAAGACAAAAGATCTGACTCTGGTTAAGGCTGTTTTCTGCATCTCTAAATGCCTTGTGTGCTAAGTAGTGACAGAACTGATTTGAAAACTGCAAATCATGCAGAATCTGCTTGTCTGGTTTTTGCTGGGCCGTCGGGCAGGTGACTCATGAGGTGCTCATCCATTGCCAGTTTTACTGGTTGCCATTAAATGTCTCACCAAACCTCAAAGTGCTTGGATTAAAGGGGGATAAATGGGTTTGAAAGAACCCCACTGTCACAGACAGCTAGCTCACTATCACATGATTTGTTGAGATTCTTTCAATCTCTCTATTCAGGAGGGCCAGATGTGTTATGATGTTTTACTTGAAGAGGCTAATGGATCTGAAAGGATTCTTGACTGCTCCAGGGGATTTTCCAGCCTCTAGAGCTAGCGATTCTGTTAATAGCCTGGTTGGGTCTTGTAGAATCGAGAGAGGGCCTGAGCCATTGACATAGTTATACTTAAGTACTCTGTACATGAGTATGCAACCCAGATGCCTTGTTTACCTGCAATGCCGAGGGCAATGATGCATCAAAATAGACTATTGGAGCCAAGAAGTTAGGCAAGACCCATTAAATAACGCTTATGGCCAACTAGAGCGCCAACTTGGAAATAGCAAAAGCAGCAAAGAAGTTGTTTTTGTGCTCTGCATTGCATCTACAGAGAACATTGTTTGTTTGTTTGTTTGTTTGTTTGTTTTACTCTGCCTTTCTCCTTTGAAAAGGACTCAAGGCAGCTTACAGTACCGAGGGACAATATACAGCAATTTTAATAGCTACAGAATAATTGAAGAAATCTTTGTAGAGTTATAGGGATGGCTACATTCTATCCTCAAAATACCGAGGAGAAGCCCAGGCAGTAGCCCCCTCCACTATATTTCTAAAACACATTGGGAAGAAAATAATACATACCGGTATCTGTTTCAGCCTGAACACCACATTGATTAAGTATGGTTCTGGGAGAGTAAATGGGATAAGCGTGTGTCCTATTTTGATGAATCAGCTTCAGTTTGTGCAGCTTTATAATGGGAGAAAGTTACTAGGACAAAAGAGACAAAGCACTTACTGCCGGACCATTCTGGCAGATAATTGCTGCTAGGAGAAGCTCTGAATAGTGCAAGTGTACGGTTTGTGAGTACTTCTTTGAAAGAGGGGTACATCATCATCCCTATTAGAGATGGGCATGAATCCAGCTTCTCAACATTAGCTCCTCCAGCGGGCACCCACTCAGAAGCAGTGAGATGGCTTCCCAGCCCTGCCCACTGAGAGAAAGTCCCCAGAGGAGGCAGAGCTGGGAAGCTGCACCACTGAAGGGAGGCAGGGCTGGGCAGCCAGGAGCCCCATGAGAGAATCTGTGGCTGAACCATAGAATGGTGATTCGTGCCCATCTCTAATCCCTATAGAAGAGGAAGTTCAAAGCAATTACTGTGTGCAACAAATATCTCACCAAAGAGCTGCAGCCACTTCCTATTCCAGGGGTCTGCAACCTTTAAGACATAAAGAGCCACTTGGACCCGTTTCCGACGGGAAAAAAACAACTGGGAGCCGCAAAACCATTGCGACATTTAAAACAAATATAAACACTGCAAATATATTTTCCCCTCCCCTCTCTCCTCGCTTTTTGGGCGCTCACAAGCAACACAATCCCTCGTGCGCACCTCGGACACGCTACACCCCGGCACCGGGCTCGGGTGGGGTGGGAAGGAGCGCCGGCAGCTGCGGCTCCTCCTGGCACCCCCGAAGGGCTTCTGAGAAGGAAGCCAATGAAAGTTGCTTCTTCGGCACTTTGGGCGCTGGGAGAGCGAGCAAGCGGGCGAGCCCAAGCCGCCGCCACCTCCCCCCACCCCGCCACCCTGTCCCCGAAGGCTTCCATCGAGGGGCGCACCTGCCTCAAGTTCTCCCCCGCGCGCAACTGGGGCGGCTGCGTGTCTGCCAGCCTCGGGGAGGGCCGGGCTGGGGGTGGGTGGGCGCGCAGGAGGCACGTTCTGTGTGTTGGAATGGAGCGGAAGGCAGCTGCTGGCGGGCTTTTGGAGAGCGAGCGAGAGAGAGAGAGAGAGAGACAAGCAGGCAGGCGCACAGGCACTCGGCTCGGCTCGGCTCAGCTTCTCGAGACAGGTGGCGCGCCGTTGGCCTCCCCGGGCGGCCAGGGGCCCCTGAACAACTTGAGCCCAGCCCCCCCACCCCGCCGCTGAAACCGGCTGACTCCAGGAGGGAGCCACTGGAAGTCTAATAAGAGAGACCCCTCCTCGGGTCGGGGGGGCGGGCTCGAACTAGCTGTCACGCCGCGTCCCTCGACTGCCAAGTTGATCTCGCGCAGGAAAAAGAAAAGCCGACTTCCTCCGTTGCTTCTTGCCTCGCCGCCACTGCCGCCGCCGCTCCCCCTCCCCGCTCCCGCCGCCACCAACCCCTTGCTTGCTGGGCCAGAACTGACAGCACCGGGCAAGGAAGCAGGGCGGCGGCGGCGGCGGCGGGGGTGGTGGGTAGAGAGAAGACTAGCCGTGCCCCCCTCCCCACGCCGCCTTTCTTGAGGTTCCCATTCCGCCCTCGCTGCCTTCTGCCCGGATCCTGCAGCCATGGTCTGACTCTCCCCCACACACACACACACTCCATCTCTCCCTCCTCCTCTCGCCCCCCACCCTCCATGGAGGAGGGAAGCGCAGCCCAAGTGCGTCCACTGCTTCCACTTTTTTGGGGGGGGGGGCAGTTTTTAAAAATCTTCCAAAAATAGAACAGGAGGGAGAGGAGGGGAATTTCTAATCTCTCTCTCTCTCTCTCTCTCTCTCTCTCTCTCTCTCTCTCTTTCGTGGAGACACGCCATGCGCGCGCCCGCTCCCCCGCGTTTTTGGAGCTTCATCCCGGCAAGTTAGTGCAAAGCCGTAGTTTTTTTTGGGGGGGGGCTGTAGTGAAGCAAAAGGAGAGAGAGAGAGATGCCAACTGCACATGTGCAATGCTTGGAAGGGGAAGGGGGGAAGGAAGGAGGGTTTTCTCTTCCTCCACGTTGAACCGTCCCGTCTAAACGCTGCCCCCCCGCCACACACACACACACACACACACACACACACACACACACACACACACACACACACACACACACACACACACATGTCGCTTCTTCCCCCTCCCACCAAACACCCAAGCAAGAAAGGAAGGGGAAGGGGGGAAGGAAGGAGGGTTTCTCTTCCTCCACGTTGCACACACACACAACACACACACGCACACGTCGCTTCTTCCCCCCCCACCAAACACCCAAGCAAGAAAGGAAGGGGAAAGGGGGAAGGAAGGAAGGAGGGTTTTCTCCTCCCGTCTTTTTTTCTCGGGGGGGGGGAGGCAACAATCCAGATCTGGGAGGTTCTCTTGAAGTTAAAAAAAAAGAAAAAAGGCTGCCGTTCGGCGGGCACTTTCCACCACGCCTCCCTCCTTCTCTCTCTTGCTCTGAAGAAGAGGGAGCGCGCTGAGAGTGTTGCTGCGCTTGGCTTCGCGCCGCCTTGTGGGACGGGCTGTCCTCGCGAGATTTGGCGCCTTTGTATTGAAATTTCTGAACCCTCCCTGAGCCGCGGCAAATGTTCCAAAGAGCCGCATGCGGCTCCGGAGCCGCAGGTTGCAGACCCCCGTCCTATTCCATGCATTGAGCAGGGGAATGGACTTGATGGCCTCATAGGCTTCTTCTAACTCCCATTGTTCTATGATTCTGTGCAACATAATCCCGACAGAGACTGACCTTAAAATATGGAACTAGTTTAAATGCCAGGATGATATCATGTATCACACTTTCATCTCTGCCTGAAGAAAAAGTAGGGTGACCTGTGAAATCACCCACACCCTAATAATTGCAGATGACTAGCTGGTAAAGTCACCCCCCGCCATTTCGCGGTTCAGGTACCACGGTCCCGCTACATCGCGGGGTCGCAGTACCTGGACCGCTGGGGGGGGGCGATAAGGTCGCTCCCCGCCACCACCACCCTCTGAGGCTTTACGGAGCCACCCGGGAGGGCCGCGGGGAGCCATCGCATGCCTCCCCGCCACCCCCCCCGGGCCCCTCCGGGAGGTCTCGGAGCCGCCCAGGAGGGTCGTTGGAAGCCATCAGATGGCTCCCCACCCCCCACCCCCTCCGAGGCTTTATGGAGCCAGGCAGGGGCGGCGGGGCCAGGGCCGCAATCTCCATTGAAATGCATTGCCAATGCATTTCAATGGAGACATTTTCCCCATTGGAAAGCATTGAGCCAATGTTTTCCAGTGGGGAAAATTTTCTCCATTGAAATGCATTGGCAATGCTTTACAATGGAGACGGCCCTAGGGGAGAAGTCTCGGGCGGTGCAGGTGGGCGGCGGCAGGAGGTCAGATCCCCCTGCCACTGCTGGCGTGTGCCGCCCCAAGACTTCTCCAACAGGCACGCGATCGCCCCCTGCCCCCCCCCAGCGCCCCACCCACCCACTTCCGCATGTCACGGATTTTCATGGATCGCGGGTGGGGTGGGTCCCTAACCCCCGCAATCGGTGGGGGAATTACTGTATGATCTTTTAAAAATATTTTTGTGGGGGGGGGGGGAGATGAAGCCCCCAGATCCTCATGTAGCAAATAGTTTCATCTATCATAGGTGCATTATTGCTGTCTAACCTGACATTTAGATAATTCCTATGTAGTATGATCGTAGCAATGCGAATTAGTAGATATTCTTCTGTAATGTTCTTTGAGTGTATAAGATGGCCAAGATACTGCTTCCAGTATTCATAGAACCATCCGTTAAGATGTAAAAGTAACACATGCAAAGTTAAAAATGCCATTATTAAACAAGTGAGCTACTAGAAAATGAGAAAGAGTTTCTACTTTTACATTTTGATTAGTTAAAACATTTAACATCAGTCCACCTCTATTCTTTTCTTTGCTTTTAAGTTTAATAAAAGGCTAAGAACAGATTAGTGCCAAGTTCAGACATGGGACTGGGTTACGACGGAAAGGTTTAGACTGGATTTGGGCACTGTTGTGCCATTGATGAAGTCTTTCTCCTCACCAGAGTGGTTGGAAGTGTCAATGGGGCAAAACAAGTCAAGTTAGTTAGAGAACACTAGTACCCTCTTGAAAAGCTGTGGGTGGGACAATGTGCCCTGACCTGTCAGTCATCCTTCTCTTTAAATTCTCAAATCATTTGTAATAGGTTGAGGGATGTTTTTATGTTATTTATTTTTCATTTTTCTGAATACTGTTTTAGAGGAATACCTTCTCTGCTGAATTATCTGAGGAGATAACGTAAGGTCTGATGCCTGGCTTATATGATCTATGAGTGTTCCAGTTTTTAAACAGGGGAGGGCAAAAGAGGGAATATATTAATTTTGGGGATCGGGAGTAACACTTTCCGATTATAGCAAAAGTATGACCAAAGTCAGTCTGAAACAATCTATAGAAATTCACTTTTTTAAATCGACTTTCTACTAGGAAGGAAAATGGGATGTAAATAAAAATAAGCTCTGGAAGCTTCTCTCGCCTGATTACAGAGCTCTAGTTTGGGTTGAGTCACCTCTTAGGATATCCTATCATACATCCTCGTGTGATGCCAGATGTGCACTTAGCAATGCACTTCTTGTACCATAGTTCATTCAAGGCTGATTAGGTACAACAAAGGCCCAAATCACAACATGCACACAAACTGTTTCTCGGCCCAGCACTAATCTTTATATAATTGTGGTAGCACATTCCTTTGGGAGACTTCATGAAGGTAGGAGGCAATAGGGAAAAAGAAGCAGACAATACATGGATTAGGCCCACAATACTTGAAGGAAACCTTTTAACCATGACATGCTGTCCTGAGGTCATCAGTGGAAGCTTCCGTCCCTGGAACACTCTCAAGGATTGCGTAACTTCCAGTTAGAAGAGTAAAGACTTTTTAAAGCGGGAAACGTATATGATGGTTGAGTTTCTATCAGGGGTTCTTTAGGCCTCGCCTTTGCAGGTTCTGAAGATTCAGATTTTCCTATAGATTTCTCTTGAATTGTAGACTTCTAATTGCTGCTATATTTACACTTTGCAGTTTGGTTGCTTCTACGATGGTAACACCAGTTTGTGATGGTCCTGGCTTTGAAGGCTGTCAAAACATTTTAACTAATCTTTCTGCTGTGTTTGTCTCAGTGTCTCAGGCTTTGCGTGAGAACACCTACCCATTTCTTGCGATGATTATGCTGAAAGATCGTAGAATGACCGTAGTTGGAAGGTTAGAAGGACTCATCCAACCTGATGACCTCATTAACCAATTGACATTTATCATGGATGCCAACCAGACTTACCTAGTGTCTGAGCGCCTGGAAAGGTACTAAACTCCAATGAGTCAGCTTATATCAGATGTAGTTTGTATTTTTAGTCCAATTATGTCAATGATCAGGAAGATGGTCTAGACGTATGCCATTATTAACATAGATAAATCAGTGGAAAACACACTATTAAACGATGGTTCCATGCTTGCTTTATAACTGGAATTTGTGTAGGCTGCTGATAAATTGTGTTCTCACAGCAGAAATTGCTACGGTGGTGGATGTGCTGAATATTACATCTTTTCTAAAGAAATTATGTGTGAGGAAAGTGCTGTGCACTTAAGATCTCTGGCCAGAATCGCTTTGTCCACTCAGTTGAAGAAATGTGTGATGCTCCTATATGGAGGGAAGGCTGCACTCCAGGCGTACTTTTAAGGGTGCTAGCCGCAACATTTTGGATTCATGTTCACTTTCCCAAGAACCACAGGCTCATTCTTGGAGACTTACCAGCCTTCATGCCCCAGGAGGAGTCCACTTTCTTGTGAGCCCTGCTTTGCTTCCTTGCTGGTGCTGCAACAAGACAGCAGTGAGGAGCCGAAGCTACTTGCACTTGCCTGACTCATCCTCGTTCTGAGGAGAGCTGGCAGTGGTTGATGCTGCTGCTTTCCCTCAGTACCACTACTTAGTCATCCCTTCTCTCTCGTCTGCGGTGTGCAGAAACGTTCCCTCTACTTTTTCCCCTCTGCCCTATGGAACCTTGACTGTCTGTGTGCTGGAGTCATTGCAAGTGTCATTCCATTGCCTGTTAGTCTCTCTGTCCATACTTCAGAGTTAGAGATGATCTGACATCTCCCCCCTCCTCAAATCCCCCCCAATAATAGTTTTTAATTACACATTAGTCTTTGCACTCATTTGTTTTCCAGAACAAAGCGGAAATCATAACTGTTTGAAACACTTCCCATCCCCCATAACCCTGATCATTTTGTTCCAAATCCTACGGGCAAGAGTCCTTTCAGTTATTTTTCAGTTGGACATAAATTTCCTTTTTTCCATTTAGAGAAGAACGAAACCAAACTCAGGTGCTGAGACAGCAGCAGGATGAAGCATACCTGGCTTCTTTACGGGCCGATCAAGAAAAAGAGCGCAGGAAGAAGGAAGAGCGTGAGAAGAAGAAGAGGAAGGAGGAGGAGGTGCAGCAGCAGAAACTGGCAGAGGAGAGGCGGAAACGGGTGAGAAGCAAACTTGTCAGGAGCAGCGGATTACAGCTCTCAGCTGCCATTTCCCTAATAAACGTGTTCTGCCATAGTGTTTACAGCACTTCCCGGGTGATTTACAATTTAATTATGCCGGCTACACATTGCCTCCAACTCCAGCAAGCTGGGTACCCATTTGGAAACCTGCTTGTGAAGATGGTTTTGTCTGCAGTACAGTTTATTTAAATAGCATAATAGTTCCTTAAGTGTCAACAAGTTTGAGGTTGCAGTTTGCCTTTAAATTAGTTTTTTTTTTAAGGTTGTCAAGCCAGACATTCAGTTGAAAAGAATACATGTAGCACCTCGGGTATTGCTACCATCGTATCTCCACAGCCATTTAACTCTCAAGTTCTCTCTTATGAGTGGTTTGGATATTGCTGGGTAGACTTCATATTTTGAATAGGATTGTCACACTAAGATTCAAGTCATTGTGGATCTTTCAGTCTGTCTCCTATCACTGCCTATGAAGTACTGGATTATTGGTATCTGTCTCCACACAGTCTCTTCTCATTGATGAGTCTATATTATACAATATAAAATTAAATGTTTGTTGTTGGGGGCAGCAGATAAGAGCTTAGCGAAGCAGGCATAGTCTGCCACAGTTTGCAACAATGTTTTAAATTTAAAACATTTGTAGGGGAACAGAGATGACTTGCGGAAGGGCCGTCAGAGAAGGGACTAACAAGTGGGTGGGACCAGCCAAAAGTGACTGCAGACATTCTCATCATTTTCTTCTCCCATTGCCAGTTGTCTCATTCTCTGCCTTCCCAGACACCAAAGAAAGATCCTATATTTCCTATCTGTATGAGACTTTTTAAAAAACTTAGCTTTCTTAGCTATTTCCCCTCTAGCTACCCACCTGCTGAAAATCTGCCCACCTCCAGGCAGTTAGGCTTAGGAAAATGTCTGATTTTCTTTGTGTAGGACAGGGCAGATGAAAGGAGGCCTCCAGCCAGATAATGAAGGTTTTACTGACCCGTGATTTTCCAGCCTGGGTACAATGCAATATATTTATATAGTCTAAAGTAGTCTAATCCAGCAGTCTGTGGCTCTTCATATGCCTATCTCTGACTCACCGAAGGCCACATCTGTTGCCTTAAACACCAGGCTTATGTTGAATTTTTTTTTTTTAAAAAAATGAAAAACGCCTCTTCTGCCTTTTGGTGGCAATATCTTTATTTTCAGAAGTGGAGCTAGGGCCCTGAAAGGGAATATCAAGCAAAGCGATTTAAAAATAATGGGAGCATATGGCAGTGCTAGGGAAGGTGGATAAGAGCCCTCAAGATTTGCTCATCATGGTCTAAAATGACATCTCGGAAGTCTATATTTTCAGGAATGTACCACTGAAGTAATTTTCCTGTGAAGCTTACTGGATTTGTTAGTAAAACATCCAAACGTAGAAGCAATAACTTGATTTAGACCTCTTAAAGATCAAACATTAAACACAGACATTCGTGAATAAAAATCACACTATCAGGCTTGGAAGTAGGGGGAGGGGAATGAAAGTCCCAAGGTGGTCATGGCAGAGGTCACCCATCAGGCACATTGCTTAAGGTAAAATGTGGCAACTAGAGTACCTTTGATAATGGAGGCATTTATAGTTTCGCAAGGAAATGTAAATAGCAGCTTCTTTCAGACTGGTTCTATCCCGGTTACTGATTGTTAAAAATCACCAGCTACTCACTAAAGTGTCTTAAAAATTTTGGGCAGAAAAAGAATTTCCTAGCATCTTCAGTTCCCTAGATTTTAGTCAGAGAGTTAGATACTGAAGCTATCTGTTTCTAACCTTTCAACCGCTTTAAATCATTTTCAGTAATGCCTGTTTCTGCTCTTGAGCGAGTAAGGTTGGCTGTCTTAGCACCTCTCAAGCTACAACATCCATTAATCCAAATGCTTGGCAAGTACAAGCATTTGGATTAATTAGTTTGTATCGGCATAGGCTTAGCGGAATTCAAATTTAGATAATGATGCTTGTTAACATTTGACTGCTTAATCTTTCTTGTCCCATTAATAAGGCAGTTGCTGTGAATTACAAGTAGTATAATGCAACATTGTCGCAGACCTATATGTTGTTCGTTCTCATTTTTATGTCAGTTGCAATCTGGATCCCCTCTTCCATTTCTGCTAACAACCTTTAGAGTGCTTGTATTAATTCCTCACATTTATGACCAGCAGTGCTTAGTACCATCATCAGCTTTGTATGAAAGATGGGTCACAACAGGGTAATAATATGTTAGCTCAGCGTATCGGTTTGTGAGGTGTGTGTGGTTTTTCTTGGGGAACTTAGTTTACTTTTTCTGTTACCATTGTTGTGTTAGGACTTGCATTTTTAATATAGGCACATCTAGACCTGTCTTTTAAATTTGGAAAAGGGAAAATTGTGTGTCAAAGTATACATTACACGTTTGTTTAATAGGAATAATAATTTAAGAAGGCCATTACCAGTCCAGAATCAGTGCAGCTACCATTCACTAGGAGCCCGATCTATACCACTTCTCCCTACAGACAGGTTGTTTTTTTAGAGGGATTCTCCGAAACTTCCTTTCTCCCAAGGAGGGAAAGCAGCAGAAGACATTGTGCATTATATTGTTTTTGTTAGTGTTTTTTTGTTAGTGTTTTGAGATAAGCAGATAAAACCCCTAGAATGGTGCTGTCGCTGCTAACATAATTAAAGCCCAAGTTCTAGTATGTACATTGCGAGAAAGGGGAATGTGTATCATGACTTCCACTGAATTCAGTACTGTAGGACTGCAGTGTCCACAAGAGATCAGTTCCAGCTCCTCCCACATTGGCCAGAAATAGTGGATACAGGAAGCCATTTGTTCCAGTTTCTCTGGTTCTCTGGGTTGAGAAAGGTAGCCTTGGCCCAGACTGGCTTCCGTGCCCTCCTGTTTTCCTCCAAGAGAGAGCGTTCCCTTAAAACAGTGTCTGATACACATGCCGCCCCGCCAAATTTGGCTTCTCTATTTCACCTGAAGCTGCTTCCCCTAAAGAGGTCAGGCCACTAGTGTGTTTCCTTTAAGCCACCTGCAATGTGGTTCCATCTAGTGGTGAGTCCTGGCAGTACACTTTGAGAACATGTATTTCTTGGTTTTGTTTTATTAATTCATTCAGTCATTGATGGATAAGTAAAACAATGGGTATAGATCCATGGATATGGCAGTCCTACCATAACATGTAAAGAAGCTTAATAGCTGTAGTTGTAAGGTTAGTCTATTTGATGTTTTTTAAATATGTATATTGAGGGTTTTTTAATTTATAAACCACCCAGAGTTCCAGTTTGGAAGATGGGCGGTATAAAAATGAAACAAACAAATAAATAATAAATATTAATTAGTACCCTCGGTAGTTTTGAAAATGTGTGCAGCTTTTGATGATTTTTTGCATTTCCACCTTTTGTTCTTGGTCTAGGTCTGTATAGACTGTGACTTGGCAGTCTAGTTTTGAGGCAAAAGTAAGATTAGTACAAAATAACTCATTTGCACTATTGGAGGTATGGCCTGTTAACTTACATCATCATTTTCTCCTTGCAGACCCTGCAGGAGGAGAAAGAAAGGAAATCTGAATGCCTTCCACCAGAACCTCATCCAGATGACCCAGAAAGTGTCAAGATAATCTTCAAAATGCCCAATGACTCTCGGGTGGAGAGGCGGTTCCATTTTACGCAATCTTTATCAGTAAGGATGAACCAGAATCTCCTGATTTTGTGATTGGGTAGTTTTTGGATTTAAGAAAAAAACTGAATCATTATACTCCTTCACCAGTCTAGTAGTATTAATAAAGGGAGGTTTACTCAGTGATCCATACATGTTGAAACTGAAATTGAGAATGAAGCAAAGCAGAATGTTTTTACCCTTTTTTATAATGCTGCTCACTGTACAAATCATATCTTGGGAAGAGCCTTACAGCATAGATTAAGCTGAGAAAAAACCCCACGGGCCACTTGTTTTGCTTTATAACTTATCAGAGATTCTGAATCTCATGTGGAAACCCAGAAGTTTTTCTGTTGCCCTGTGCAGGCCATAGGAAGCAGTGCACAGAATCCAGAGTGTCCCTGTAGTGCTCTTTAGAAACTTTTCAGGAAACAATATGGACGTAGTAGACGTTGTACTCATGAGAATTTAGGGAGCAGAACCATATTGTTTAGAAATATGGGAGAACGTACTGCTCACACAGATGTTTTACAGGAGATAGGTGTGTTTTGACTTGAGATTTTTCTCTTCTGATTCCCATATCATTACAGGTCAGTTGCTTTGGTAGTTACTCTTAGCAGTCAATGTGGGAGTACTGTATTGTGTTTTCGGAACCTCGATTAATTTGTTTTCTGCCCTGTTGTAAGTCATGCCTGTTAGTGAGCTAAGAGTAAGAGTGAGTCAGTAACCTTTTAGAAAATTCTTTCTTTCTTCTCTAGGTGATCCATGACTTCCTGTTCTCTTTGAAAGAGAGCCCA
Source organism: Phrynocephalus versicolor (assembly GCA_023846285.1). NCBI lineage: Eukaryota > Metazoa > Chordata > Lepidosauria > Squamata > Agamidae > Phrynocephalus > Phrynocephalus versicolor. The sequence goes on from JAHTLZ010000010.1 coordinate 69,936,797, forward strand.
GAGAAGTTCCAGATTGAGGCCAACTTTCCTCGCCGTGTCCTGCCCTGCCTTCCATCAGAGGAGTGGCCCAACCCACCCACGCTGCAAGAAGCCGGACTCAGCCACACGGAAGTTCTTTTTGTGCAGGACCTCACGGACGATTGACATTTTCCCCCTAAAACAATACAGAGATGGAAAAAAAGATTCCTATTACAATATTTTTTTTAAAGACTGCTGCATACAAATGAGGGATCAGAGACTCTTGTGGCCTGGGCCAGCCACGTCATGTGTCTGCACTGGAGGGAGAAATGGCACACTCGCACACAATCCAACCCCTTTTCACATTCATAGGGGTGGATGAGAGGGGCCACCATTGCCATCCCAGGAGAAGGTCAGAAATCTCAGCTCTGGGTCAATATGGTGTTTCGTGAACGTAATACACCCTGACATTCTGACAATTAGAAGGCTGGATGTTTTTGCTGCTTGTGACAGCTAGAGAGGACAGTATCTGTGGGTCGGGCTGACATCTTGTGCCCTGGTTCGGAGGGACAGACAAGAGGGTTGTTTCTTCCAGCTTCTCACACTCTGTATAAATCTTTAAAAAATTCTTCTGCTTTGTAATGACCAAAGGAGAACAAGGGGTAACAGTTGAATTTCTTTCTTTTTTTAATAAGGAGCTGGTTGACATTCTTAACAGGGGTTCTTCTCCCAGGTTGTTAGCCTGCATAGTGTAATAAAACTCTGGCTCTAGTGTGCCTGTGCTAACACTTCTGACTCGCTGTGTCTTACTGCCTACCCTGACTTCATTGAGCCCCAGTGCCCTACTTGATTTGAAATAACAGCCTATGCACACATAGCTCAAATGCCCCAATCCCTTGAGAGTTTTTGCCCCTGTCTGAATTCACCCTTCTTCTTTCAACTTTATGGTGGCCCCATAGGCTCGCCTGGGCTTGCTCTGGTGGTAGGATCTTCAGCTGTGCCGGTGTGGGAGATTCCTTGTCTACCTACGTAGAAGTAGTGACTGGAGATACAGCAGAATATTTAAAACTTGCTTCTTTAAAAGGGCTGTAGAAATGTTTGCAGTCGGGGTTAGCGAAGGGATATTTTGTTGGTGCGAATGGGTACATTAGCTTCCCGCCTGCCAATATAAAAATGCTGCAGGAGTCAATATTGATGAGCTGAATGTGGAAGGTGGAATCCATAGTGATCAAATGGGCCCTGTAGAGCTCTAACTCTCTTCAATGGTTGCAGCTGTCGGATAGAATTGAGACATGCCATTTTCACATTTTTTATGACAGTAATGTGGCTTTGGTTGTGGCTTTGCACTGCATGATAGGTTTTTCCAGTTCTTCCTTTAGCCCCCCCTCTCCTAAAATAGTAGGACAGTTGCCACAATGGGGGAGCACCTGCTAAAGAAAATGGCTAACCTGCCTCTTCCTTCAATGTAAGTGGAATTGTGCTGGTAAGTGCAAACCAACCTGTTATTTGCACTTAGTCTAGAAAGATTGGGCCCACCCCATCACTGAACAAGGACTCCCACTTGTATTTCCAACCATGTTTCTCAGTCATAGAATCTGCTTTGGCTTTTGGAAGTTAAGTGCACAAACTGGGTAACGCACAGAGAACCCACTTATACATTTCTAAGCAGAAAGAGCCTCTGTCCCCACTTGCTATTGTTATTTCAGATGGATCTTGCCTTCTGTGAATCAACAGTATTTGGAATTGAGCTGGACTCATGAAAGACAAGTGTTCTTTTTATTTGCCCAATTACAGCTTTTGTTCTCTGATTTATTTGATCTGGATAGAACCACAGAATAAATTTGGGGGGGGGGCGTTAGTTCTGTTATGTCCTTTGGTTTATAAATCCAGACTGTATATGAGAAGAACATTGCTCCAGTGGAAAGGAGCTCAAACTTAAGGTGGATCTTTCTGTGTGCTTTGGGATCTTGGTTGAATGTGTGCATGCACACATCTTCCACCGCAAACACTATACAGTATGAACATTTTTGCATACTCTTTGACGATTATTAATGTACATAATGCAGTTGCAACAGCTTGGTTCGATGGCACAATCTTAACTAGTAGAATAAGGTGCCAAACTAGATGTGACACGATAGGTTTGTTTGATGATATATACTTGCTTTAGGTATTTTTAATGTCTCCCTCTCACTCGCATGTATTCTCCCATAATCTTTCTCTATATGGTGTCTGTGGAGATTCTCAGTCATCCAGATGAGGTTATCTGGGAGCTGAGTCATGGCAATGGGACTTCTTGTAGTAGCGAACCATTTTGCTACTCATCCAAGTGGCTTCTTCACTCTGATGAAGCTACTTGGATGAGTAGTGAAATGTTTTGATCCCACAAGAAGCCCAGTTGCTGTGACTCAATTCCCAGATGGTCTGTATGGTGTGTGACTTTTCTTTAAATGTCAGCAGGCAAAAGGAATAGTACCTTTGCCTCTCTGTGGTTTGTCATGCCAGGCAATTTTCTCTGAACCAGATTCTGAGATTAGCTGGAAAATCTCACCTGATTTTATATTTTTCACCCCCCCCCAAAAAAAAGGACAAACATCCTATTTTCTATGCAAAAGAGATAGGAGACAGATCTCTGCAACTTGTACTTGAACCCACAAGCAAGTTGAAACATGTTTATAAGTAATCTGGCCTTTCTCACCAGTTCACCCATGAACATGTCCAAACCCACTTGTGCATGCAAACATAGGCTGCAGAAAAAAATATGGCCTTCCCCTGGGTAGGAGAAATAGTGGGACTGCCTTCATATAACCAATTATGGTTGTGACATCAAAGAGAAAGTGGTGTGGAGTTGATTTACAAACTGCCCCTTTAGCATCCATGTTTTCATCACATTTGCAAATAAGCAGTTACACACCTGCAGCTGAGCCGAAGTGTATTTTCTACTACAGCATTTCTGTGCCATGCTCTGTATGTTAATTCCAACCAGTTAAGTATCAGGTACCCCTTGATTTGTATTCCTGCATTGAGCAGGGGGCTTGAATTCAATGGCCTTGTAGGCCCCTTCCCACTCCATTAGTCTATGAATCTAAGTAGGAGTAAAAATTACTTGGAAAAAGTCAAATAATCCTCCCAGTGGTTCTAGTCTTTAAGTTCTAGTATTAAAGAATGGTTTAAAACTGTGATGAAAGATGTGCCATTTGTAAGTTTTGTACAACTCATAATTCTCCTAGTGACCGTTGTTAGGAATTTGCAGAACTGAACTTGTGGGATTTAAGCATGAAGAATGGTCACTAGATTGTGCTAATTAAGATCAGCTTCCACCTTGGGGAGAGGATTCTAACAAATTGCTGTTTGGCCCCTTAAGCAGAGTAATGTTGGCATCTGCCTTCGTTTGAACCAGTACAACGCAGACTTGGGGGGGGGACACAGTTGAGTTGTTCCTGCTAGAGCTAGATCTCTCAACTAAATGTCTTTTTATTTGGAAATCGTCCTCACTGATTGCTGTGTTAGCAAACAGAATAGCAAAGGGATGTCCATCAGTATCTTGAAAGAGGGAACAGCGGGACATTCAACTGTGTGCTGGCAGAATGTTTGCCTCCATGCTTCTTCTTAAGGCTGCAAGGACACTTACTACCCATCTCAGGAAGAAGCTATGTTAGTGTAATCTGTCAAAATGAAATACTTCAGTTAGTTTGAGAAGTCAGATGTGACGTTATCTTGATCTGCCTTGTTCTTGTTTGGGGTCATCTTCCGTGGCAGAATTAATCAAGTTATGTCCGTTATAATTTTTCTATAAGAAAATCTAAATTCAAAGTTTTCAGGATTCTAACACACACACTCATGGCAGTACTAACTACACAGCTGATGACACTTGGTGCTTGATCATCCTACTTTCATGGGCAGCATAAGAAATAAATTGGTGGTACTGTCACTAAGAAGCACCAAGGGTGAGTCTAGGTAGAGTTCTAAGGTGCATATGTGATTAGAGAATTCAGGAAGGAACTCAGAACTGGATAGTTTACAAGAGGCTTAGCACAAAAACTACTTTTCTACTGGAGCTAACTGTCCCTTGTTCGAACAAGTGGGTTGGTTTGCGTGCCCTTTAGGGAACCAGGTGCAACCAAGTAGAAGCATAAACCCATAACAGTGCTTCCCAAACTTTGGGAAAAGAGGGTCTGTTTTCTCCGTACCTGAGAGAAGACAGGTATAGCTGAGAGCATATGTTCTTAAAAAGTGAAACTCGCATATCTTGATTTATTTTTTCATTTTTATTTAGTTCTGAGGGGAAAATACATCTTCTCCTGGCAGAATAAAGCCCATGCAAAGAAGGCTTTCTGACTTTTTTTTCCGAGAGCCATTTTAAGAGTGGAAACAAGTTCCTGAGAAGGGAGACTCAAGATAATCAATGTTCTTATGTTGACGGCTACTATACAGTGGTCCTCGGTGACAGACTTTCTGAGAAGACACATCAGTACCGTCCATGGTTAAAATTCAAAAGGGCAAAAGCAGTTTCTCTGAAGGCCACACTCCTTGATGAGTTTTTTGGCTCTTCTTCAAGGCACACACCGCTAGTCAGAGAAGATGCTCAACTGCAAGGCTTAGCTGTGAAGCCTGCTTCTGAGAAATGTAGCACTCATTCTGCAGCATGGTTTGAAAGTACTGTATATCTATATTGGCATAGAGTCTTTATAAAATTTGGCTTTGTGGCTTTAAGATAGTTTTGAGGCCAGCTTTTGATTATGTTAAGTTAGCCTTGGCTGTTCTAGCCAACATCTCTAGGTTGAGAAGGGAGCCTCTTCTGCTACTCGTATCCACAACACATTTTTCCTTCACCAAGATTTGGCTCTCTGATGGGGGTCACTATTGCTTGAGAGTCACAGAGTAGGATTGCTGCTTGAAGCTTCACCTTGATGAAACAGGTAAAGGTGGATAATCCCCTTTTGACCACTATTTTTTAAAATATAGAAGGATGCCAATGGAAAAAAAGCAAAGAGCTTTCTCTCTTCGCAACAAATATTGCTCACTTGGCAAGAGGGTTGGGCTGATAGTCCAGTTAGTGTCCTTTCGAGTGCTGTCCCCTACACAAGCAAGATGTAGAAACAGTGACGGAAATAAGTATTCTATCCCCTGCTGATTTTGGCCGTTTGCCCTCTGACACAGAAATGACCAGGCTATAACTTTAATGGTAGGTTTGTTGTAACTGAGAGAGACAGCATAAAAACAACAAAAAACTCAAAAAAACCAGTGCCCAAAAGTCAGATAAGGATTTGCGTTGTAGTGAAGGAAATAATTATTCAGGCCCCTACCAACCAGCAAGAGTTCTGGCTCCCAAGTGTCTTTTCATTATATGCAGGTAACGAGCTGAGATGAGGAACACCCTCTGTAAAGGAATGCTCCTAATCCGTTTGTTACAGTACCTGTATAAAAGACACCTGCCCATAGAAGCTAGCAGACTCTAAACTTGCCACCATGCCTAAGACCAAAGAGCTGTCAAAGGGTGTCAGGGACAAGATTTTAGACCTGCACAAAGCTGGACTGGGCTACAAGACTATTGCCAAGCAGGTTGGTGAGACGGTGTCAACAGTGGGCACGATAATTCATAATTGGAAGAAACACAAAACAACTGGCAGTCTGCCTCAGTCTGGGGCTCCATGCAAGATCTGACCTTGTGGAGTTGCAATGATCATGAGAATGGCGACAAAGCAGCCCAGAACTACATAGGGTGGGTTTGTCAGTGACCTTGGCAGCTGGAACCATAGTCAATAAGAAAACAATTGGTAACGCACTACACCTTGAAGGACTGAAATCTTGCAATGCCTGCAAGGTCCCACTGCTTAAAACAGCCTGTCTGCAGCTTGCCAATTGTGAAGGAAGCTAGAAAGAATCCAAGATGGAGTTTGTATAGTTTAATCAAATGTCTTCTCATTCAGGCTAGGCCACAGCATTCAGCAAAGTTAACAAGAAGCAGTTTCTATTTCTGTGTGAGAGTATGTAGATAAGCTAGAATCTATGCAAGCATATTGGAAAAAAAGCACTTATTGATTCTATTGTCTCTAATTTAAAAGCATTCACATCCTAGCTATGCATGTTCTATGTAAGCAATTATTTGCAGGTGCTCTTATCTGCTGGGAACCACCAAGATGGACGCTTTTGTTGTGCCAGCCAACGGAGATGAAGACATAACACAGTGCCAGAACTTAATTAAGGGATTGTTGTGAGAAGATCGCCTGGGAAAGCTGAACAACATGGACCATCATTAAAACTAGCCAGATGATTGGACAATGAGTTGGAAAGGGTGACAAAGGGGAGGGGGTGATTAGCTAGGATATGAAGAAGCAGAATGCTCCCCACTGAGGATTTCCTTAGGTTTAGAGAAATTGGAGGGTTGGCCTATTTGCTTCGAGTGCCATCTTTCCAAGCTGTTCTTTCCTCTTTTCATACAGAATGGTCTTCCATGCTCAACAGGAGGAGGAATTGTTAGTGGGACCTAAGGGCTGAACGTTTCATTTCAATACACAAATTGGAAGGCTTACCTGGAATCAGGAATCTTGAGGCTAGCTATGGTTAGGAAGGAGGAAATAACCAGTACTTCTGTATTCCAGAAGACATAGGGCAGCATTCTCTTGGGAGTAGACCAAGCATAATCTACTGCTACAGCCGTATTTCCCCCCTCCATTAACCTTTTTGAATTTTGAAGGCATCCCTAAAGATATGAGGGCTGATTTGAGTCAATTTAATTTAGTTGGACAAGTAATTTTTGAGAAAGGGTAGTTTCAGGAAGTAGATAAAGAGATAGTGAAGGATTCCAAAGTAACCTTATCCGTTATGCAAGCATCCTCGTTAATATGGTAAATATAGGTTCACTGGAAGCAAATATAATGCCATACACATGTATGTAATATTGTGCCTGAGAAGACAGACGCAAGAACAGCTTGGATGTGGCTGTAGTCCCTGTGCAAAACTACTTTGAGTTATGCATCCCCAAAGAGCCCCCTCAGGAAAGTGCCCCCCAGTGACCTAGCAACAACAAATTTGCAGGAAAGCCTCCCATATATCTCCTCTATAATCCCTTCTCTACAATATCTCCAAATATGGTGAAGATTGGGTTTAATTATCTGCATTATGTACCCCCAAAGTGGGCCCCCTATGAAAATGCCTAGGCATAAAGCAACTGGGTTGCAAATCTCTCCACCAAACTTGGAGGGACTGTAGACACGTCAGGGTGTCTGCAACATTGTTTTCTCTTAGATGCCTTTGGGCCCAATGAATCAAGACTGCTAAAATGCACCCATATGTATTCATTTGGAGTATCAATTTGTATGAACTGACAAATAACCAATTTTTGAACAAATTATTCCATTTTATTTTTATATTTCTGCCTATCTCTCATCTCAACTTTAAACTGAGTTCTCAGGGGGAGGGAGAAAATCTTCTTAAAGGTAGGAATCCAGAAGGGGTAGTGGGGAATAGCCCAAATGATGCAGTAGAAACAGGAGGAGGAGTATTACAGTCCAACATTGCGAGAAAAAATAGGTTAAGCAAAGGGCTTGTAAGAAGGACACACAGCCTGAAATGTCTCTACACCAATAGACAGAGAAAGCATGGGAAACAAACAGGAGGAGCTGGAACTCCTAATACAGCAAAATAGCTGTGATATAATTGTCATTACTGAAACCTGGTGGGATGAGACGAATGTAGTTATTGGAGGGTATAACCTGTTTCAGAGGAGCAGGCCTAGTAAAAAAAGGAAGAAAAGTAGCCTTGTATATTAAGGATAAGGACGTTTATGCTGCTGAAGAAGTCCAGGATACACAACTGGGAAGTCAGTTGGAGAGTATTTGGGTAAGAATTAAGGGGGAGAACAATGGGAGGGATATCGCTGTGGGGGTATATTATAGACCCTCAAACCAGCCAGAGGAGTTGGATGATGCCTTCTGTAAGCAGAGGGCCACACAGTCAAAAGGGAAGGGTGTAGTAGTAATGGGAGATTTTAACCATACTGAAATATGTTGGCAGTCTAACTCAGCTGAGAAGGTCCAAAAAATTCCTTAATGGCCTTGCAGACAATTTCATGGCTCAGAGGGTAGAGGAGACAACAAGAGGAACAGCTATTTTAGATCTGATCTTAACCAATAGGGAGGACCTTGTGAATGGAGTTGAAGTGGTGAGCTCTTTAGGTAGAAGTGACCATGCTCTATTAGAATCTGTTATAGAGTGGGAAGGAGAAGCTAAGTATAGTCAGAGAAGCAACCTAGACTTCAAGAAAGCTATTTTTGTAAACTTAGGGAATTATTGGCTGTAATTCCATGGACCGAGGCACTGAAAGAGAAGGGAGTCCAAGACAGATGGGAATTCCTTAAAAGTGAAATATTAAAGGCACAATCTAAAATGGTTCCAACAAGAAGAAAATGGGAGATGTCTAAGGAAAACACAATAGTCAACTAAAGAACTTTCAAGTCAGCTAAATGTAAAAAGAACCATGTGCAGGAAATGGAAAAATGGGGAATGCACCAAAGAAGAATATAAGCAAACAGCCAGTATATGCAGGGGGGTGGTAAGAAGCTAAAGCACAGAATGAACTTAAACTTGCCAGAGAGATTAAAGATAGTAAAAAGGGTTTTTTAAGTTATGTCCACGCAAAAGGGAAAAGAAATGATAGGGTCTCTGTGTGGTGATGATAACCAGTTACTAACAGGAGAGAGGGAAAAGCCAGAACTACTCAACACCTTCTTTGCCTCCATTTTCTCCAGAAAGAAGTTCAGTCGGGTCAAAGAGTAGATGAGGTAGTGTGGAAATTGCAGCATAGAATACGTAGGAAGGTAATACAGGAATACTTGAAAACCCTAAATGAATTTAAGTCTCCAGGGCGAGATGAATTACAGCCAAGGATATTAAAAGAACTGGCAGAAATAATTTATGAACCATTGGCAATAATCTTTGAGAAGTCCTGGAGAACAGAGGAAGTCCCCATCGATTGGAGTAGGGCTAATGTTGTCCCCATCTTCAAAAATGGGGAAAAAGAGGACCCAAATAATTACTGCCCAGTCAGCTTGACATCTATTCCTGGAAAGATACTAGAACAGATTATTAAGCAGACCGTAACAAGCAATGCTGTCATTACAGGTTTCTCAAAAACAAGTCATGCCAGACTAATTTGATCTCTTTCTTTGATAGAGTTACAGGCCTAGTGGATGAAGGGAATGCTCCGGAAGTTGTTTATCTTGATTTCATTAAGGCCTTCAATAAAGTTCCCCATGACAAACTTGCAACGAAATTAGTAGAAAGTGGGATTGATAATGCTACTGTTAGGAGGATTTGCAATTGATTGACTCATCATACACAAAGGGTGATCATAAATGGCTTCTCCTCAGTATGGAGAGGGGTGATGAGTGGGGTGCCCCAGGATTCTGTTCTGGCTCCGGTGCTATTCAACATCTTTATTAATGACTTGGAGGAAGGAATAGAGTAGCTTGATTAAATTTGCAGATGATACCAAATTGGGAGAGGCGGCTAATTCCCTAGGATAGAATGAAAATTCAAAATGACCTTGACAGATTAGAGTTCTGGGCCATAGCAAATAGAATGAGTTTCAACACAGAAAAATGTAGGGTCCTGCATCTAGGCAGAAAAATGAATTGCATAGATATAGGATGGGAGACTCCTGGCTGGAGAATATTACCTGTGAAAGGGATCTGGGAGTCCTGGTGGACCACAAATTGAACACAAGTCAGCAGTGTGAGGCGGCGGCCAAGAAAGCCAATGAGATTTTTGGTTGCATCAACAGAAGTATAGATTCTAGAGCAAGAGAAGTGATAATACCACTATTCTGGTCAGACCCCGCCTGGAGTACTGTTTAGTTCTGCACTCCTCAATTTAAAAAGGACATTGACAAGCTCGAGCGGGTCCAGAGAAGGGCGAGCAGGATGGTTAAAGGTCTGGAACATATGTCTTATGAGGAACGGTTTAGGGATCTGGGAATGTTTAGTCTTACAAAGAGAAGGCTGAGAGGAGATATATATGATAGCCATGTTTAAATATCTGAAGGGATGTCATATCGAAGAGAGGGCTGGCTTGTTTTCCATGGCTTCAGAAACTAGGACTCGGAGCAGTGGTTTCACATTACAGGAAAGATTCCATTTGAACATTAGAAAGAACTTCCTGACATGGCTGTTCAGCAGTGGAATATGCTGCCATGGAGGATGGTGGAGTCTCCTTCTTTGGACGTTTTTAAACAGAGGCTGGATGGCCATCTGTCAGGGGTACTTTGATGGGGGTTCCCGCATGGCAGGGGGTTGGACTGGATGGCCCTTGAGCTCTCTTCCAACTCTATGAGTCTATGAACCATGCCAGGAAGCTTTCTTAAAATTTACCATTTTTGAAGAAACAACAGCTATGCCCTATAACCAACATTTCTCTTAATTCTCCGGAGCAGTGGGTGGAGCCCCTGTCCTGTGTGCATGTGCTGTGACCAGAAGCAAATGGGTGACCTTGATCCAGTGCTGCACAGCTGCATAGGCTAAATGGAACACTGCCTATAAGGTAATTTCACAAGCTCCACTTGTTCTTACCTTCACAAGTACTAGATTCGCATCAGACTCAATATTCAACTCTTCATTTCTGTAGCTTATTGCAGAGATAAACTATCATTTCCTTAATATCGCGATGATGAAACAAACAGCAAATTGTTTGTGGTTTCCACAGAATCCTAGAAACCCTCAGTGAACAATAGGCACAGTACGCCTCCCAGTGGTGAAAACAAAACATTTGTGGAACAACATTCTGAGTTTTCTGTCCCGAGAAGCCTCCACAAGTGAAGGTATTGCAGTAAACGAGACACACAACATTTCCAATTTTAATTTTCCATTCATTGGAGCAGCTGTAAGGTGAGGGAGGAGTGTGAAAAATGGCTCTTCCAAACCTGTCCAAGTTGCCCACCTTTTCCCTACCCACACTTCCTGGATGTTAGCTTGTGAAGCCGTTGACTCCTTTAAGATGAAAGTCTTAATCACCTTCAGTCGTGAAATGAGGAAGGAAATGTCATAGCACAGATCAGAACTCCCCTGCTAGAGGCTGCCTGGTGAAGCAGCTAACAAGGCAGTCTGAACCCTGAGATAAAGGGAGTAGTTATAAATTACTTCCCATCAAGTGTGGCTCTGTCTTGTGTTCCCACATAATTAATATCAGAGCTTGGAAAACTAATTTTCTGGACCACAACTCTCAGAATCCCTAGCAAATCCCAAATCCTTGGATGAAGGATTGTAAAAGTCGAATGTTGTTTTAAAAGGTCTACTTTCTATCCTGCTGAGATTGTTTTGCTCAGAAGGGCAGAAAGGAGACCTTTTGTTTCTTCTCTGGCAGCTACCTCTCATGCAGCCAGCTCTGGAAAAGCACACCACCTACACAAGTCTCTAAGGACCCTTCCAGATCAGCCTTTTGGAATCCTTTCAAGTTGCCTCTCAGATGTAGATCAGAATGAAACTCTCTCTATGTCCAAATGACATTCCTTGTACACTTCTTCTTTTTCAGTTTCCCACTCTCCCTCCCTCCCCGAAAAACTGCTTTAATTTTTGTATCTCTTTGTTCCACACTCTAGCTTTTATGATGCTTCATTTTGCTGTTTTTGTAGAAAAGATGCTACCTCTACCTTGCTTGCCTCTGAAAGGAGAGGACTTAGCACTGGGCAGGGTCCACTCTTGCACTACCTACAAATTATTGAACTGTTACTTTCAGACTCAAAATCAAGAACTTTACAGAGCAGATATATGGACACTCAATCAGTGTACTTGCTAGTCGTTGCTGCAAGCAAATTATGGTAGTGACTGCTGAGCTTTGGGGAAGATTAGAAGAAGCAAAGAAGACCAGGTGGGTATTTTTGTTTCCTGATAATGAGATTGATGGTGTGCTACAAGAGAAGCAGTTAGGCATTCAGGACTCAGAATGTTTTTTTCCCTTCATGGTGAGATCAGGGTCAGGAAATCAGAAAACGAGGCCTTTAAGCTTGTGCTAGGATGGGTAAGCCAGAAAAGAGAGGGAAAAATTGGCTAGGCACTGGAAGGCATTGCCAGTAAGAAGAAGTAGAAGAAATTCCAAGATAGAAACTCACTCCTGGCACCAACTAATTAAGAACTGGTTATAGATGAAATGAGGGGAAGTGGAGAGAGAGTGAACCTACTTTGGGGAAAGTTGCTATCTTTGGGGAAATTTTGATGCTACTTGGAGTCTGATTGGTAAACTCCCTCAAAAGGTCTAGAAAGATGTACCTGAATAGGAAAACACATGAATTTTCTTAATTCTCTCATAAGAGAATGCTATACTCATCTGTTGCTTTGATACCTGATTTGTACTTTGCACATGTTCTGGAACCGCGCCTGAAGTTACTTACTATAAGTAGCAGCTCAGGATAGCTAGCTTTCTTATTTCCTGTGGGGATCTATTATGAAATTGCCTTTGGCTCACATTTTTTTATGGTTCAGTTGCCTCGCAACTTTTCTGAATTTCTTTTGGAAATTTTCGAAGTACTTTTTGAAATGGTTGGACTTTATCCTTTCAATTTCTTTTGCCACACTTTCAAAAAAAAAAACTTCTGGGAGCTTGGTTATTTTGAGAACATATGATTGGGTTACTTAAGAAAGGCTTTACTTTGACCACCCACTGGATTCCATACATTTTGTGGGTATTTTGGTGTTCCTAACTGGCAGGGGAGGTGTGCAAGTTGTAATGTTCATCCTGGTAAATTCTGGAGCACTAAGGAGCTTGAGTGACTCAAGGTGAAAGAGAGGTACCAGGCAGGAAGACCTCCTTCAGCCATCACATCTGACCTTCCTGGAAGTTACCACACCAGGAACAGCTTTGGCAGTATGGTGGTTTATGTGGGCCTCTCTGTCTTGGCCATGATTCTGACAAATCAGTACTGTATCTCTTTTTACCTTTTGTCTCTGTGTCTCTAGCCTGGGGGGCGGGAATTAAGTTGTAAACATGAATTCCAGTAAATCTATGCTCTCCCACAACAAAATGAGGCGATGGAAATTTGGGAAAATCCTAACATGACATATCTCAGAAGATGAGAAACAGCACCTAATCTAAAGAACACCAGCTTTCCATTTAGCATATGATCTAAACCAGTGGTTCTCAACCTGTGGGTCCCCAAATGTTCCTGAACTGCAACTCCCAGAAATCCTGGCCAGCTCAGCTAGTGGTGAAGACTTCTGGGAGTTGCAGTCCAGGAACATCTGGAGACTCAGAGGTTGAGAACCACTGATCTAAACAAACTACACCCATGAGGCCCCACAGCTATTTTTCACCAACCACTTCCGATCGCAAGTGACATCTCACACCACTGAATGCTCCCCAACACCACACAAGGCCCACAAGAGAAAACAAGGTGTTTGGGGAAATTGCCCTAACCTAAACCTCTCTGGATGTGCTCATTTTATTACCTGCCTTTCACAACACACCATCCCCCTTCTTGTTTATGTTTACTTAAGCAGTCTAGCGTTTTGCCTTAGGTACATTTCATGACAATCTCTGTCTAAAGTGTTTGATGGTACACCCCAGATCAGATTTCTTCTCTGCTGTTCTGCTTTCTTGTCTTCAGACCCTCCAGTAATATTATTAAAAGATACATTAAGGACAAGGGCCTGGCATTTTGGAAACATTTATTTAAATGTCTTAATTTTAAAAAATTAAACTTATACCCTATCCATCTAGCAGCCAGCCACTATTCTGGGCAGCTACAAGAAACTAAACAAAGATATACACAAGAACATCACTTCTGGCTCAACCAATGGCCCATCTAGCTCAGTTACCTGCTTTCCAAACTTGCTAATTAACTAATTATGAGTAGCCCACAAGCACAACAGCCATGGTTCTAAAGATGGAGGTTTCACATTATTACTGTAGCTACAAGTACCTAACTGAGCTATCTCTAAATCTATCTTGGAAAAAGGTTGCTGATTTGAATGCACACTTGCTCTTTCCTATAGCCATGTGGACCACTTTATAAAAACCATTACAGACAGACACAAACTGGGGAAATTGTGGTTCTTCTTGGTTTGTAGTTTGCAAACCACTTGGTTTGTAGTCTGCAAACCATGAATTTCTGATCTTTTCTCTGGTGCATCATACATCGGTTTGTCAGTTTGGTGGAAGCCAGATAGGCTTCCTCTCAAGAGGGCAGCGGCGGCAGAGGAGTAAGAGGTAGAAGCAGGAAGAAGTAAGGAGGCAACGGGCACAGTGGGAAGGTAGTAGGGCAGGGTGTGGAAGCAAGGAAAATGAACCTGAAAGTTCATTAAATCACCAAGACATTTGTTGATTCAGGAAAATCCAGGTTTTTCGGTTTGGACAAACCTGAACTGACCCAAACCAACAAACCTGAGATTTTCCACAAACTTCCTGGTTCATGGCCACCTCTACAAACTGTCTGTGATACTTAACAAATTAGAGACATGTCGCAACAAACTTTTCACTCTAGCTAGGTCTTCAGAAGGACATCCGCCTATAAGAGTGATTTGCTTCAGATGGCGCTGGTGACAGTGAATATGACATAGAAAGACTCTAAATTTGACATCCAAAAGCACAGTGGCATGCTCCGAGTGGAAGGGGGTAGTGCTGTGGCGGTGAGGGGCAATGTCCCAATCCCACAGAAAGGGCTTCCACGTGCCACCTTTGGCACCCATGCCCTAGGTTTGCCAATGCAGGGCTCCTGCCAGGAGAGTTTAAGGAGACGGCAACTACAATCTGCACAAAATTTGTGCTAGCCTGTTGCTTGAAACCAAAGGCAACACCGAGACAGTCTTCCTTGACTGGCTTTGCAGTACATGAAAAATACCCGCATCTGAAGAGGCTATACCACCAAGCCACTTTTTGAGTAAAAAGGTGGACAGTTTCCATTACTGATACTGCAAGAAGGCACCACTAAAGACAGTGTGAGGTGAGTTAAGCACAAAAATGTTATTTTCTTCAAAGCAGTTGTCATAACTATAAGCACTTCCTGTGAGCCAGCTGTGGTATTGGAATGACTCCTGATATGTGAAATGACAACCAAAATACTTGTTCAGTGTCATGTTCACTTTCAGCCTAGCCTCAACCGTAATGCCGTTCTTAGCTCCTTGGAGGAGGAACAGGATGCATCTAATAATACTTAACAATCGTCCTGAGAGCACTGCCTCCACCAAGAGAAAAGACTGGCTTGCCCTCATTGGTATACATCATACATTTATTAGTGAATATCCCTCTCAAAATCAGCCACAACATTAAAAAAAATAATGATTGCACTACTTGATCAAGCAGAACTAGCAACTTTCATTTTAAAAAAAGTACAAATCTGTTAAAAATTTCAATCAGTATAATACACATATATATAATACAACATACTAGTTATGTTAAATGCTACAAACCAATATGATTCCAATGGAATGGAAAAACAAAACAAAACACTTTTTTTAGAGATTTAAGAACATTTTTCTTCTCTATATATTAGGCTTTTTTTTCAAATACATACATGGGAAAATGAGGTAACTGTAAATGTGCAAGTAACAGAGCAAAAAAAATTATATATATATATTTATAATATATAATATATATATATATATATATATATATATATAAACTTTCTAACACAGAACAAATGCCCTGGTGCCCTAACAGGGAGGCTCTTCTCCTTGTAGGGTGAAACTGAGCTATCCCTCTGGAGGGCACGGGACTGGTATAAAAGAACAGTAAACAGTCCACTATCCCACCACAGGAAATCATTGGTAAACAGTGGCATCTACAGCGCAATCAGCAATCACAAACATCCTAAATAAATGTTTCAGTAATTATTTGTTGTCTTTTTTTTTGTCTTTTGTTTTTAATGATAATAATTTTAGCTGCTCATTGGAATAAATTCTGCAGCACACGAGCTGTGAGCTTTTGAGTCACCATCAGAAGAACCGTAAGGCTTTTCTACCCTCCCCCCACCCCAAAATGACCTTTCAGGACTTTAAAAGAAAAAAAAAACCTATGGCAGAGGAAGGAGAAGAGAGTATTGAGAACAGATGAACGGGCCATCGGCATTATTCTGACTGGCTATAAATATAGAAACACCTCCCGCGGGTTGGTTTATTTTATTATTATTATTTTTAAATATATCTATATACAGTAGAGAACCTTTGGTTATTTGTGTCCTGTGGAATAAGGTTTTTGTCTTTCCTTTTAAAAAGCTGTGAAAGGAGAGGGAACGGCTGGGGGCAGGAGGTGGGTCTGACACAAGGCACTGGCTTGACATGTCGGGCGGGGAGGAAGGTTGATCACAGAAGGACAAGGAAGAATGGAGCTGCTGGTGTCTGTGCAGTTTTACTATGGCAAGTGGCCGATTCCACTCTGTGTGCGTGCCCATGCCCACGGATTGCGCGCACAGCTCAGGCTCTGGCTTAGGTGTCCAAACTGCAGCTATCCTGATTTTTTTTTTGGGGGGGGGAAGGGGGAGATGAGATGGGAGTGGCAAGAGGAAGAAATTAATTATCTGACCTTATCCAAATGACTGCACCATAACCTGCGTCAGCCAAAAAAAAAAAAAAAAAAAGCAGGAAAACTGTTGGGGGGAGGGGGAGGGGGAGGAAGGCCGTAAAAATAGTCCTCTTATTGCCAATTCAGGTCACTGAGTTTTAAGAAAGAACGGACAAAAGCTGGGCCCTGCCCAGATTTCACAAAGTTAATTTCTAATTCATTGATTCTGGCAGCAGGCCAGCTGCTTCTGTCAAACTGGGGCTGCTGGTCAGCCCTAGTAACAACCAAGCAGGCATCCGGCCGAGTTGGGGTCTCCGTCTCCGGCCGCAGGAATGGAAGGGAAGGGAAGCAAAAAAGCGGCTGTTGTTGTCCTGGGTTGAGAAGACCCAAATACAGTCCCCCCCACCAGCCCCCCCCCACCTAAGTACTTTCTAACCTTGACTGGGCCAAGAGTTCCAGCAACTGCCCAGGGGAAAATGGCTGCTCACCCCTTGCCATGTATGGCTGTGAGCACCAGTGGCAAGAGGCCTGGCCTGGATATAGAAATAAAGGATTTTTACCCTGCTTTTTGAGGTAAGTATTGCTGAGAGCCGGTGTCCTCAGAACAACACCGACAGTGATGCTGCGCTTGCCCTCTGGTTTTAAGAGAAGACCCCCCCATGCCCACCCCATGCCCAAAGTACCCCATGCAGAAAACAGTTAAGTGGGGGAGGGCAGCTTCTCCGCCTTGCAGATTAATGGGGTATTGCCTGCTTGTTGCGTATTCCCTTCAAGCCTGCTGGCTTTCACGTGGCCATTTGCCCTGGAGAAGATTCAGGCACAGGGTCTTGGGAAATTAGCAAATGCCCAGCCTCTCCCAAGTCGCAAATTCATTTGATTCTCTGGCACAGTTTGCCCCACAGCTTGGGGCTTTTTAAGACGACAACTCTATGAATGCCCTGGGAGGGATGGGATCTGGCTACAACTCCCAGAGTGCTTTTTAAGTCAGGGGTGGTGCTAGCTGTGGCGTCTGGAGAATTTTCATCCAAAGACAAATAATAACAATAGCAATAATAATAATAATAATAAAGGAATCTGTCTGAGCTCTGGTGAGCCTGAAGGAACAAGAGGGAGCAGCCCATTTCTCTGCAAAGGTCTGGAGGGGGGGGTCCTGTCGCTGGCTGGAGTGGGGATTTAAAACCAGGCCCACCCTTCAGGCCCTGCCACTGTCACTGCCCTCGTCTGCCACCCACTTGGAAGGGGGAGGGAAAATGGGGAGGCTAAAACCCTGGGAGAGGCCACCGGTTTCAAGAGCCACATCGCCGAGAGATGGGGGCTCTGGAGGGCTGGAAGGGGAGGCCTCCCTGGGGGCAGCAAAGGCCGACCTCTGTCTGATTGAGCCACACTTGTCTTTGGGGGAGGCAGGAGATGGAGGGGGGGCTCCCCTGATGGAAAGAGCAGAAGAGGGGAAAAGGCC
This sequence comes from Phrynocephalus versicolor, assembly GCA_023846285.1. Lineage (NCBI taxonomy): Eukaryota > Metazoa > Chordata > Lepidosauria > Squamata > Agamidae > Phrynocephalus > Phrynocephalus versicolor. Next base: position 69,954,693 of record JAHTLZ010000010.1, read on the forward strand.
AGGGGAGCAGGGAAGAAAGGAGGAGGTCAGCAGGCCCAGCTTCTCCCACCTCTGCAGCACCATGAAGGAGAAGCTGCGCCTGGTCAAAACCCTTCCTTCCAAGAGAGCTATCAACCCCCCTTCGAAAGTCCTGGCTGAAGCTGAACTTTGGTGACCCCTACCCCACCCCACCCCACCCCAAACCTCAGGTTCAGTCTACCAAGGACTCCCCGCCTCACCCTCTGGACCCAGTCAGGTCTCCAATCAACCTTTAATTTAAAAGAGGGGAGGGGAGAGAGAAATGCCCTTGAAAAGCGTTAACGGTCCTTATGAGGCGTTGCGGACATGTGCAGTACAGTGCATGGCAGTAATCAGCTGAGCACAAATAACTCCCTCTTCCCACCCCCCATCACCCCACAGCTGGCTAGAGAGATAGCCAATACCACGTTCCAAGCTGGTCATAACATGCATGCATAATTTGTGAACATTTACATTAGGTTTTGTCGTCCTCTCAGAGTCTTTCCACCAGGCTTCAGAACACAAACCAACTACACGGCGAAGGCTTCTCTCCTGTTCCACAGCATAATCATGCAAAACAACTTTTTAAAATTATTTTTTAACGATAACAGGTTTGTTTGTTTTCGTAACAGGGTGGCAGGTTGGTTGCTTTCCCACTTCAAATCAGCAGGTATTTTAGGTAGGATAGTGTAGGTGTGCAGACGCAGGAAGGCACACAGCTCAAGGGGTGGTATGCTTGTCAGAGCAAAAAACACCTAAAGGACCTGACCCCAGAGCACAAGCATCAGGCCATGCAGAAAAACTCACTGGGATCCTGGCAGCAGCAGCAGCAGTAGGCCAAACATGATGGGGCAAGAGAGAGAGAGAGAAAAGCGGGAAAGGGGAGAGAAAGAGAGAGAGAGAGAGGAACATAGGTAGACAAGCCAGAAGGAGATGGAAGTGCCTGCCTGTGTGGCATACAGCATCTGGGGGTGAGTCGGTGGGTGGGGGGAGGGCTTAGCACCAGATGGGCTTTCTCCATGATCACTAGTGCAAGGATAGACAACAACACGATTAATAAATAATTCCCCATCTGCTCTCTCTCTCTCTCTCTCTCTCTCTCTCTTCCCCTAACATCCTGCTGCTGTGACCCTCACAGCTGCCTAACAGCTTTCGGAGGCTTAGCCTGGGGTCAGCTCTGAAGAGTGGGCGGGATTTTAGAGTGGGAGGGTTGAAGGCATCTGCTTCAATCTGTCAACCTCCCCCCACCTCCCCTTGCTCCTCTTGCAAGGCAGACAAATCTCCTAGGAATACTCTAAAATCAGTGACAAGCTTGATTTTGGGGAGGTCTCACAGAAAGGACCCCAGTGTCCTAACAAGAACAACACTTGGGTTCTTGCATGTGAGGGGAAGAGGCACCGGCACCAGCTGTTAACATGATTTTTAGTTCCCATGATAAAGGCCCCACAAAGTCAGGTGCCATCCAATTATGTCTACACAAAACAGAGCCAGCTGCAATGTCAGAAAATTTTTCACTCAAACACTCCTTGCTTTCTCCTTTCCCATCTGCCTTCCCTTCTATCTATTGAGAGAAAAATGGGTCTTTTCCCTCCATCACTGCCTCATATCGAGGGCACTTTAAGGGAATATTGCTTTTTCAGGTCCCCTTTAATTCCACATTCCACTGCTAGTTGCAAGAAGAACCCTGAACACCATTCCAACACCTGAGGCGTACAGGAACCAGCAGGGTGAATGAGAAGTGGAGGGGATTATAGTGGGAAAGGGAGGGGGTGGGGACCCCAAATAGGGTACTGAGCCATAATATGGAATGGGGGAGGAGGAGAAACGCATCTAGCAAAGGCCTCAGGCTTTCGCCACTCGTGTTGCAGCCAAACAATCCTGCTGCCATGCAATACTGTGTGCTCTGGGTGAGCTGCTGGTGGGAATGAAGCAGGCACTTCCTCACCTGCCCCCCCCCCCCATTTTGAGCTGCTCGGCTTTCAAGGGCCCACGTCTGGCCCCACTAAAAGGGGAATAAATTCAGAGTAAAGTCTGGGTCAGCCACACAACCAAACAAAAACAGGAAAGGAAACCCATAAATCCAAAAAAAAAAAAAAAAAAAGGAATGCAAACACCTGGAGAGTAATGGTGCAAGGATAGAGAGTCTTTGGAGTGCGGAGCAACACAGGGAGGCCTCCCCCTGCAGAGAATGACACCACAGAGATGGCTTGACCACCCGGCCCAGTCCATGCCATGGGGTGAGGGGGAGGGGGTGTCATACATTGCTTATGTTCTCACCACATCCCAGGAGCAGCCCTAGAGGCTAAGCACACAGGCTGGCCCAAGCCCCTGGTCCAAGGTCCGTATCCTGGAGTGAATTTGTGCAGCAGGGTGTCGACGGGCCTCACTCGGCCTCCCGGTGAACTTCTGAGGCATCTGCCCGGCAGATTGGACACGTGCGGTTTGCCTGAAATTATCAAGGGGAGAATAAATCTTAGGATGTGCCCAAACTCATTTGTCCAGTGCAGCTGCCTTAGAATCATAGAGATGGAAGAGACCTCAAAGGGCATCCAATCCAACCCCCTGCCATGCAGGAACCCCCATCAAAGCACTCCCGACAGATGGCCACCCCGCCTCTGCTTAAAAACCTCCAAAGGAGACTCCGCCACCGTTCGTGGCAGCATATTCCACTGCTGAACAGTTCTAATTGTCATGAAGTTCTTTCTAATGTTCAAATGGAATCTCTTTTATTATAGTTTTTATCCAATGCCTCAAGTCCTAGTCTCTGAAGCCTTAATTGATACAATATAGGGTAGCACGGCATCTTTGGTTTGGGGTCTTTGCCCATGTCAGCAGAATCAACACCAAGTTAAGAGATTAATAAGATCATTCAGTTCCCCTTCCAGGGGCCACTGTTCAGTCAACAATGACAACAGCTGTCGTCAAGTGTGAAATCCTACATCATCCACTACTTGTGCCCAGGTAATAATGTGTCTCCGCATTTGGGGGCCATAGATAAATGATATTTCCCATGCAGTTCCACTCTCATTTCTGAAGAGGTGGCCATGTCCACAAAAGTTCACATTAAAATATTGGAATCTTTAGGTGCCATGTTGTTGTATGCTTCCTTTTCCCATTTCATTGTTTTGTTTTTGTCTGATAAGACCTGCTGAAAAGAGATCATTTATAATCAGCAGGAACTAATCTGAGATGGATGCCTTAAAAAGTTGGGAGATATAAATGCCCAGGGCATCAACCAGCAGGAAATAAATTCAAGAGACCAAACACTATTGGAATAAAGGAGTCAGGCATGAAAGGCCTCATTCAAAAAAAAAAAAAACCCTTTTGACCAGGACCTGGTTAAAAACCAGAAGCAGATTTACAGAATAGAAGGAAAGATTTGCAGCCGACTGAGGTAAGCAGCCCAGTCCTCCAAGGTTCGGTATTAGGACCAGAATTATTTAATGCATTCACACATAGGTATCACTGTTGCCAAGTACACCATGTATTTGCCGGGCAAGGACGTAAGCAGTTGGGTCCTCTAAGGACTTGTACCAATGTTCACCATTGATCTGGATGCAGAGGTAAGTGACGAACTGGCCATGTTTGCAAGCAGCACCAAATTTAAGACAGTGAAAATCCAAGTAACCTAACAAAATGGGAAATGAGATTCATTGCGATTAAGTACTGTAAATGCAAAGTGAGCCACACTGAGGCAAAAGATAAACTAATGAAACACACCAAAAAGCACTGACTCAGGATGCCACAAGAGTGAAAAAGGCGAAGTTGTTGTTGGAAACTATATCAGAGAAGGGCTAAAAATCACAGTAAAAATATGTTCTTCCATACATCTATAGTGCTGTCACAATTAGAATATTGTTGTACCATTTCAGGTACCCTATCTCAAATAGAGAGATAAAGCCAGATTGGCGCAACAAAGCCTAGCAAAGGTGGCATTCCCTATCAGGAAAGACCCTAAATATTTAAGCCCCTTTTTCTTGTACAAATAGATCTAAAGTACCAGGTCACACATGATATCAGCTTCCTGTCAGTTAATCTCCCTTTCTCTGTTCTACTCCTGACTGTAATTCTTTTGTGTGTGTGTGTGTGTGTGTGTGTGTGTGTGTGTTTATGGCAATTTATGTTGTTTACAAAAAGATGTGATATTAGCTTATAGAGTTATAAATGTTATGGCAAAGTACTTTTCCCATAACATCAGAACTTAAGGCCACCAAGTGAATTTGATAAAGAATCTAAGACAGAAGGCAGTATTTTCTCAAACAAAGTGTAATTGCCACAAGCTTCGCAACTACAATAGGTGACAATGATTGCTGGCTTAGATAATAAAATTCATGGACAAAACTTGGTCAAGTTACAGCTTGGGGCGTTTCCTTTATATGCTGCATGTGGGCTTTCATGGAAAAGCCCGGTGAGCCCCCCTGGAAAGAGGATAACTAAACTTGACATCCTGTCTGACCTAGTAAAGCTCTTATTGAAATCTCTTAACAGTTATAGTTTGCCCCACCTCTCCATTAAAACTAGGATTCTTGGTTATCTTCAGGTGAACTCCTGTGATTAACATACAACTTTATTTGTACATACAGAGCCTGGAGGCAGCATGGGCATAGGTAAGCTATAAAGTGGATCAGAGATGAAGAGCAACTCTAAGTTTAGCCAAAATATACCCTGCCACATCCTGATGGAAGTACAGCCCAAGAGCCCTTAGAGGGGCTGCCAGAACTCCAAGCAACCTGTACCCCATGACTCATGTCAGGAATGTTTTATAAGTGACCGAAGCTAAATTCATATCAAATCATTTGCAGAAAGCTCGTCTCTTCCTCTCTGTGTCTCATTCCATAATTATACTCTTTCTGATAGTCTCCTTGTACTGACTGCAAGGATTCCCCGGCTACAACGCCTCTACACAGAACTGCTGGTCTTACCTTTAACCATTTGTCGATGCACTTAGCGTGGAATTCGTGGTTGCAGGGCAGAACTCGCAGCAGCTGCCTTACTTCAAAGTCACTGAAGCACACAACACACCTGGGGATGGGAAAGAATCCAGTCAGCTGAGTTGCAGGAATTCAAAAGAAGGAACCACACATGAACCTAAAGCAATAAAGCTGGGGTGGGAAACCTTTCAACCCTCCAAATATTTTGGACTGTAATTCCCAGAAGTCCGAGCCTATATAGCCAATGATAAATTATTATGGGAGCTGTGGTTCCAAAACCTCTGGAGGGCCGAAGGTTCCCCACCCCTGCGTCTGTTTCCTTCTTCTGCCAAGATTCTCTTATAAACTGTCAAAAAAGTAAATAAAGCAAAAGCAAAAGCAAAGCATGCTGCTTATATTTTGCCCCATAGCACTTAAAGCCTCTCCGGGCTGCTTTCAATTTATTTACGCAGGCTACACAATGCCCCCCCACGATCTCAGGATGGAAGGCTGAGTCAACCAGAACCTGGGATTGAACCCCAGGTTGTGAGCACAGTTTTGGCTGCAGTACAGCAGCTTAAGCACTGGGCCATGAGGCAAATAAAGGAGATGTAGATTAAAGGAGGCCTAGGTGCCCTAAGCTCATCCAATCTTGCCTGATTTCGGAAGCTAAGCAGGGTCGGCCCTGGTTATTACTTGGATGGGAGACCACCAGGGAATACCAGGTGCTGTAGGCGCCTGGAGTAGGAACTGGCAAACCACTCCAGTATTCCTGCCAAGAAAACTCCATGGACATGGGGTCATGAAGAGTCGGTCACGACTGTAATGACACAACGCACACACAAGTTAAAGGAGAAAAACCACTGGCCCATAAAAGGACAGAATGTGTCCTATAAGAGACTTTGCACTGACCTCACCTCCTCCACTAAACTCTCCCTCCAGGGAAAAAAGCAGCCCCACCAACATTGATAAAACACACCAGTAAGGATTCCCTTGTGTTTTTAGGGGGTCTTCTCAGTTACCACCAAGCAACCTCTCAGCAGAGATAGGAGGTACATAGTCTTCCACTTAGTTACCACGGAGCCAAGCTGAACTCATGGTCCAGGAAATGGCTTTAAACAATTTTTAACAAAACAAAATTCCATGACTCCGTTGCCACCCCAGCACCAAGCACAATTATCCACAGAAACATGTATGTGGTGCTTTAAAAACAACAATTTTCTGTGCTTTCCAAACTTGAAATATTACACTAAATGATGAGAAAAATGATGCTCTGCGCTGTCAGACAGGAATATCACAACAGCCAGCAAAGCAGAATCTATATAACACAGGAAACAAAAACAAAAAAACTAGTTACCCTCAAACTTGAACCATTTTTAAATGGTTTCATTTAAAAAATAAAAATAAAAAAACTGAGTAACCTTTTCCAAAGACAAACAGTTTTGTCAACCTACATCTATCTTCGCAGTATAACCCATGGTACTTAAAAAATCTACACATGTTTATTTAATTTGTTAAGACACTTATATATCCTATAATCTACTTCATTCTCACTGTTTAGGAAGGGTCAGAAAACAACATCTGCAAACAGGCTGCTTTCCATCTACAGTATGTTATAATGTAGACATGGGCATGACCAGAAAAAATGACGTTTCGAGTTTTCGTTTGTCGGAACGGGTCCGTTTTGGGTCGTTTCCGTTTGTCGCAAAATTTTTCAAAAATTTGTCGTTTCGTCGTTTCGTTTGTCGTTTCCACCGCAATTTAGCGTGATTTGACTTCCCAGAGCATAGGGGCGTCCCGCAATCAGGGCCGGCGCTAGGTTTTTTTGCGCCCTAGGCGGCGGGCGGGACGGGGGGCGGGCGTCGGGGGGGAGGTGCCGGCAGGTGGCGGGGGCAGGGGGCCATGGGCGGGCAGCGACAGCGGCAGAGGGGAGGCGCGGGCGGCGGCTCGGGCGGGCGGGCGAGTGGGCAGTTAGGATATCACTTAGGATAGAGGTTCTGTTCTTGGCTTGCACCCCAAATGTGTGTGTGTGCAAGCAAATTGAAGTTGGGAAAATAGAAAATAAATGGTAGTATATATTATTAAAATAAATCCACACCTCCCACTCCCAGTCGAACCTCCCCCTTTATCCAATATCAGAAAAAAAATCCTCACAAACTGCCAGAGAAGAAATAAAGAATAAACTGCTATTCCCTTCAGCAAACAAAGCTGCAGGGAATCAAAGAAATTATTTTCTAAATTCAATTCCCTCCCTGCCTGCCTAACTTAAATCCTAAAGCCTCCAGCCTCCCTCCTCAATCTTGATCGGATCACACCAGCACCAGCAGCCAGTCCTCCTCCCTCAACCACATCCATACACCCGACTGCGATTTCTGGAAGCTGCCTCGGCTGTTTATGCCCTCCGAGACATCCAGAAGTGTCAGTCAAAAACCTGGCGATGCCATTGGTGGAATGGTTCAAAAAAATTGCATGGTCCCATCCCATGCCCAGCCCAAATGGGCAGGTCTATAAAAATGAAAAATAAAATAAAATAAAATAAAATCAATACGACGTTTTATTGCTATTCAAAAAAACCACTGCTGCTACTATTAAAATTCAGGAATTTAAAATAAATAAATTTCACATGTTTCTGTGGTGATTTGGTGTGTTTTTGACCACAATTTCAAAACAAAAATTGCGGTCGCCATTTTGGATCTCCCCCCCAACCGCATGGCATGGCGAGACAACAAGGATGACCCCCCCCCAGCCTGGTGCAAGTAGCCCAGGACAGGAGAAGAGGGGGGGAAAGGCCGGGGACCCCCCAGAAACCACCCCTCTGGTAGGTGGCAAAGCCTCAGGCAGGCATATTTTCGCCTGCTTTTTTGGCCGGGAGTCGGGTTTTTTTAAAAAAAAAACTTTTAAAAACTTTTTCTGTGCTTTGCATTGCACGATCACCGCGATGCCACAAACGAAAACAAAAAACCCGACCAAATTTTTCTTTTTTCAGTTCGAGTTCGAGTTCTGACAGCTTAATTATCATTACCGTTTCCGTTACGTAACAGAAACGAAAAATGGAAACAGAAACGAAAATTTTGCCCAGTCGTGCCCATGTCTATTATAATGATGGACCTGATTTCGGGAATCCAGGGATCGTTACGGCATCTAACCAGCATCTTTTCCATACAGCAAACAAACTGCTTGGGATTTCCAGACTGCTCAAAGTAAATGAAGCGACTGCAAGATTTCCCCAGTCTCTCCTTCTACTTACAATGTTTGTTCCGACTGATGGCTCTCTGGGTTGAAGCGGTAGGATGGAAGGTGCTCGATATCTGCTTTGGTGAGTCCCCGTGGCTTGGCTTCTCCTAACCTCTCAGCCAAATTCAGCAATGCCTGGTACATTTGTTGTTGTTGTTTAGTTAAAAAAAAAGCATAGGTAAGGGAGAAACACTATACAGTGGTACCTTGTATAAAGGAATTAATTCGTTCCAAATGAAATTATGTTAAGCAAATTTTCCTTTATACAAATTTTCCATAGGAATGCATTGAAAATAGAGTAATCCCTAATCGTGACCATTTTTATGTTGTACGAATTCGCCCCATAGATGATTCTGTTAAGCAAATTTCCCCTATCTCTGGAATTTTTTTATGTTGTACAGATTTTATGTTATACATACCATTTGTTACACGAGGGTCCACTGTACACCACTTTCCTTCTGGGTATAGCCACTCTCTGCACTTTCCTCTATGGTGGAGATAGGAATCTTTGTCCTGCCCCGCTAGATTAATTGGATCACAACTCTTTTAATTCCTTACCACAGGACATGCCAGTCAGGGTTTCCAGGAGATTAAAAAGTAACACTTGAGGAGGACCAAGGGCTCCCTACCAGTGGCCCATATGGTCTGCAGCGTCACAGAACATAGGCATGAACCTTCTCCTTCTTTTGCCAGTCCAGAGCTGGGTGGCATCATTGCCTCCCAAAGGAATCACCCAAGACAGCACCAATCTCTTTTGCTGCACTTTCACCTACCCTGCACCAACCTTCCTTCAATACCTAAGTAGACCTAAGCCGATTTTACAAGAGCTTGCTCAGCCAAATTATACCACCATGGTCCAGCTGCTCTAGACCTAAGTTGGGCAGGTGTCAGGCTTCCATAATCTATTTTACTTTTCAACAAAACCCCCAGGATTTACCAGGCGGAGCCTAATGTAAAAGATATATCCTGGATCAAACAGTTGTGACCCCCTCAAATTTGCTTTGAGTATGAGAACCGAATAAAGCATTGACATTTAAAATCCACTCCTTGGTACCCCAAGTATTCTTCTTCTCAGCAACATAATTATTATGTGATTTTAGATGGATTGCCATGCATTATTGCTTTGCCTGAATTTATAATAATACCTGTGTTTTCCATGTTACTTTCCATCTCTCATAATGGAATTTGCTTTCTTTTAATCATTCACGTACTGTTTTTAGCTTTAATACTAACTTTTAATGTTGTAAGATGCCTCTTCAAATTCACTGTTCTTAAACGTGAATATGTCTCGGTTGTATATTGTCCTCCAATATTGTAAGTTGCTTTGGGTCCTTTTCCAAGGAGAAAGGTGGGGTAAAAATATTCAAAAATAAATAAAAATTGAGAGAGCAAGAGCGTGTGTTTATGCATGTACTCTGTGCCATAAAGTAGGTCCTGAATTATAGGGACCCTAATAGGGCTCTCAAAGGTAAGTAAGATATTTAAGAAGGGATTTTACCAGTCCCACTCCCCCAGTGAGTTTCCATGGCCAAGTGCCATTTGAAACCTGCTTTCAAGAGCACTAGTATCACTCTATTCACCACACCACACTGTCAATCTCTCAAGTATGTGAGAAGAAATTGTTTTGCTGCTACAGTACTGCCACTACTCTCATTATTATTGGCTAACTGGGAATTACAGAAACTTGCACATGTACTGCAAACCATGAAGAGATCTATAAACTATAACATGGTCTGTTCTCCCCTGCTCAAAATCTCTTCTACCTTCTGATGCTCCGCAGGGACAGAGAAGCCAACCCACCTCGTAATTTTCCATCTCTACATCATCCACATCCAGGTCCAAGCTTATTGTGGGCCCCACAGCTGTCGGTGACACGGGAAGCATTGAGCTGCAATTTTTTAAAACAGTAAAAATGTGATTAGCAGAAGCAGATGCCATACAGATGCCCAAACACACACAAAGCAGAATCAAACTCTTTGCTTTGAACCAGTAAGTACGTTGCTTGAAAAAAGGAGTGGCCGTATTTCCTCAGGAGAATGACCTTGGGAGGCAATGCTTTGGACGGCAGACACCTACTCCCATGTACTATAAAAGGAGGAGCCCTGCCCCACAGAGCCCTTCTGTTCTGCCTGTGAACAAACAGTCAATGGGTACTCACAGGAAATATGGCAGGAAGCTCGGGTAGTAGGGAGGCGGGGGTGGCGGCGGAGGCGGCAGTGGCTGCTGCAATCTGTATCGCTGGGTATTCAGTCGCCGGGGCATCATGTGTGGATATGGCTGTCGGAAACATCAGGAGCTGGGTCAGTCTTGCCGCCATGACAGGGTTGCCTAATCCCTAGGCCGAGAACGGGCATATCCTGCTCCATAGATACAGCTGGATATGGCCTCAATCAGCTTTTCTCTGATGCTCAGCCCTCTTCCCCTGCCAACAAAATACTTCCTATCTCCTATCAGAAGCTGATTAGAAAGGACAGATTTCCTCTGCTCCTACGCTTCATTTAGGATTTCTAAAAGCTTCCAGTGGTCAAAATATACATGTTTGGGGTTTGATTTTTCTTTGGGTGGGGAGGGGGGGGGAGAGATGATTGTTTATTTGTTGAAAACTTCATTGTATAGTGCAGACAACATGGGAGAGGGGTCATTGCTGGAGAGAGAAAAAGTGACCAGCCCTCAACCCCCCTTCCCAGACTGAAAATATTATCCTTCATAGAATCAGGTTTCTTTAAAGCCCCACATACTACTAATAAGGCTTTTAAAAGGGGCTACTTAAACTCTGAGAGGAGAGCAGTTATGGGAGGGCAGAGCTTGCTTGTGGAGGAGGCAGGTATGGGCAACCGGTCTGAGAGCCAGCCCCTTATCATCCCGTCAGTGTGGGTTTAAAATTGGTTTCCCTAAACTGAAAAACATACTCCATGTGGATGGGAAAGCAGTTCTGCATCCAGGCAAATAGAGGTTCTTCATGAAGCACAGACAAATTTGGCAACGGACTCTATTGCACAAATCCAGCAAATGGAGGTAACTTCATCTGCTATTACCTAAACCATCACTTTTTCTGGTCGTGCAAACAATGGGGAGCAGAACACTCTATGAGGCACAGAAATTGCACTCTTGGAATTTCTTATCCACCTTAGCCTTCTGGCTTCTCTGATGTCAGCAAGTCGTGCCCTTCATGCACCTTTTAGCAGCCACAAAAAAAAAACTAGAAGCCAACAGGCTAAGAGAAGGAGAAGGGAGGCTAGCAATATCCCATGTCCCTTACACAGTATTCCAAATGATAAGTGGAATATACAAATCTTGACAATTGGGAGAACAGTCACACTATTAGTACATGAGAAACACCTTAAAGAATGAACAGACCCTCCAAGTAGACTTAAGAGTGATCATCTTTCAAAAAGATCAACTAACCGTCTATCAAGACTGCTGGACAAAGAGCAGTAAATTCTGGAAATGGATCCTGTTTCTTGATTGTTCCATTTGATCTGAATAGTGCACAAAGGGCCCCTTGGCCCTTGATTTTCAGAGCCAAATTGCCATACGGACAGAACTCTCAGATGCTCTCCTCCATTTTGACTCAGAGAATCTTACACAGACTGCGACCTGAGAACATGGACACATTACTTTTCTGGATTAAAAATTCTCAGAATTCAGTGAGCAAAAACCGCCAGAGGATTTGGGGAGATGTCGTCAAAACAGAAGATTTCAAAGCTCTATGTCTGCAGATTACTCTCCTTCAACAGGACACTCACCACGCCAAAAGGCAGTTCCTGGTGCAGCGGGTCATGGGTGTGTGGAAGGTAATGCAGTGGCACAGAAGGAGACAGTGCAGGAGTATGATGGGATGGAGAGTAGGAGAAGCCTCCAATGGGGTGCTGTTCACCCCGAAGCTCCACCTCATTTTCTATCCTTTGCAGAGGCTGTCGAGAGAGCAAGTAATAATGCAGGGCAAATGAGCATGAGCTTCCAAACATAGCACAAGGGACAGACATGCTTCAAGAATCCTACTTTGAACAGTATTGCCCAGCTATAGGGACAGAAGGAAAGCCCCAGAAGGGAACAAAAAGCTGGCACAGCTATGGTGTCCCTCCCACATTGTGAACAGGACAGCTTGGCACAAGGGACCTGCCAGGGCCAAGAAAGTGGAAAGTCACTTTCTCCTGCTGGTCCTCCCAGCTTTTTTTTTTTAAAAAAATCAAAACAGCACAAAACAATATCAGGCTCATGTCTGCAGATGCAGGCTCACTGTCAAATAGCAACATGTAGAGCTTGGGAAAGTTAGTTGTTTTTTTTTAACACAGTTCCTGACATCCCTTAAGCCAGCATGGCCAAGAATGGAAGATTCTGGTGGTTGGCATTCAAAAAGCAACTCTTCAGAACTCAGGCTAGGTCCGTTCAGTGGAGATAAAGAAATGGCAATCATAGAATCATAGAGTTGGAAGAGACTTCGAGGGCCATCCAGTCCAACCTCCTGCCATGCAAGAACCCCCATCACAGGACTCCCGACAGGTGGCCATCCAGCCTCTGCTTGTGTGTGTGTGTGTTGTATCATTATAGTCTTGACCAACTCTTCATGACTCCATATCCATGGAGTTTTCTTGGCAGGAATACTGGAGTGGTTTGCCAGTTCCTACTCCAGGCGCCTACAGCACCTGGTATTCCCTGGTCGCCTCCCATCCAAGTACTAACCAGGGCCGACCCTGCTTAGCTTCCGAAATCAGGTGAGATCGGATGTGCAACATGTAACGATGCAACACACACACATATGTTACTGTTTTACCTTTTGTTGTTCACTGTCCAGAGTTCCTAATTGGAAAGTTGGCTGGTTTATAAATGTGAATAATAAATAAATAATAATTAAATAAATAAATTTTAATCTTTGGTCCAGTGGCACCTGAAGTAGGGATCTTGTGCTGGACCCAAGACATGGCACACAGCTGCCAGACATAAAACAAGGCCATATCAGAGGGTGTGCAAGTTACGAGGGGAGAGGCAGCTTAAATTACACTCTCTTAGTTACAGATACAAGGCAAAGCAGGCATCAACGTTTGCATTGAAGGACACTGAAACATTACGGCCAGAATTCTGTTACCACTGCTACTAGGTGTTAGGCATGCAAGACCTCACAAAAGCCTTGTGCATCCCCGGGAAATGTTGTTACAAATCGAAAAGTCTCTGTTTGGTTTCTTCACTTGCTTGTTTTCCCAAGAGAAGCCACACCCAATATAAAGGCAGAATATACAGAAAAGGTAAAGAAAGCATGGGGAGGGAAAATAACAATCCAGCCGCTAAGATTCTTCTCCAAAAACACAGAAGCATCACAAGCAAGTGCAGACTGACATTCAAACAAAACCGGACAATCAACGGGCCTCAAGCCCCAAGCTTCCTGAGGCAGTTGTTCCAGCACCTCAAAGGCTAGGCTTGCACATCACGGTCTTGGCTTCGTTTACCATGTGCAAAATGGGAACACTAACGGCCAACCTCAAAGGATAACTGTGTGCACATTTAATAGTGAGTAGGGATGGGCATTTTGTTTCGGAACCAGTAGGTTACAAAACAAACCACGCGAGCCCAGGTGGTCCTCCGAACCGGCTGTTACACACAGATCCAATTGCTTTACCTTTCTCTCTCTCACGCAAGGTTAAAATCCAATGAAGAAGCATGCTGCAATGTCATCTGTGCTAGATCTGTGATGCTGGCCAAGTTGTGAGGACCAATCAGGAGCTGTGCAGGGACAGGCATCATCCCGCCTCCCTCTCTGATTGGCCAGCAGCACGAAGCAGGAAAGATGATGTCGCAGTGTGTTTCCTTGTTGGATTTTAACCCTGCCTGAGACAGAGAAAGGTAAAGCAACTGGATCTGCATGCATCCGCCAGTTCTGAGGACCACCTGGGCTCGCGTGGTTCGTTTCATAACCTACTGGTTCTGAAATGAAATGCCCATCCCTAATAGTGAGGTAAGAGGCTACGGGCATTTCAGGTTCTCCAGAAAAGTATGAGTGTAATCATACATCTCCTCAAATTGGCAGGGCCAATGAGAAATCTTACACTGCCAGTTTCTCACTCTCTAGTGCTGCCAACTTTGTGCAGAAACTCCCTGCTCTGCCTGACTCCTCCTCAGCCTGCTGGCCTTCCCCAATATGTCTTAAGCTTGTAAGCCTACAGGCAGGGAGTCTACCCTTTTTATTGTCCGTATGCAAGGTGTGCTGGGAGACTTCCTGGCTGAGCAGTGGGGTAAACCTGCTTAAAATAAATAAGCAGTTTCAACAGACGACGCATATGGATAAGACTGCTGCCACAGAGATATAAGTACTGTTGTCCTGTGGATACAATACACTTGTTGGGCAAGAGTACATCAGGCTTGCCTCATGTATGCAGTCCTGGCTTGGGTTTGCATCTAGTTTGCATGAAACAAGACTTGAGGAACCTGGATACAGCATGTACCCAAGGGAACGTATGTGCTATATGAATGGCATACTTTCCTCATAATCACAGAAGGCTCTTCTAGATACAGTTGTATTTTGACACCTTGGCAGAACTATTTGCAAGCCTCTCAGCATATTCAGGGAAGCTGTGTGCCAGTCACATAAATACAAAATATTGTCTGAAGACTCACAACTACTGCTTGAAGGAGATGGCAAGCTGTCCGCGATGCTAGAACAACAACACTGTGCCAGCTAGAGTATCCCCAAATACTAGAGATTCAAGGCTTTTGAGAATGAGACCCTAGCCATTCTCTTCTAATAACCAAACACAGGCCACCCTTAAAACAAGCAACTTACCATACGAGGGTGCTGAGGTTGGAGAGGGACAAACTGACTGAGAGGAGCCATATGTGGAGGCTGGTGTGGTGGCACAGGTGGTGGAGGGTGCAGGATGTAATGGTCACTGGAAATGAGCGGTGGGAATGTTTGGTAGGACACAGGGAGTTGTTGCATGGCACAAGCCTGTATCAGCTGTGAAAGAAGAGAAAAGAAGGGTAAGAGGAAGAAAGGGAGACTAAGAGAATAGAATCATAGAAGAGTGAAATTGGAAGGAGCCCTAAGGCCATCATGCCCAACCCCCTGCTCCATGCAGGAATACAAATCAAAGGATATCTGCCAGGGGGTTGTCCACATTTCTCTTCAATCCTTCCAGTGTTAGAGCCCTCACCACCTCTCGACCTTCCTTTTGGGAAGGTGATATGCCACATTCTTAGGGCCACAGTATCCTACCTGAAGGGGAGTCAATGTCATTCATGGTGCAGGAGTCAGCAAGTGGTCCTCCTTGCCAAGACTGATAAGGGACTCTATCTTGACCTAAACAGATCGTGGCAGTCCCTCCCAAACCATCAAAACAGTATTTAGCTTAGGTTGCCTTCTTCATGCCAATGACTCACAGGGGGAGGGAGGCAGCAGAGAGGGTAGTGCTGTCCGCTGAACATCACGGAGCATGCTGGGAGCTGCTGCGTGCTGCAACCAGGGATGTGCTGGCCAGTGTGAATGGGGAAGCCTTGTGTGGTCACCGTGGTCACCGTGTAGGAGAGAGGGACGGCTCCCTGATGCACCTGGAGGAGAGAGGAAGACAGAGTAGAATCAAGACACATCCTCTTTTGCAGCCTCCAACCACAAATGAGCTCAGTATCCCAGCACAGATTTTTTAAGCTACGTAAGCAAAGCCTTATAAAAAGAAGTGTTGGTCTCATGTCTCAAGAGAAGCTCCGTCAACCAAGGCCTGATAGAGAACACTTCTACCTAGCAGATCTGCAAGGTTACGCTCTGTCACACAAAAATTCAAGAGGGAGTTAGCAAGCAAAAATCAGATGCAAACCACTAAGTTTGGAAAATGAAAGCCACAATGGCTAGGTAATGCTTAAAAAGTACATTACATATACAGTGATACAAGCTTCTATTGTATAAGCACCAACTTTGTAAAACACCATTCAAAGATAAGCTTTCAAAACATGGGTTTAATGTCCAAATACGGAGATCCATGAAGGAAAGTTCTCTCAAAGAACATTACTTCTCAACTGCCGTGTATGTTTTTAATTGAGGGTAAACTATGATCTCTGGCTTTCTCAAGAAGAGCAGAGAATGTGTAGCCCTCCAAATATTGGGAAACTCCAACTGGCATTAGTTGTAGAGAGCAGGCCAATAATAAGGAATGATGGAATGTATTTATTTATTTATTTATTAAATTTATATACTGCTCCATCTAGCTACATGGCTACTCTGGGCGGTTTACAAACTGAACAAAAATCAAAACCATAAACAGTAAAATACAATATAATAGATAAGCACAGGTATATAAATAAAAACACAATAACTGGTAAATAATATACAACAAAAACGTAGAACAGGAGCAAGATGTGCTACAGATATAAACAAAATTAAAACATAATATCAATCATTATTAGAACAGATTAATATCCAGGGAAAGCCTTTTTAAATAGCCACGTCTTTAGATGCTTCTTAAAGACTGGGAGGGAAGATGCCAGACAGAATTCAGGAGGAAGTTGGTTCCAGAGCCAAGGGGCCGCCGCTTAGAAAGCCTGATTTCTGGTCAAAGATTTATGGGCCTCCTTGACCGACGGCACCCTCAAATGTCATGCCTGGTGTTATGGGCAGTACTTTGCGGCAGGAGCCGTTCTGCCAGATAGCAAGGTCCTAAATATAAATAAATAAATAAATAAATAAATAAATAAATAAATAAATAAATAAATAAATAAATAAATAAATAAATAAATAAATAAATAACTTTGTAGACAAACCACATCAGAAGGGATGTGGCATGCTCCCTGATGATACTTCTTAAAAGCAGTCCTTTTCAGATACTATTCAAACATGAGACAATGAAGGCCAGTGCAAGTATGAGTATCAAATAGGCATGTGATTATTATTATTTTTTTGGGGGGGTTGTTTCCCCATTACAGCTCCCAGAACTTTTAAGGAATTCCTGCAGTCAGAATTCTGGCAGCTCTGGCCAAAAAAGTCAGAGGAATTTCTGAACACTTATCTAGGCCTTGGCAAGCCACTCCATGGAATGACTACCATCAGCCTGAAGCAGCTGCGTTCCCCACCCCCCAAAAGGCACCCTTCAAAGTTCCTAATAATAACCAGAGAGGACACTGGTCCCCTAATCCTTTGCTGTCTCCTTAGAGCTTGGGCACTTCCACTCCTGTCCACATTCTTAAGGTTAACAGTGGTTGCTATAATAAGGCAAACGATGCCAAGGCACAGGTGAGTGGACTGAAGCCCCCGTGAGGTTTTGGTGATTTTGGCGACAGCTCCTAGAATTCTGGCTAAGGGAATTCCTGGCAGATGTTACAAAGTGTAGTGAAAAAACTCTGGAAGTCCCATGCCTAATGTCATAGTGAACCCACCGAAGTAGAGAAGGCTACACAGCTGAGGTTCACCCTCAAAATAGGCAGAACCGCAAAGTTGGTCACATATGGGGGAGGCAACACATACATGGTTCTCACTATGTCAACATCTGAGCAACAATTATTATTATGACCCAATGAAGTAGATTCTGACTTAGGGCCACCCTCCCAAGATTTTCGAGCTACAAAGTATTCAAAAATGGTTCACCACTGAGGTATTCTAGGACCCTACAGGTTGCCCAAGGCTGCAGAGAGTGGTAGGATATGTAACACCAACACCCGCATACACACCTGAGGTGATCTCAGAAGCCTCTTTCACAAGAAGCACAGTGAGGACTCAAAGTCACAGCCCCTGACTCTGAAGAGCCAGGTACTCCAAACCACTGAGCTATGAACATGGCTACTCACAAATGTATCTCTTGAGGAAACTTCCTATTATAGCTCTTAAAACACTGAGTTGAACTTAGGCCTCAAACTAGTTCGGATCATGCATCCTTGGGAAGCAGAAGGACCATACATGATCTTTGAATGATTAGGGTTCTGCATCGATTGGATCTCGGATCTCCTGAAATGACCCAATCCTGCGAATCTGAACCCTTCTTTCCCGATATACAGTGGTACCTTGTATAAAGGAATTAATTTGTTCCAAATGAAATTATGTTAAGCAAATTTTCTTTTATATAAATTTCCCATGGGAATGCATTGAAAACAGAGTAATCCCTAATCGCGACCATTTTTATGTTGTATGGGTTCGCCCCATAGACAGAATTCTGTTAAGCAAATTTCCCCTATCTCTGGAATTTTTATGTTGTACAGATTTTATGTTATACAAGCTGTTTGTTATATGAGGGTCCACTGTATTTTAAAATGTATTTCCTCAATTATAATTTTATAAATTGATCTGTGCACAGTTTGTTTGCGTGAACTTAGCATAAGTGATGTATTTCTACTGCTTTGGATCACTCCCTTGCCTTGAAAACTACTGATGTGTTGTTGTTTTACTTCCTGAGATACAATGTCACTATACTGTTTCACTGGCCAAAGAGGCCTCCTCTTGTTAAATACGACTGCATTGGACATCCCTGCCAGGCACCTGACTGGCTGCCATAGCACATCGCCTCTATCTGGTTTTAATTCTGTCTTTCTTAAAACTGCTTGGAACTTGGCCAAGCTCAAACCATACAGACTGTAACCTGCAGCACGGCAGCAATGGGTTTCCAATGCCCTCAGGAATGATCCGTGACAACAGAGGGACAAAATACTGTTGGGGGAAAAGAAATTTCTGGCAGGGAGACAAAAGCATTACAACGGGTATGTAAAATAAATGAGCTTATCTCATGTCTCAAAAAAAATTACAGCAGGCCTAGGAAAAGTGAGGCTCTTCGGGATGTTGTTACATTAAAATTGTCATCATGTCTGACCCTTAGCTTTTGCTGGCAAGGGGTGCTAGGGGTCTAACATCATTTGGAGGTTCAATGGCTCCTCAGCCCATTACCACATATTTTTCCTACAGCATAATGACAGCAGGCAGTGATTTTTGGGGTGGGTGGGTGGAATCACAGCCTGATTTTACTGGCCATAGAAAGAAATGCAGGATAAAAAGGACAGAGGCCCACCAAAATGCCACACCACCTGGACCCCAAAGCAGCTGCTCTTCAAATTCCCAGCAGGAGGTGGGTGGATGTTACCATGGCTACAGGGTCTACATGGTATGTGAATTACTTAGAAGGAACTAATAATGATGTGAATTAATTAGAAAGAACTAGTTTAATGATAAAGAAGGTTCATCGTACAGCCTCTACCCCACTCTCTATAACCCGTGAAAGACCTCACAAGCATAGAAATGGCTCTTTACGTTATAATATATGGGAGTTAAGCCAGAAGGCACAATCCCATTACCTCATCTGCAAATATTCAACGTGTTTCATCAGATCTTTGATACATACGGATTGAAGTCATGAGATCATAACCTCAAATTTCTGAATCCCTAGTCCTACCTTTTGCAAGCCATTTTTGTCCTTAGTAAAAGATTCTGGAGTGTATAAAAACTCCAATAACCGATTTAAATAATTTATCAAGAACGCCTTCAATCAAACCACAGATGGGTAATGTTAGGGGTTTTTTTGAACGACAACCCCCCAAATCCTGGCTATGGGCTTTTGGAGACTACAATTCTATAAATAAATAAATAAATAAATAAATAAATAAATAAATAAATAAATAAAATTTTAAAACACCATCTTTGATTCCAACATGGGTTTTCTGGACAACAGACACAAAATTCAAAACTCATCTTACTACCGATTATATGTGCATGTGTCCGTGTATGGGAATTGAATATTAATATAGTCAATACAACCGATGCAATATAAAATAAAAACAATAACATAGAATTTAAAATTATCTCATCAGCTGAAAATGCAGCCATTTAAGCAGCACTCTTATGGTCCCTTGACAATTTAACATTTCGGCATTTCCCTACCACCACAAGATTGAACTAGCAAGGAGACAAGGGACACAGCCAGCTAACTCAACTGCCAGCATGCCCTTGCCAGCCCATCTTACTCTTAGGGAAGGGGTTTCCCAGCCTTGTCTTCGACTAAAATGCCCAGAAGCCTTCACACCACTAGCTGTGCTAGCTAGGATTTCTAGGAGTGGTAGTCCAAGAACATTTGGGATTCCAAGGTTGGGACTCACTGATTCAGGACATGTTAGCCATTGCATGTCCCCAACCACCCGAATGGGGCTGCACTCTCATCTTTTCAAGTCAACAGAGGATGTTCCAGTTGTCAAAAAATAAGTCCTTATGAAAGAATTATATTTACTGTTCTTCAGGCCTCTGAGACAAAAGGGCTCTAAACGTAAGTGAATGGCATGGCTTGTATCACTTTTTTGTCACTTTAGCTGTTATCCTTCCAAGGCAAAGTAATCCTGGGATTTATTTGCTGAGGTACCTAAAGTTCTTTGCTGTACATCAGGGGAGTTCATTAGAGCTCTGCAGCAGAGAATTTTAAGTAACCCTCAGAACTATGAATCCAAGGGTTCCTGAGGAATCATAAAAATTAAAATGGTAGCCAATGGTGTAGTACATATATGCCTTAAGATGGCCAGTACTGGTCGCATCAAACTGGTCAAACCCTGAAATTAATTCCTTAGCTGTAACACCAACATCAGGGAGTTGGGCATCTGCCTGTGGAGCCAGAGTCTGGGGGGTCCAATTCTCCATTGTGCGTCCCAGAAGAGTCAGCCTGGGTGGCTTTTGGGAGTAGTAAACCATTTCTGAGTAATCACTACCTAGAGAACTATGGAAAGGGCTGACACAAGTCAAAATTGACTTGACAGCACACAATTATCCATCCGTCCATCCATCCATCCATCATCTATACTGCCCCATCCGAGTGAACACTCTCCAAGTGGTTCACAACAAGTCAAATCACATGACTATCAGCAATACAAAATTACAGTACTGTATACAATACATAAAATAAATAAAACCCTGTCACTAGCTTTAAAACCTACATTCAAATACATTTAAAAACAAATTTGGACATCTCAGGCCAGTGGTTAAATGTACAAATAAAAGGCACCTTTAAATAATCATACCTTATTACCATTGTAAAAACAGAGAAGGGTGATACCTGATGAACCTTTGATGGTAGCTTGCTCAAGTGGGTAGGGGCTGATTCAGGACATGTTAGCATATGATTCCTGGTGTCATCCTTTTTAACATCAGAAACTGCGAGGAGGTGGTGGGATAGCTAGCTGTTTTGTGGGAGAGATATTCCTGACAAATATTGAAGTCCTAAACCATTAAGGGCTCTTTTATAGGAAACAACTAGCACCTTGAATTCATCACAGAAAACTAACAGGGAGCCAATGATGGCAGGCCAAGACTGGAGAGGTGTGCTCCTATCTGCCAGCACAGTACCTGTGATCACCTTGTCAGCCACATTCTGCACATGTGGATATGTCTGTACTAACCAAGGGCAGAGCTAATGGTAACAAGGCTAATTATGGGCAAAAAATTGGTGAGCTAGTAGCCAATTTATAATTGAAGACTGGTATAAAGAAATGCAGAATATGGCTATCAATGGTAAATCAACTTGTGATTCGAAAATTAGTGAGGGGTACCCCATACTAATGATTTTAATGATTTTAAAGATAGCTGGAGCTCATTTTGACATATGTATTTGAGAAAGGGAAAGAATATATTCCTAGCAAGGATTCAATATATTTCTGGCAAGAATGGAGGCAACATTAAGAAATATGATAATCAACAAAGCAATAATATAATAAGTTGACTTTAAACAGAATAGACCCAATGGTGAAGGGTGAACAAAGTTAATAAGTTCTTGTTTTGGTTGTTTTCTAAATAGTTTGCATAATTTTGTCTAATTAATATATTATACTTCTTTTTATTATTTGCTTTGAATGTGTTAAAAAACAACAACCAAGGGCAGACCTAAATAAAGAGTGTTATACAAGTCTGTTTTAGAGATTATCAACATATGAACTACTGCTGTTAGGCGTTTCTTACCCAGGGAGGAGGCACAATTGGTCAATCAAACAAAGCCAATAAAAGGCACTCTTGGCCACAATAGATACTGTGCCGCCATAGAGAGAGTTGTGCCCAAGAGTACTCTTGGGAGTACTTAAGGGGAGTCCTTAATATAAGGGGAGTAACCACATTGAGGTAGGGTATCCAAATTCAATTTCACTGTATCCTCATCTAGTCCCACCAGACAGAACTAAAGGACCTGTATACAGCACCACCTGCTGAGGAGGAAAAGTAGACAGCTTGGCAAATAACAGGCCACCAGGTTGAGGGTGTCCCATTCTAACTCCTCAGCCGCACTACCCAGCTGATCCTCGAGTGGGTGAGCCCGGGAGACTTTACATTCCTAGTCTGGCTTGACTCACCTTTCAAAAACTCCATAAGGTTAAAATCACAAGACTTTCATCATGGCAACTCTGTAAAGTGGAACTGCCACACCATACCCACAAGAACTACCAACTCCTAGTAGACATTCAAGGCAAGACCTGGTTTTCAGTACCATAAACCCTCTTTGCCAGATATCCAGACAATGCAATGGAGGAATTTTTATATTTTATTAAGGCCAATGAAAAAGTCAAGAGGCACACAAGAGATCTATACAGCTATTATTATCCACACCAATGTCATCAGCCTCCCCCTCCCCAATGTTCACAGAGTCCCTACCTGCTCATGAAGATCCACCATGAATGGATGTTGGTGGGGTGGGTGGGCAGCCGGGTGAAGCATTCGTGGTGGCGTGGTGGCCAGAACGTACGCCGGGTTCTCATCTACAGGGACTTGTGGCTGTGGCTGTTGCTGCTGCTGCTGCTGCTGCTGGAAAAAAGCCGGGTGCAAGTAGTTCTCATCCTGGACTAGGAGAGTTTGGAGAGGTCGCTCACGTCAGCCCCAGTGGTGCCGCGAAGGAGGGCTGTGGAGCCAGTTGTGGGGAGAGAAATATAGAGGGGTGACCCTACGGGCCAGCCTGTTATCTACACTGAGCTGTCAGATTCAAATACACCCATTTTTACAGCAAGGCCAGGCCCGAGTAGCAGAGGAGGGGAGAGGATGGAGAGAAACCAGCTGCTGATGGATGAAAATTAGGGCATAACGTCTGGCCACGGCACAGTCCTTATTAACTATAAGGCATTATTCCCATGATCCTAGTTGGACCCATGCTTTCCAGCTGTCCTTTGCTATACCGACAGAGTAGTCAGAGAGGTCTTCTCATGTACAATGAGAAAATCAAAGCAAGGAAGGAAATCCCAGCTATCTTCAATTAGCCATCAGAGATAGAAGGGCCTCCCTTCCAGGCAGCTTTAGTTACAGATTTGCTGAAGACCTCCAAGAACCAGAAACATAATTGTTGCAGGCTGGATTAGGCCCATAGGATGGATGTTTCTCTGCTATAAAGCAAGTGAAGAATACCAAGGATCATGAAGAAGTAACTTGGCATGGATGTTTTCAGCTGATGGCACGGTTATCTGAATGAACACTCAACCACCAGACTGCCCTTGGCACAGGGCTGCAACTACTTCTATCAATTGCTGATTTGATGGACACTACAAAAAGATTGGTGGGAGGGAGCTATAAGAGAGGAAGACAGGAAGAAACTGGTAGTATTTGTTACTACAAAATATATCGCTCTTGTTGTTTAACTACATGCGGAACTCTCACCAGAAGTGAGGCCTTCACTTATCAGCTGCTACATGACAGCATCCAGAGCTGAAAATGGGCCTCTCTGTACAAGTGTAGCCATGCAATTTATTTTTAAGGGCAGGAAGCCATCTACAACCCCCAGCCTTTGGCCTAAGACTCGTCCGCACTGGTGGGTAACAGAACTATTAAGAGGCGAAAGGCTGTACCTTCTCCTGAGGTGTGCTGGGCTGCCACAGCTTCCTCCTGGGAATCGTCGCTGCTCAAAGGGGAGAGGAGGAGGAGGGTGCCTATTCACTGCCAGGTCCCATGGTCGCATTAGGGATGCTGGCAAGGCAAGAGGTGATAACGCTGGGCCTCAGGCTCCTGGGGCAACGGACCCCTCCTTCAGTTCTTTGGGATCTGTAAGGGAACGGATGAATCAGTCAGTGAAGCAGCTCATTGAGGGGGAAAGAAGAGTAAAGAAAAGAAAGAAGGAGGGAATAGTAAAAAGACCCCAAGCAGTTTCGGTTCATGAGAGAAAAAAGGGTTCTGGATTAGGCCTCGACAGTGCTTGAAGTGCAGGGAACAGGCTACAACAAAGCAGCGGAAGGTGAAAAAATGCTTTGCATTTTCAGTGACAGACCAAGACCGTCTCCGTGTTACATCTCCTCCCCATTGAATGCTCTTCTTGTGCCTCTATTTCTAACAGCACTGGCTTGTTCCTGGTTCTGCTCCCCTCCCATCTCAGTTCTCCACCCATCATTCACCACTGTCACCTTGTATCTATCCATCTATCAGATTCTAACCTGCTCTTACCCCCAAGGGGCTCAGAAAAGCAGACACATTCTCCATTCTCTTAATCCCCACAACAATCCCGCGGATGTAGATTAACCTGAGAGACCACCAATGCCCCAAAGCTCACTTCTGAAATGAGGGGGAATTTGAATGTGGGACCCCCCCCACTCTGGCCCTCCCATGTGCTTCTTCTTGACCAGGGGTCCTCAAAGTTTTCAAACAGTGGGCCGGTCCAGCACCACCCAGACACCACTGGGGGCCGGATCACAGTCCAAAAGCAGCTGCGGAGGCTGGCTTGCTCACAAAACAGGGGGTGGGGGGGATGCAACTGGTCCCAGGATCTGGATTCAGAACCTTGGGGGGCCGCATCCGGTCCCCAGGGCCTTACGTTGAAGCCCCCTGCTCTTGACAGTTAATTCTCCTCCCAAAGGCAACAGTTTCTAATTCACATCACATCATGACAAAAAAACTAAAAAAAACCAACAAACCAACCAAATCCCACCATGAAAGACACTGTGAGGCAGTGATTGAGTGTGGGGCTGAGTATTGGAGGTCCAGGTTCAATTCCCCACTGACCCATGGGACACAACGGGCGCCCTTGGGCCAGTCACACTCTTTTTCTGCCTGGCCTACCTCACAGGGTCGTTGGCAAGGTTCCCTCTAAGGCGCACATAAGCACACCTCTGCATGCACGCACCCCCACGCTTTTCCACCTCCATGCACCCATCACGACCCTTGTTGTCTTGACCACAAGGGAACCCACGGGGGTGGGGGTGATGGGGACTGTGCGCCCATACACAAGAGAGAGAGTCTGCACAGCAGGGATGCAAATTTGAGGGTACCTTGGTCACTGGGAAGACAAACTGAAGACAAAGGCTAGTTCACAACTTTGCATGAGTCCTCAAACCGCTGGGCATTACAGAACTGAGAGTGGTACAAAATATACTCTGAATTTCTCAAATCCATGGCCAGATGCACAGACTAAATTTTCTCGTTTATAGCAAGCTGCATAAGAGGGCTTGCAGAATATGCTCAGACGTGGTGGGTTTTAGATTTCATCTCCAGGAGCGTGGATCAGAAAGTATCTCCCAACCTTTTTAGACAAAAGCTTGCCAGCCACTCAGCAGCCTTCCCCCAATGGGGAAATTTTGGGTTGGGGATAGAACCATGTGCTAAAATACAGGGCCATGTGTATGGAGGGCAGAGCCCAAGACTAGCTTGTGTCTGTGATTTTTTTTAAAGAGATCTAATAAAAGTATCACCCAGCTTTGTCTTCAGATTGTGTACAAGGACCATCCAGCTTCTTCCCCTTTCAAATGAAGATAAAGTGAGTCACAAATACTGTAATCAGCTTACACACGGAACACAGATTATCAATATAAATAAATAATACATAAATAAATGAATGGCAACTGTAGCAGAGAGAGCCCCCCTTTAAAAAAATAAGCACAATGTACTGGTGCCACCCTAAGTGCCAATCAGTACCTGTTTAATGTCCACCCTGTATGCAACAAGACATTTACCAAAGAATAGAGGAGAGAGCAGAACAAGCCTCAGTACAAGGGTGATGGCAAACAGCGCTCATATACAGCAACAGCTCTGGTCAAGACCAGCTCAGACACAGAGCAGTTCCTCAGCACAAGTTTCATACTTTCCCAGCCCATCTCATCAAGAGCATCAATTTCATCACCATTAACAGAAAAGCTACATGTTCTATTAAGCACGCAGCTGTTAAATGACCCAGGCAGGGCAAGTAGATGGCCCTGACTGCAGTCCTCCTGAACCCAGATGACTTCATAGCACAATTCTGGAATTAAACAGCTGTGATGCCTTCCCATAGGATCTAAGCCTCATCATGGCTAAATACACCATTTTGAGGCTGCCACAACATTTATAGCAGGGTGCCTTGGGCACTGCCACTGCATTTACCATTGCCGTACTAAATGGTTCAGAGACTCCGCAAAGGAAAGGAAAAAGCTTGCCTCCACATTACTACTATTATTTGTTCTGGCTCCATAAAATACACCCTAAGTGGAGAAGACAGAAAGACTATCCAGGAAAAGTACCCAGCTTTATTTGGAACTGCCAGCAAACATCAAAAATTGGCCAGATATGGGTGAACAAACTGAAACCTCACATGGGTAATGTTCTTCTCAGAACGCAGATCGATTCAGAAAGGGACCTATTCCAAATACAGTTGAACTCCACCTGAAAGGTCTGTGAATGCTTCTGGGCCTAGATTTGCTGCCAGATGTTCAGAGGGGGGCTGTGGCCAGGAACATATTCCATCATCTTCAGTTGGCAGGCCAGCTATTCCCGTTTCTTAAAAGGTCAGGCTTGCCAACAGTCAAACAGGCAGTAGTTATATTTTGAGGGGGTTACAGTAATGTCCTCTTTATGGACTGTCCTGGGCAAGACCGTTCGGGAAAATTCAGCTAGTGGACTGGATGAGGACCAGATCTTTTATTCCTTTGTATGAGAGGAACACAGGCTACCTCTCAGGAGGAATTTAAGGAGTTGGATATCACCTCTGAAGATCTGGACAGCTCTTTGTGATCACAATAACTTGAGAACTGCTTCCACCCACATAAATAGGATCACTCTCGGGGGGTGAGCTGGCCAAGCCCCTTTGGCTTTTTAAGCTACTGCTGTTGAGATGACAGGGTCTGTCCATTGTGGTATCCATGGTCTGCAGCAAATTGTCCCTGACATTCAGCTGCCCCACATTTTATATGTGCTTCATTGCTGCTTCAAAAGGTTGCTTTTCCAAGAAGCCATAAGTCTATCTGCTCTTCTGTTTTGGCTCAGTCCTGGCTCCTTCTTAGTCTGCATATACAGAAAAGTGATCCACACAATAATCTGAAAGGTAACGTGCTAGTCACAGGGCAGAAACTTAACTCCAATGCTATGGGCACAGGAAACTCCAGAACTACACCACAAGACTGAAGATATCATCTATAAGTCATACACAGGCCCTTCCAGTAGCAGCAATGCAATTCCATCTTGAAGAACACCAGTAGCCCACTATTGCAGTGGTTCCACTTCTACCTTTCAGGTGCGAGGTAGAAGGCAAAGTTCCTCACCTCTGCTCACATACCCCATAAGATACTCGTATCTGACACAGGTTGGTAGACTTCTCTTCATTGAATAATACAATGCATCTATCTTGCTCACTTCTGATCAACAAGTGGAGCAATTTAATAATAACAATAAAATGTTGTTACCAGGGCCCTCAGTCTTCCAGTGCTTCATAATGTTCAGTCTCAGCTCTGCAACTTCATAACTTCCATAATTAGTACTGGCACGATACCAGTTAGGTTTTGAAATTCAGTTATATCCATATTGAGGCCACCAAACTGATTTCCTGAATACAAATGGAGGCATGCATTCTGTAAGGTTTGTTCCCCCACCACCACCACGGAGCCTCCACTATATTTCTCACACTGCATTAGGTCTGCAGCCCAAAACAGCTACATAACAGTCGCCATCTTTTCACTCTCACCCCTGGTAATCATCATCATTACCCTGTTTCCCTGAAAATAAGACCTCCCCCAAAAATAAGCCCTAGCAGGATTTCTATGCATTTGTTAAATATAAGGCCTACCCTGATAATAAAACCTAGTGATAGGTGTGGCTATGGTTGTGTGCAGGGATGACATTCAAGCATATTATACTTAACAAAAGTAAGACATCCCCTGAAAATAAGCCCTAGTGTGTCTTCTTGAGAAAAAATAAATATAAGACAGTGTCTTATTTTCGGGGAAACACAGTACTTGCAAATTCACACCTAACATTCAACAACAGAAAAAATTCTCAAACCTTCCCAATTATGGTTGCAAAGAGCCACTAGCACAATTTGCCTACCCACAGCAACCTTCATCACGTTTTAACAGCTCACTATGAATAAATCTATTGGCTAGGATACAGCAAAACTGTGCCACTCCCAGCAACCACCGGAGGAAGAAAGCAGGGCTATAAACACATAGGTCTGTGAGGCAAATGGTTCTATTGCACAGGGAACAATATGCCAAGAGAGAAGTGGCTGAGTTTCAGGTCACTTCAAGTTCTCCATGAGCATGTGTGTACAGAAGGGAGCATGCTCACTTGGTTCTACACAAACCCACACAACAATAATGGGTTAACAGTTTGGCAAGACTGACAAGCCAGTCACCTTAATGATCAAATATTTGTCAATTTTCTGGTCAAATGATTACTGTATTACTTGTCCACAGTGAAATACTATCATGCAGCTCCAAAACCTGTATAGCAAAATTGCCTTTTAAAAAAGTAATTCTTTAAAACAAATCCCTTCTTGTTCTTAAATTATTTCTCAATAATTTCATTTTAAAATGGCAACTGCAATCTAGATCTAGTGTTCCAGGATAAAACCCCAAACAAACAAACAAATAAAACCCCTGCTCATTAGGTCATTTACAGGAATTGGAACTTGACCTAACATTTTAAACTAGGCTGATCTTCTCTAGCCTAGTTCCACCTAGATATTGATAATTATAACTCAAATTGCCCCCATTCAGAACTAGTGAGATTTCAATTCAAACCTCAATTCACTTATGGAGCTGACTGGGTAAGTCACAGCCTAACTTCACCACCAAGGTTTGGCGAGTCACCTCAGAGCCTAACCTACCTCCTATGCTTGTCTGACAGCTATGAGGGACAAGAGAGGAGAACCAAGCACACTGCCCTTATTTCCTTGGAAGAAGGCTGGGTTATAGCTACGAAAAAATTAAAGCAAATAAAAGTTACAATAACTCAGGATGAGTTAGTTTCATTATATGACAATGACATAAATAATTCTGTAAAGACATATGAATAATTAACATACAACTGTTTCAAGCTTGTATAAATACTTAATGTTTTAATATGTTCAATCATTTGTAATTTATGATTTTTGGATATCAGTCATTTGTAACTGCAACTGTGTGCTTTATATTGATTGTTAGCTGCCCAAAGCCCCTAAGGTAGGCATGCCCAAACTTCAGCCCTCCAGATGTTTTGGACCACAACTCCCACAGTCCTTTGTCTTTGGCAATCTAAGCTTAGAATTCTGGGAGTTGTGGTCCAAAACATCAGGAGGGCTGAAGTTTGGAGATACCTGCCCTAAGGGAAAGGGAAGGGAAATTTAAAAAACTCATGTTGCTTCTCCTCCTCCTTAGTATCTGACAAGTCCATCGGCCGAAGGTTTTGCCCAGTTAAACATCCAAGCCTGGAGGACCATCAACCCAAGAAAGCAGCTTCAAGGAGGAAGAAGTGGAGCGTAATTCTTAATGGGTTGAAGCCTAAGGCTTAAGCAGCACAAGGCAACTCTGGGTCTTCATGCTGGATCTACCCCAAACAATATCTAAATGATGGATAAAATTTAAATTGCAAAAGGCAAGAAGGGAGCAATTGGAGTACACAATGTACACCTCTCTCTCCCATCTCTTGCTTCTACTTCCACGGTCCTTTCTCCCCCAGTTGGCTGCTTCGGACTGCACCCCTTCCCTCTCTGTTTTAGACAGAGATAGGGCCCCAAGAGGAAGACATTACGATGTTTTTGCCCCTTGTCCTGTGGTTCAGAGAATGGGGACACAAAACACCAATTACTGACCTTCTGGTGGAAATGAAGCTGAGAGTAGGAAGGGGAATGAAGTGACCTCTGTGACTTATCTAAATACAAAGAAGCATTCCCAGTGGCTTTACTACTAATCAAACCATTGAGGGAACTAATCAGGAAAGACCAAGAATGTTAATCATTCAGTGCTTGCAAACATAAAGATTTTAAAGTCCATTTTCAAATAAATTCAGTCTAGGAACACTGAACAATACAAACAGCATAGTAAAAACAATCAGAAATGTACACTTAAGAGGCAAAAAAACCAACCACAAGTACATAAGGCCCACTCTGACCAGTTTAAAAATATAAATTAAATTCCTTGAAGCAACAATGGTGACTGTACTCCCAAACATGACTTGGACAATAATTTTACTTTCTTTTTCAAGCTAACTTCAATTAGACAGGGCCAGAGGAAATGTAAATATGTGGCTTTCAGCAAAAGACACTGAACTATTCAACAATATTTTCCCCTGCTCCTGTTGGCTTTGAAACATTTCTCTACTCTTCAACCCTTGGATCCTTTTTGACAGTGATAACAGTCAAGATGTGACCTTATTAATCTTGCCTTATAGCTTTATGAGTAAAGTCTAAACTGATTAATCACAAACAGCTGTAGACTGTTAACACATGGTAGATGTTTTCAAATCACCATCTCCCTGCTGCCAGAATACAGACACTCTTCCGTCCATGATTCTTGAATCAAGTAATCACAGAAATGTTTATTTTAATGTAAATTAGAAGAAGAAACGGATTAAACAGGCAAGATCCAAAATTCAAAGACATCCAATGAACTATGTACTTTCATGCTCCTGTCATATTCCTGAGCCGAGCTAGAAAAAGTTACTTATTGTGGACTAGAATTCCCAGAATAAACTAGGACTTGAGACCACGCTGGCTAGGAAATTCCGGGAGCATTCCAGATCTAGAAAAGAATCATTAAATCCAGCCCCCTATTGAAGAAGAAACCTCACAACTAAAGCATCTCTGGCAGGTGGCCATCCAATCTCTGTTTACATGCCTCCAACAAAGGAGAGTTTATGACCACTGAGGTAGTTCATTCCACAACTGAACAGTTTGGTCCTTCCCAGTGTCTGATCAAAATCTTCTTGAAATTTGAATCCTCTTGTTCAAGTCATGCCATCAGAAACAACAGCAAACCAGTTTTCCCAAGTGACAGGCCTCCAGAAAGTTGCAGGTGGCTTATAAAATCATCTCCCAACCTTCTCTTTTGCAGGCTAAGTATACCAACCTCTTGCCACTGCTCCCCAGAGGGGTTAGTCTCCCAACTTTCTGTCGTGCTGGTCACCCTTCTCTGGTCTCAGTCCACCTTGGTGCCCTTCTTAAATGGCGCTCCACAGAACTGGCCCCTGTACTAAATACAGGAGGTTTGACTGGACTAGAATACTGAACTGAATACACAAGTCAACTGTATGATGCAGCAGATCAAACAAACAAACACAAGGAAACACTAGGTAGAGTTAACAGAAGAACAGTGAAATAACAGTGAGTGGTGCTATTATATTTCTGCTGATGCTATCTAGTGTTGCATTAGGTCTTCTTCCTGCAACATCACACTGTTTACTCTCATTTAGTATGACATCTATTAAGACTCCCAAGTCCCTTTCATCTGTGCTACCATCAAGCACATATCACCCATTCTGTATTTGTGCGTCTTATTCCCTCCACACACCTTAATGCCAAACCTGACATTAACCCTTGTTAAAACTTATTTTGTTTATTTTGGCCCAATGCTCCAATATGTTAAGATCTCCTTGAATGCTGATTCTTTCTCTTGAAGAATTAGCAACCCCTCCTAGTTTGGTGTCTTCTACAAGTGTGATGAACAATTCCTTTACTGCTTCATCCAACCCCCAAAATGTAACTTTTGCAAGTTCTACCCTAAAAGTTCTGGAGTACATTATCTGAAACCCACCTTTGTTCCCTTAAAATTTCTATCTGCTATATCAGTGTTTTTCAACCTTTTTTGGGCAAAGGCACACTTGTTTCATGAAAAAAAATCACGAGGCACACCACCATTAGAAAATGGGGGGGGGGGCGCAACAGGTCGGGTCGAACCCCTAAGTGGCAGGGGGGCAGGACAGCCACCCTCCACCAAAGAAAATGCCGCGGCGAGAGTTCCACATGTCCAGGGAGCTCAAAGGCCTGAGCAAGGCCCCCTAAGCAGGCCAGGGAAACTGACAGGGCGAAGCTCGACCCCACACGGGCAAGGACGCCCAACGATCGCCCCTAGGACTTGATAGGCGGCTTTAAAAAGGCCGCCCGAGCAGCTACCTAAGCAGCTGCCTAAGGACGAGCCGGCAGGAAGCCCGGAAAGCCAGCTAAGCCCCAGTGGGCGGGCGTGCTCCGGCGAGGAACCACCCGTCAGCTGGAGTAAACGCCGCGGGCCCCTGCCCCACAGCCGCAGCCGGCACTACCCGACACCCGAAGCCTCTCCAGCTGGCAGGCAAGCAAGGATAGGAGGGTAGGGGGTGGGTAGCGGTGGAGTGTTTTTTTTGTTTTTAACAAAAGTACCCGACGAACGGGTCAGGTCGGGCTGCTAAGTGGCAGTTGAGGGCGGGTGGGCTGCGGCAAACAAGCCCGCAGGGCCCCGGAGAAGCTCCCGACCACCCACCCCCCGGCGAAACCCACTGTCACCCGGGGCTCGGCTGAAGCGCGAGCCCCAGAAGGCATCCAACGTTGCCGGAGGTACTCCGGAGTTCCTGTCAGTGCTGCCCCGCGCGAAAGAGGAGGACTGGTGTGCGGGTGGCCCTTTAAGGGCTTTGATCCCCGCACACCCCGGGAGTCCTCCCTCCTCCTTTCGCGCCGAATAACGGCTCCCAGGGCGACAAAGCGGCCCCAATCCGGGACAAGCCCGGCAGGAGCCTTTCGAATTTTTCAATTTTTCCAACGGCACACCAGGCAACATCTCGCGGCACACTAGTGTGCCGCAGAACAGTGGTTGAAAAACACTGTGCTATATTGCCAGTATAACGACTTCATCACATTGTCACACAGAGGACATGATAATCTCTTCAGTACTGTTCCAGCTCTGGGGCATGTGTGTATGTGTATTTTATTTAATTTATATATTACTCCAATAATGGAAGCACTATTTTGAGTGATTTACAGGTGAAAATGTAAAACGCCAAAAGGTCCTGTATAACACCACCAAAAGCATGAGTAAATAAGTGTACTAAAATCTTACATGGGTATATACGCTCCCCTTCTCAACATGTTTGTTTGTTTGTTTGTTTGTTTGTTTGTTTGTTTATTGCATTTGTATCCCGCCCATCTTCCCGGAGGAACTCTGGGCGGCTATATCCCCTAGGCCTAGAACAGTGTTGGCAAACCTATGGCACGGCTGCCAACAGTGGCACTCAGAGCCCTTTCTGTGGGCACCCAACATCGCCCCTCCACAGCCACCTGTATTCAGGTTGAATTGCTGTATTGGCACTTTGAGAAAAATTAGTAGATTTTGAATTGAACTTTGGGCACTCGGTCTCTAAAAAGTTTGCCATCACTGGCCTAGAAGGTTGATAAGACAGCCCCTTATTCAGCTCTAATGCTTAAACCCTGTCTTTATTCAAAATGCTCACAAAAGGAAGAGTACTGTCTTACATAGGATCACTCTACTAGTCTGTCTTTGGTATTATTCACCTCAGTTGGCAATGACTCCTTTGGGCCTCCAGAAGACAAGAGATTTCCCCCATCACCTGAACTTTTCTTATGGAGATGCCAAGGATTAAACATATGCAACCCCTGATCTCTCCTGTGAACTCAGGTATGATGAACTCACTTTCTGCATGATGCTGCTGGACATTGAATTCCTACCAGACCCTGATGGATTATCCAATGGTGAACCACAGAATGTCTGCTCCTGCACAAAACTGTGGTCCGGTCTCATAGAACCAAGGATTTGGGGGTGTGCAACTGGAAATCAACACCACAGTAACCCAAATTTATGTACCAACTACCGCTCCTGAAGAGTCTGAGATTGACTAATTCTATGAAGACTTACAACTCCTTCTAGAACTGACACCAAAGAAAGATGTTCTTCTCATCACAGGGGATTGGAATGCTAAAATAGGAAGTCAAGTGATAAATGGAATAACTGACAAGTTTGGCCTTGGAGTTCCAAACAAAGAAAGGCAAAGGCTAATCAAGTTTTGTCAAGAGAACAAGCTGGTCATTGCAAACACTCTTTTCCAACAACACAAAAGGCAATTCTACATATGGACATCACCAGAAGGACAATACCGGAATCCGACTGATTATGTTCGCTGCAGCCAAAGAAGGAGGTGCTCTATACAGTCAGAAAAAAATGAGACCTGGTGCTGACTGTGGCTCAGATCATCAGCTTCTTATTTCAAACTTAAAACTGAAGAACGTAGGGAAGACCACTGGGCCAGTCAGGTACAATCTAAGTCAAATCCCTTATGAATACACAGTGGAGGTGAAGAATAGATGTAAGGAATTAGATGTGGTGGACAGAGTGCCTGAAGAACTATGGATAGAGGCTTGTAACACTGTACAGGAGGCAGCAAACAAAACCACCCCAAAGAAAAGAAAATGCAAGAAAGCAAAGTGGCTGTCCAACGATGCCCTACAAATAGCGGAGGAGAGAAGGGACGCAAAATGCAAGGGAGAAAGGGAAAGTTACAGAAAACTGAATGCAGACTTCCAAAGAATAGCGAAGAGAGACATGGTGGTGAAGCCCATTCTGAAAAGACCTGGCTTGGCAACGGACAAATTGGCCAACTACCGTCCGATTGCCAATGTCCCCTTCATGGGCAAGGTTATCGAGAGAGTGGCCGCAGTTCAGCTTCAGGCATTCCTGGAGGGAGAACATCTCCTTGATCCATATCAGTCTGGGTTCAGGCCGGGTCGGGGAACTGAGACAGTCTTGGTCACACTGCAAGATGACCTCCTCCGGGGGGCTGACAGGGGTAGCTCTACCCTGTTGGTCCTTCTGGACCTGTCAGCGGCCTTTGATACTGTCGACCACGGTATCCTGCTGGATCGACTCTCCAAGATAGGTATCGGAGGCACTGTTCACAGTTGGTACCGGTCCTTCTTGGAGAGCCGTCCCCAGCGTGTGCAGCATGGGGGGGGGGGAGTTGTTGGCCCCATGGACACTGCCTTGTGGGGTGCCACAGGGGTCGTCCCTCTCTCCCATGTTGTTTAACATCTATGTGAGGCGGCTGGCAGAAGTCATAAAGAGATTTGGAGTCTGCTATCACCAGTACGCTGATGACACGCAGCTCTCTCTCCTTCTCCACCTCTGCAGTTGAGGCTGTCCAGATCCTTGACCAGTGCCTGGATGCAGTCATGGCATGGACCAAGGCTAACAGACTCAAACTCAACCCCGAGAAGACCGAGGTGATGTTATTTGGGACTTCCACTTCCGGGTATGGAGGCCCTCTCCCCAGCTTGGAGGATGTTTCCCTTCAGCTGGCGGACAGTGTTCGGAATCTGGGCGTAGTCCTGGACCCGGCGCTTACTATGGAAGCCCAGGTGGCCGCCGTGTCCAGGACTGCATTTTTTATATTTTACATTGTTGTAAACCGCCCGGAGTTCCTCCGGGAAGATGGGCAGTATAAGCTCTAAAATAAATAAATAAATAAATAAATAAATGGTGGCCTTCTTGAACAAACAGTGCAAAGAAATAGAGGAAAACAATAGAAGGGGGGGGGAATCTACTGAAGAAAAATTGAGAAATTAAAGGGGCATTTCGTGCAAAGATGGGTATGATAAAGGCCAAAAATGGTTGGGTCCTAACAGAAGCAGAAGATATCAAGAAGAAATGGCAAGAATACACAAAGGAATTATATCAGAAAGATCTGAATGTCCCTCATAACCAAGATAGTGTAGTTGCTGACCTCGACCCAGACATTCTGGAAAGTGAAGTCAAGGGGACCTTAGAAAGCATTGCAAACAACAAGGCCAGTGGAGGTGATGGTATTCCAATTGAACTATTTAAAATATTAAAAGAGGATGCTGTTAAGGTGCTACACTCAATATGCCAGCAGATTTGGAAAACTGAGCAGTGGCCAGAGGACTGGAAAAGATTGGTCTACATCCCAATCCCAAAGAAGGGCAATGCCAAAGAATGCTCCAACTATCTACAATTGCACTCATTTCACACGCTAGGAAGGTTATGCTCAAAATTCTACAAGGCAGGCTTCAGCAGTATGTGGACAAAGAACTCCCAGAAGTGCAAGCTGGATTTCTAAGGAGCAGAGGAACTAGAGATAAATTGCCAACATGCACTGGATTATGGAGAAAGCTAGAGAGTTCCAGAAAAATATCTACTTCGGCTTCATTGACTATGCCAAAGCCTTTGACTGTGTGGACCTCAACAAACTATGGCAAGTTCTTAAAGGAATGGGAGTGCCTGACCACCTTACCTGTCTCCTAAGAAAGGGATAAGCAGCAACAGTCAGAACTGGATATGGAACAACTGACTGGTTTAAAATTGGGAAAGGAGTACGACAAGGCTGTATACTGTCACCTTGCCTATTTAAAGGCAGGACTGGATGAATCACAAACCAGAATTAAGATTGCCGGAAGAAATATCAACAACCTCAGATATGCAGATACTACTCTGATAGCAGAAAGTGAGGAGGAATTAACGAAGCTCTTAATGAGGGTGAAAGAGGAGAGTAAAAAAATGGGATGAAGCTGAGCATAAAAAAAACTAAGGACGCTTTTACACGACCCCTAAAATCCGAAGCAAAGGGTTCCCAGATCCGGAGCTTAAAAATGTTTTCTCACCAACTCCAGTCTTTAAAAAAAATTAAGTACAACCACACCCACTTAAGTGCGTCCCAGCGCACTTTTCAAGTACCTGGCCTCCAGGAGGTAAAAAAATCTTCCAATGCGCATTATAAAGCTGTGAATGCTGGGCTCCCTCGTCTTCTGTTTGTTTTTTTTGTCCCCACCACCCCTTTAACAGACAGGATTCACGACAAGATGGAGGTGAGCCTGCATTTTTTCTCCCTTTTTTTCTCCCTCCCCTCACGCAGACAGGAACAATGGAGTGTGGAGGGGTGGGAACACAGGAAGAGTGACAAACCCCCACGATCTCTGGTCCGGATTTAAGTTGCCACCGGACTTTAGAGGATGTGTAAAAGCACCCTAAGACCATGGCCACCGGTCCCATCACCTGCTGGCAAACAGAAGGGGAAGAAATGGAGGCAATGACAGAGTTTATTCTCTTGGGCTCCTTGATCACTGCAGATGGTGACTGCAGCAACAAAATTAAAAGACGCCTGCTTCTTAAAGAGCAGAAACATCAATTTGCCAACAAAGGTCCAGGTAGTCAAAGCTATGGTTTTTCCAGTAGTGATGTCTGGAAGTGAGAGCTGGAGTATAAGGAAGGCTGATTGCCACAGAATTGATGCTTTTGAGCTGTGGTACTGGAGGATTGTCTT
The DNA here is from genome assembly GCA_023846285.1 of Phrynocephalus versicolor. Taxonomy (NCBI): domain Eukaryota; kingdom Metazoa; phylum Chordata; class Lepidosauria; order Squamata; family Agamidae; genus Phrynocephalus; species Phrynocephalus versicolor. Next base: position 69,992,199 of record JAHTLZ010000010.1, read on the forward strand.
GAGAGTCCCCTGGACTGCAAGGAGATCAAACCTATCCATCCTGAAAGAAATCAACCCCGAATGTTCACTGGAAGGACAGACTTTGAAGCTGAGGCTGCAGTACTTTGGCCACCTCAGGAGGAGAGAGGACTCCTTAGAAAAGTCCCTGATGTTGGGAAAGATTGAAGACACAAGGAAAAGGGGACGGCAAAATACGAGATGGTTGGACAGTGTCATCGATGCAACCAACATGGATTTGACCAAACTCCGGGAAGCAGTGGAAGACAGAAGGGCCTGGGGTGCTCTGGTCCATGGGGTCATGAAGAGTCGGACACAACTGAATGACTGAACAACAACAACAACAACAACAACAACAACAAGCTGGAAATAGGAGCAAGGGTCCTGATTTAGTGAGACGACCATGTCCCAGCCCCCATTTCTGGTCCCCACTTTACTACAGGTTGCAAACACACTAGCGCTTCTGATGGAAGGGCAACCATCTGCACGCCACCACTACCTCCTAGAGAACACAGGTTTAGACAGAGATCAACCAGCAAATAATTCAAAAGGTCTTAGCTGCAATCACTGAATTTGTCTGCGCCTTGCTCAAGCCTCTCACACTGACAGCCTGTAGCTGGTATACATACCATTAATCATATGCACTTCCCACAAATGTTGCATGGCTATGTGAGAATCACCATCTGCCCCAACTGTAAGGCCCACATCAGAAGCATGATTCATCCAGGCAAACTCACACAGTAGGGTGAGATCATACATAGATCTCATTCAAGACTAGTTTCCATGGCCTTTGTTGCCACCTTCTTTCCCTTCACAATCTAGTACAGCATGCTGGCAGAGAAACCCCCCACCCAACTCCCTGAAGGGTAATGACTTTAAAGAGCACCCACCCCTTCATGTGCACTGCAGCTGCCAGAACCCATCTAGATTTAGAAAAAATGAACCTGTGCTCGCCACTTATTGAAGGAAAAAAATAGGAACAGAGCTCAAGTAGTGGGCCCACATAGGGCAGAAGAGAACAAATACATTCAAATTGAGGGCTGGGAGAGTGAGAACAGACAAAAGAATTTTTTTAACCCAGAGTGTTGTTAATCTGTGGAACTCCCTGCCACAAGATGTGGTGATGGCCCCTAGCCTGGATGCCTTCAAAAGGGGACCGGACAGATTCCTGGAGGAAAAGTCCATCACAGGTTACAAACCATGGTGGAGATGTGTAATCTCCAGGCTTAAAACTGGGGTACTTCAAGGACCAGATGCAGGGAAGTGGTATCAGGAGACAGATGTCTAGTCTCGTGCGCTCCCAGACACATTTGGTGGGACCACTGTGATACACAGGGAGCTAGACTAGATGGGCCTTTGGCCTGATCCAGCATGGCTCTTCTTATGTTCTTACGTACTTCAGCAGCAGAAGCATCGGCTTCTTTCCCCACATGTAACAAACTCTTTAAAACCCCCCAGACAGAAATGGTCTTGTGTATTCTCCAACTCACCCCGCTCCCGGGCTACATTACACTCATTTAAAGGTTCCTCCACTGGGGCTCTGCCTTGGCTAACTTCTATAGTGCTCATTGAACCAGTTACAGCCCAAGTGGAATTCTTCAGTCAATTAAAAGACCTCCTGGAAGACTAAGATGCTGATGCCAAAGGTATGGGATAGAAATTTAAAACCTGAAACATCCCTTTTTACCACAGAAGCATGCATGAGTTTCCACGCATATCTCTGACAACATGGGCATACGGCACTGTTCATCATCTCCAGTCATTACGAAAGCTTTTCCTAAAGCAAGTTTCATCCTAGTCCCACAACTGCTTTAGAACAATGTAGCACCCCCATATCTTTGGGATATTCATTCCGCAACTACCACCACCTCCCTGCTGAGAAATTGGGATTATAGTGAAAAGCACTACCAAAACATGCATCGTATGTGCACCTTCTAGTGCCCAATTTTGAGAGCTTCAACATTAGAAATATATATAGAGAGGGGGGATTTTTATTTTCAGACTATGGATAAGTGAATCAGTGGATATTGATTTTATGGATAATAAGGTCCATAAGAGCCTACAATATTCCAGCAGCTGCCGATATTATTCCAACATAGAGTTTTTAACATTAAAAAGAATCTCTTACGGAATACTGAATTCAGGGTCAGTGCAACTATAATGGATCCGGGAGTGGAGTGTGTGTGTGTGTGGGGGGGGGGGGGGATAGACCGGAATCATATGGTACCACCACTTGCTTGAAGCAGAAAGCTACAAATGTTCACCTGCTCATCCTTCTACACAGTCTTGTGAAACCTTCTGGCTCAGCTGGGGCACAGCAGCAAGACAGCTGTTATGTGGAGATGATAGGCAGCCCGCTGATCAACTATTTTCTTGCACTGTCCATCTGTCTGCAGCACCTGTTTCCCATTATGTCGCTGAATGTGAACACTCTTCTACAGAAGCAGCATCCCACTGATAGAAATGAAAGCCTGGGGTCAAGGAGGAATAATGTTTTCATTTAATTTTTTTTCTCCCAACCCCCCTTTTCTTGTCAAAGGGAAAACATTCTCCCCTCAAAGATATGCTTTCTCTTTGACCAGTAGAAAAACTGGAATGCAAAAAAAGTACTCTGAGAAATACTTTCTCTTCTGGAATAAGAGTGAAATCTTTCCTAAGGCAAGTTTTAGTCCCTCAAAATGCCAAGAACTGAGTATTATGGGGATTTATTTATTATTATTTATCATTATTATTATTTATTTGTTTCATTTTTATACCGCACCATGTTCCATTAGGAACTCTGGGCGGGTTATAGGATAAAAAAAAATCAGGTTAAAAATAACAATATAGGGCAAAAAAGAGGGGGAGTACCCTCAGCAGGATGCAGCAAGAAAATAGGGGGAAAGGGGGGGGAAGTAAGAGCAGAGATAAATATATTAAATTAAATTAAATTAAAGGTCACCATATGCCTCCTTAAAAAGAATAGTTTTCAAAGCCTTTCTGAAAGCGGGCAGGGACCGTGCAAGGTGCAGCTCACTTGGTAGGTGGTTCCACAACGAGGGGCCCACAACAGAGAAGGCACGGCTGCGCGTAGCCAACCTCCGTGCCTCCCTGGGTGTGGCCACGCTAAGTGAAAACGCCTGCGACATTCGAGTGGGCCTGGCCTCAGTTGACCTCTGGGAGATACAGTAACCCACAGCCGATCACGGGGGTTAGGGACCCACCCCACCTGCGATTCATGAAAATCCGTGATATGCGGAAGCGGGTGGGGGGCCTGAGGGCAGGGGGGGCGATTGCGCGCCTGTCCAAGAAATCTTGGGGTGGCGCACGCCAGCGGCAGCAGGGGGATCTGACCTCCCCCCGCCGCCCGCCCGCGCTGCCCAAGACTTCTTGTCCAGGCCCTCTCTTTCCCCAATGGGGAAAATTTCTCCATTGAAATCCATTGACTCAATGCATTTCAATGGAGATTGTGCCCCCCGCCGTCCCCCCAAGAGGCCCCATGGCTTCTCGTAGGGGCCCGGGAGCGGCGCGGAGCGACCCGATCGCCCCCCGCCACCCCCTGCGCGGCTCCGAGGCTTCTTGGAGGGGCCCGGGTGGCGCGGAGCAACCCGATCACCCCCTGCCGCCCCCCTGTGCAGCTCCGAGGCTTCTAGGAGGGGGCAGGGGGCAGGGAGTGACCCGATTGGCCCCCCTCGCAGCGCAGGTACTGCGATCCCGCAATGTAGTGGGACCGCAGTACCTGAACTACGAAATGGCGGGGGGTGACTATATGCTCCAACAGGTATTCAGGACCCAAGCCATGGAGGGTTTTGTAAACCAAAACTAGGATGTTGAACCTTATCCGGAGACCCACGGGCAGCCAATGCAGGCATGCCAGGACTGGGGTGATGTGATCGTATCTACGAGCACCCACCACCAGTCTGGCCGCCGCATTCTGCACCCGTTGGAGTCTCCGGACAAGGGTCAAGGGCAACCCCACGTAGAGTGTGTTGCAGTAATCGATCCTTGAGATTACGAGGGCCTGCACAACTGTCCTCAGGGAGGACTCATCGAGGTATGAGCGGATCTGGGCGATCCTGCGGAGGTGGAAAAAAGTGGCCCTGGAGACAGCCATCACCTGGGCTTCCAGGGAGAGGGCCGAGTCCAAGACCACACCCAGATTCCTGGCCCTGTCCGTCGGCTGAAGGGAAACTCCCCCCAGATTGGGGGGGCATTGTACCTAGACGAGGGTACCCCAAAGAACAGAACCTCGGTCTTCTCCAGGTTCAGTTTGAGCCTGTTGGTCCTGGTCCATTCCAAGACCGCCTCCAGGCACAGATTGAAGGAGTGTACTGCCTCCACTGAAGAGGTAGAGAAGGAGATATAGAGCTGCGTATCATCAGCGTACTGATGACAGTGAACTCTAAATCTCCTCATGACCTCAGCCAGCGGCCTCATATAGATGTTGAACAGCATGGGTGAGATTGCTGACCCCTGGGGCACCCCACAAGGGAGCGTCCAAGAAGCCAACAAGTCACCCCCCTGCTGGACCCGCTGAGACCGGCCGTCGAGGAAGGACTGGAGCCAGCAGAACGCTGAGCCCCCGATTCCCAGCTCGGCGAGCCGATCCAGCAGGATACCGTGGTCGACGGTATCAAAGGCCACTGACAAATCAAGGAGGACCAACAGGGAGGAACACCCCCTGTCAGCCTCCCTGAGGAGGTCATCCTGCAGAGCGAACAGGGCAGTCTCGGTACCACGAAACAGCCTGAACCCGGACTAGAATGGATCCAGGATATGATTTTCCTCCAAGTACGACTGAAGCCGGACGGTGGCCACCCTCTCAACAACCTTGCCCAGGAAGGGAACAATGGCAATCGGGCGATAGCTGGCAAAATCATCCGATGCCAAGCCGGGCTTCTTTAAGGTGGGCTTCACCACGGTCTCCTTCAGGCGAGAAGGAAAAATTCCTTCCCTAAAGGAAGCGGTGGCGATGGAAGAAGCCCACTCCAGCATGTTCCCTCCGGCGGATTTAATAAGCCAAGCTGGGCAAGGATCTAAAGGGGAAGCCGCCGGCCGGCAATAAGCCATAGACCTGGAGGCCTCCTCTGGTAACACAGGCCCAAACTCGACCAGGCGAGGGGACCAAGGGGGTGAGGTTCCCAGGATAAGCAAGGAGGGGTTAGTGCAACCGGAGTCCAGATCGGAACGGATGGCCTCAATTTTAGATCTAAAATAGGCTGCAAATTGCTCACTAGTGAACTCACTAGGAGGAGGCCCGGGCTGACTAGGATTGGAGAGGTCTCGAACCACCCGGAACAACTCCGCCTGGCAGTTTGAGGGCTTGCCAATTCTCAGGGAGGCGTGAGCTGTTCTAGCGTCCCTGATCATGTAAACATAACAGCTGGTCAGCTGCTTCAGCACAGCCTTACTCGCTGCCGTCCGATCTGTTCTCCATCTGCACCCAAGCTTCCTATGTTCTTGCTTCATCGCCCGCAACTCAGCCGTGAACCACGGTGAGGAGCTGGCTCCACAGCGGAGGAAGCGCTTGGGGGCGATCCGGTCTACTGCCCCAGTGGCACCCTCATACCACCTATCCACCAGGGCTTCAACCGGAGCATCAACCAGTCCACCAATAAGCTCCCCAAAGGCCTCCATGAACCGAGCAGGGTCCAGGAGCCTTTGGGGCAGGCCCACACAAGGGGCGGACGCGCCCCGCGGGGCAGGGTGGCGAATGACAGGGAAAATTTTAGCAGATGATGATCTGACCATGACATGGGTTGGGATACGATGTCCCCAACCCTCAGATAGGAATCTGATGACATGGAGGAAAAGAGCACTTCCAGGGCATGGCCTGCACTATGGGTGGGGCAAACAACATGCTGAGAGAGGTTCATGGAGGCCATGGACTCCATGAAATCCAGAGCGGCTCCTGAAAGTTCCTCTTCAGCATGCACGTTGAAGTTCCCAACCACCAAAAGGCGGGGGGGGGCCCTCAACAGGGCAGCCGAGACGAACTCAGTGATCTCTGGAGAGGATTGGGCTGGGTTGTGGGGAGCACGGTACACCAGCACAATACCAAACCTATCCCACTGATCCACCGATAAGTGAAGGCTTTCTAACCCGGGACACACCAATGCCACAGATCTGCTAATATAAAGAGATTCCCTGTAAATGATGGCTATCCCACCCCGACCCTCTGACCTGCCCGCCCACTGGACCTGAAACCCAGGGGGGGCACAACAGGGAGAGAGAAGCCCCTCCCTCTGCACCCACCCAGGTCTCAGTAATACATGCCAGATCGGCTCGCTCATCCACGATGACATCGTGGATGAGAGGAGTCTTATTATGAACTGATCTGGCATTGACCAGGAGGCAGGCCAGGCCAGAGGCACTGGCAGAGTGGCTCCCTGAAATGTGGCGGTGAGCAGGGGGGGTCAGAACGGGGGACAGGCACCAACTGCCTGTCCCGAGTTCTTCTAACCCGACTAACCACCCCGCTCCGAGCGTACCTCCCACGGCCAGACACCACAGGAATTGTAGTCCCTGCCAGCATGGCGACAACAAACAAACAAACAAAAAAACAAGTGACAGTAATACAAAATACAAAATACAAAACAACCGTAACAATTTCTATATAAGGACAATCAACACAATTATAGAATGGCAACTCCTCCATGAACTTTAAATGTATATAATGGTCAGAATCCCAAGATCTATTACTACACTTCGTGGGTGCTGCCACCTTCATGAGAGAAACAGACAGGACTTCATTGCTTAAGCTGTTTGCCTTCTTTTCTCACCTGGAGGGGATAGTTACAGGGAAAGGAACACTATTTCTCTCCAAATCACAGAATCACTGAATCATGAAGTTGGATTGTGCTTAAATGGCCATTGGATCCGACCCCCTGTGTAAAACAATATACTTGACTGTACTACAACGTTCTTGGTTTCTCCTTTCATTTCCCCTCTAAATGTTGGCAAAAAAACTAAAGTATTGGTACTTACACGCTACAAAGTTCAACATTCTACAAGTTTCTTTAATGCACCTCATATTCACAGTACTGACTGCATGGAATAGTAGTTTTATTATTTCATAAACATTAAAAACCGTGCAATTCTCTTTTCTACCTAATCACAAACAAAGCATTTTATGTCACCAAAGCAGCAAAATAAGTTTAAGCTTATATGAAAATAAACAATGCATATATTTCAATTTCCCCCTCATTTTCTCAAATAAATAAATGACTAAAAATATAAATAAGCCCTAATTTCCCCCTCATGGCTGCAAATTTTTGGAATTTGTACCTTTTGCCCTCCTTTTAACAGTGGGACCACAATTAACAACTGGGCACATTAATGAGTGGGGGAGATTACTAAAACATGCAGTCTATTGACACAACCAGACAATGCTAATACAAAAGCCAAAAAAAAAAAAGTTAGGCTATGCAATCCAAATCAGAACAGAGAAAAGAGTGAGAAGAATGACATCAGTGAGTATAGTTCTCACTCCCTCAAAACAAACTTCCCACCTCACCACTACTTTGCATCAGTGTAATGGAAGTATCAATTGCAGTGCTGAGGCCAGAGTGATGGACTAGGCCTGAGGGGACCTGGGTTCAAATTCCTGCTCAGCCATGTAAAATCATGGGCAACAGTGTGGAACTGGTAGAACCACCCCTCCTACTTATCCTGAGAACCCTGTTCGTGTCACTGTATGTCCATTCTGACTAGATGGCACCTAACACAAACAATAAAAGTGTGTTCATAAATACATCACTTGAAGCCATTCTTAAAACCTAAGTACTGTATTAATTTAAGGTTGCCATGCAAATAATTTAGCATACCCTTGCTAATTGGGATCCTCCATCTCCTGACTTTCCAGGGTTATGGATGCAATCAACCACTATAAACAATTTTGGACATCAAAATCAGACCATACATATCATGACTCCACACCTTCAGGCATCAAATGATGGAAGCAGATAGAAGACTCTCACTGTTCTTAACTGGCATTACTCTGCCGAATTCTTCATATCTGCATTTCTTCTCCTCTGTTTGTATTGCCTTCATGCAAAAGCACAGATGAAGTTACCCAAGGCCATGTCATCATCAATATGCTGAAGACATCTTATCCTATAATCCACTTTTGATCAAGTGGTGATTTGGTGGAAAATGCCCGTCTGTTATGGCAACTCAACCTGGAAAAAACAGATGGGTAGAAAACGGAGCTTTTGTAGACTGGCTGAAGCCAGAAAGTCTTTCTAAAAACACAGCCAGATCCTTACTGAAGCTTGAGAGTTCGTAGATTAAAAATATTTCCGGGCCTTCCACAGCTCCAGGATCCCAAGGTGAACGAGTTATGGCTTGCAATGTCTTTTACCAGTTTCAGCTGGTTTGGGTGATTTCACATGGCATAACAGAATACAGGATTATTCTGTAAGGTTTCACAAAGACAATACAAATATGTATAATATGTAAAACATTAAAAGAATATCTTCTATGAGATTTTAGAGACACACAGTAGGAATAATGAATGATTATTGAAATATATGTATGAGCAGTTACTAGAGCAACTAAGCCTAAGGCTGGATATCTAAATCATTTAACCCTTGAACAGTAGTGCCCTCAAGATGATGCATTTCTTGCAGGGAACCTTCTAAGGGGGCATTCCATCACAATGTGATATAATATCTGAAGGACATGACCACAGTCACCATAAGCCGTTGTGCCAATGTCGATATACTCTCTGCTAGGAAACAGATATGGCTACATTTATTCAATTGCTAACTTTCTCTCCATTAGGGACCCTAGTTGGTTCACAACAACTAACATTATAAAACAATCAACAGTTTTAAAAACACTATATAAACATATATCAAGTGTGTGGGGGAAATGGAAAAGAATTGAAAATCCATATCTTAATAAACACATGCCTGAGACACTACTTAAAAGTCTGCATAAAGAAACAGAAGGTCTTCCTCTGATGATGGAAGGACAAGAAGGGAGGAGCCAACCTGGCTTCTCCAAGCAGTATGTTCCAAAGCCTGGGAGCAACCACTAAGAACTCTTGCATATCCTCAACAAATGAGTTTAGGAAGGTGCTGGAACCGAAGAGAAGGACCTCACCAGAAGATCTTAAAAGTCCTAGAAGCATAATCCCCATCCAGCACAGGCTGAATCCTTTTCTCCTGATTTGCTTTTCTTGACTGACCACAAGCACCTCTGTTTTGTCTGGCCAGACAGGTTTCCATTACTGACAACAGACACTGGTCAAAGGACAGAACAGATCGCCCATGCCAAAAAACAGTTCTTGGGCTGAAAATGATCCTTCATCCCTACTATAGGTGGCATACTCCATGCAGTGCACATTGTTTTGAAAAATAAATCATTTTGTCTTCCTTTTGGAAGGATGATTTTTGAACATTTCTGCCCCCCCCCATATGTGTGTGCACGCATGTATGTGTGCCCAGATGATTTGGCCCAATGAAGGTATTACCCAACTTGCCCCTTGACTCCTTTATCAAAGCTGTGATTCTTCTTTATGCCAAGAATACCATTCAACCCAATCTTCAAGATTTTTACCCTAAATTAAAAGAGAATGATCATGCTGGCCATTTTAAAGTAGAACTCCTCTGGAATGGCCAGAGCCATGGATTTATTTTTTATTTTTAGAATCTGCAGCCAGAAATGTCTTCTTCACATTACTCCTTGCAATCAAGCCACCAAAACAGAGTATATTTTTGCTTCCCTGGATATAAACCCAAGATGGTCCCTAAAATCGAACAGCACATTGTTTCTGAATAGACATGGACCCTTTCAAGGAGTGGAGAATTTTTGCATCAATTTATCCATTAATGATTTCCCTTTATATATGAGGTTTCCAGTATCAGTAAGCTATTTTTTCTGATGCTTTACATTTGTTTGTTATGTGCCACCAAGTTGCTTACCTTACAGCTATCAGCACTGTGTATTTAAAGCATGGAAGATGTTCAAGATGTTTACCATCACCATCCACAGCTGAGTTTCCACGGTCAACTGAAGATTTGAACCCAGGCCTCCAAGGGCCAATGTTAGACTATTCATTACATCACACTGGCTCAAATTCCACATGTAGATACTTAGTAATCCACTTCCCTAGAAGACACACAAAGCCGGAACAAACCATTCACAGTCCAAAGTGTTCCTTTCAAAACACAGCTCCAAAAAAATGATGTGCGCATCCGATGACAGATGCCACACCCCCTGCATCTCCTGTCAACATTACACTGCACTTTGTGTTCCATTTGGAACTTCAGGCAGCCCTAGATTTTTCACTGTGATCTGTACAAACATGTTCTCACATGCTAAAAACCATTATTTATTTTTCATATGTAACTGAAAATGGTTACTTCATCTGGATATGTGGGTTGTGGTTGTGTGCAAAGCAAGACTTGTGAATACACCACAGTTTGGAAGAAACCTACAAATATCACAAGAGTGTTGCTCTTAGCCAGACTGCACAACAACAACAGCAAGCGTAAACTATCAATAGCCTAGAACAAAATAACCAATCTTTCCACCACTTTTCCTGTCCAGCTTCCTGTAAGAGGCTCCTGATTGCAAGCATAGCATATATCAGCTAGAGGACTATCCAGCCTGCAAGTCCCATATGGCTCACAGGAAGCCTCCATCCAACACAATTCGCTTCCCTCTGATCTCATCTTTGCCAGGTCTTTGGTGCGATCTAAGGGAGTTTGCCTTCTCCGTTTCACATGGCAAAGAGAAGCCTTCACTGCTACAGACAGGTTTTTAGAAGCCCAGTTGCAGCACAGAAAGCATTTCTTGGGGGTGGGGTGGGGAGGCCAAACTCTCTTCTTTCCTGAAAATTCCACCGACTGCAACCTTTCCCGAAAAATCCACCCAGGACCAGTGCCAAGAGGATTTTCAAAAGCTTCCCCTGGTATCACCCTAGACATTTTTTGAAAGTCAGTTGCTACCATAAAGGGACAGTGTATCTGAAAGTGTGTGCCTTGTGAAGTGAACAAGGCAGGGGCAATCACATTCAGACTGCACCCCAGCAATGGTACTACAGCTTCTCTCTCTCTCTCTCTCTCTCTCTCTCTCTCTCTCTCTCTCTCACACACACACACACACACACACACACACACGTGTCCTAGTCTGAAACTTATTTAATCTTGTGGCAGAAAGGGATCCCTTCCCAAGCGGGTTAACACACAGCTTAGGCACCCTGTCAGGTTTGTAAGTATACAAACTGATCAATAATAATTTGGGTTATATAATTCGTCATAACCCTCATTGAGTGCAGCTGTTCAGGACAGATGTATAAAAGCGAAGATGCCTTTTTCAACCAACACACCACCAACAAGTCATGATGAAATTGCCAACCTTAATTCTCTTTTGAACCGTACAGAAAAGTGACATAGTTTAATGTGAATCCAAACTTAAAATCCTAGAGCCTAGAAACCCAATACAAAGGGAGATAAATTAAGAAAATAGTACATTGTGAGTAAATATTATTTGGTTATCTAGTTTAATAAACCAAGCAGCATTTTTTCAGCAGGAGCAGAATCAGTAAGAGGATACAGCAGCATCCTATTCCGCCTCGGGTCTAACTGTAAATAGTGCAATGAAAAAGAAACAAAATCTTTTAATAAGCTCTAATGTACTGGTGAGCTGTCTGGATTCCCCACTGTGTTTGTTTCCCAGGAAAAAGCCAGCCTGTGTGACTCTGGGCAAGCTGCACAGTTCAAGAGCACCACCAGAAGAAGGGAACCATAAGCCACATCTGAGTCCTCTCTAACTAGAAAACCTTGCAAAGGGTCACTGTAAAATGGGATCAACTATATGCCAAATGATGATGATGATGACGACAACAACAACAACAACAACTGAGAAAACAGTAAAGAAAGTGGACCCCCTAAACACACACTTGTTTGAGACCGAGATCCACAGAAACCGTTCAGGGCAGAAGAGGTAGGAACTCAGTAGTAGCTTTATACTTTTACACGCAGCCCATCCTAATTTACTAACATGTGACTTCACTGGACCCTCAGCTACTCCCTGTGTGACTGCTCTCAAAAACAAACACACAAACAGGATCTACTTCTCCCCCCAGTCACCCCTTCAATCCAACTGGGGAACACTCTTAGAGGGTCAACAGCAGTCTTACTGTAGATTGCAGGAGCACAGAAAGATGCTCATCTCTCTCTCTCTCTCTCTCTCTGTGTGTGTGTACATACATGAATAGAGTTGCTGTATATGCCTGTGTTATGTTTGCATGCACTCACACCAGACGTGGACTGTGGTGTTAAAAAAACTGTGCACCTCCACCTAATGGGGTATAGTAAGGTACCAGCTCCACCTCTAGAATCAACCTAGTAAGATTCCTTAGCAATAACAACACAGAGTCATTCATCTTCCAGTTAATTTTAACAAGCAAGTGACTCCACCTTTAGAAACACTTCTCAACAGTCTGGTGAACAGGGGTGTATTTTTAAAACAGGAAATCTCCATCACACATTTAACCAAAACTGAACAGAACAAAAAAAACTCCCAAAACAAACAACCACACTCTTTTAGACAAGTAAATATCAGCTCACCCTACATTTTCTAGCCTTGTGACTTTCTGGGAACCCAAAGCTACTACTAGTATTTCATAGTTTCTTTCATTTTTTCCCGTTTCTTCTTTCATTTATTTCAATGGTTCCCAACCTTTGGGTCCTCAGATGTTCTTGGATTACAAATCGAGAATCTTGGGCAGCACAGCTAACAGTGAAGGCTTCTGGGAATTTTAGTCCAAGACCATCTGGGGATCCCAAAGTTAGGAACCACTGATTTATTTCAGAACTTTTCTCCAACTTTTGAATTTAAAAAACCACTGTGAATAACAATAAAAACACTACCACACCTTTTTCAGTATACCCTTATACAGACTAAAGCAGTGGTTCTCACCCTGTGGGTCCCTAGATTTTCCTGGGTTGCATCTCCTAAAAGTCTTCATCACTAGCTGAGCTGACCAGGATTTCTGGGAGTTGCAGTCCAGGAACATCAAATGGATGACTCTATGCAGCAGGACCAAAAGAGAGGGAAGGCACCTTTGTCACAGCCATCAGCCCTAGTTAGTCTTCTGATAGCAAATCAAAACAGTCGAGTCCATCACTAACAACTCTCCGCTGCCTAACAATGTGCCAACCCATCTAAGCATTCCTTGGCAAGCCATCGCCAGCCAAGCTTTCCAGCATTTCAAACCGAGTCAACAGAGATAATAAAAACAAGATTTGCACTGATCAGCATGGCCTACAAAGATATGTCCAATGTCATGCCAACTGGTATGATTCTTCGCTATATACCATATTGCCTCATCAGAACACTAGGATGGACCGAACACTTCTTGAAATAGCCCCGGTGACCTCTCTGACTGGAGAAGGCTGGTAACATTTTCATATCAGCACCCACTTTCCTTGGTGTCTGAATATTCATGCCACAAAACAAAGGACATGTTCCACTTGACCTTTGGAGACCTCATGATTACAGAGAAATATTCATAATCCACAAATATGTTTTCTGAGTCCTCAACAGGTACTAACATATGAGCGGCAACTTCATGGCTTGTGGTCCTGCACAGATCTCTATTACTCCCCACCAGCATCTGCTGTACTATCAAAATCACATTTGTCTGCGTTCCTGCAAAACCATTCCAAACTTCCCAATGAACACAGTAAGAAAAGGAAACTGCTATCATGGATGTTTTGCAATGTCTATTCTGAAGTCCCAGAGTCAGTTTTAGGACCTCCAGCATACTCATTTTTTTATTCCAGTGCCAAGCATTATCACTAAGCAGTTCTGCTTTCCCTTATGCTCTCCTCTGGTCTCTCAAAACAACACCAGCTACTCTGCAAACAGAGTATTTCCTATTATCATCTCACCGTGGCTCTCATTTGACACCTGCAGAAGCCTCCTGCTCTGTGTACTTGAAGCTGAAAACCTAATCAGCAACGTAGTTGGCTTCCTGGATTCATTTTCTATGGCCATCTGTGCTTTCAACTCAGAAATGTCACTTATTTAGGAATTGAATTGGGTGAGATTTCCCTCTGGTGGAACAGCCCGTAAGACCTTTTGAAGTGCTCCGCTGGAACAGCAGACCCACGCCAACTTCCAAGGCAGCATTAAGTACAGGAAGTGTTGGCAAAACCCATGAAAGGTTCCCTTTCAAAACCGGAAAAATGGTGGGGGGGGGAGTTGAGGTGGGAATTCTTTGTGGCACCCTACTTACACCACAGCCACCGTGGGCTTTCTGAAATGATACACACACCCCTTGTACAAGAGATGAAATGGGTTTCCCAATTCTTCTTTCTTGCAATTTAAAAAAAATAAATAAAACATTTATGAGGCTTGCAGAGGCAAGTCTAGAACTGCAGCTCTGGCTGCTTCTTCACTGGTGTTCCCCTTTTCCTTCTTGAGGAAGCCTTCAGGAACAGCTTGGGGAAGGGGCGCCAGACTGAATAATCCTGCGAAGATCCAATGGGGCTCCTGCACACACGTGCCCCTTTGCCCTTAGAAGCAACCATCATGCCTCTGACAGCTGCCAGGCCCTGTTTGAAAGAAGTTCAGCACCTGTGATTGCCACAAGGTTCTCCTTCCATTGCCTCCTCGCCTGCACAACACCACCAGCAGGCTCGGATCACAGCAAGGCGATGGCTGCTTCTTTTCGGTGGCGGCGGCGGCGGCGGCGGTGTGTGTGTGTGTGTGTGTGTGTGTGTGTGTGTGTGTGTGTGTGTG
>JAHTLZ010000010.1:70006944-70035494 GCA_023846285.1 Phrynocephalus versicolor
TGTGTGTGTGTGTGTGTGTGTGTGTGTGTGTGTGTGTGTGTGTGTGTTGAGCACGTTCCCCTCTTCCTACCGCGATCCTTCTCCTACACAGCCTTGAAACACATTGTAAGGGGGGTGCTGATCTTTGGGTCCCCAAGCACCGAGGGCCACCCCGCCAAAGAGGGGGCGGGAGGGAGGGAGGGAGAGGTCGGTCTCCCTTCCTTCCCTCCCTCCCCCCCTCCAAGCCCGGAGGCCGGCCCATCAAGGCCCGGGGATCGACCCGTTCGTGCCAAGGTGGGCGGGTGAGATCTGTAACTTTAAGAAGCCGCGAGATCCCACGGCCATGTGCTCCGTGCGAAACAAAAGCAGTAACAAAGGCAGCCGCCTTCCCTCGGATGGCCCTGGAGCCTAACGGGAGAGGAGCAGCAGGAAGGAAGGGAGTTGGGGGGGGGGGTGAGAGGAGCAGAGGAAAGCGAGGGCGGGGAGGCAACCCTTCCTTGGCGACAAGGACCCGAAAAAGCGCCTCCCCCCGACGCCGCCCGCCAAAGCCCCTCCGGAAGAGGCGACCCTCTCCATCGCTCCCAGACAAAGGCACCGACGTCGAGCAGCAGCAGCAGCACGTGCCGGAGGAGAAGAGGGGGGCGCGCGAAAGGCAGCCTCCCTCCGCTTGCCCAGCCTAGCCCAGCCTGGCTTAGCAACCCCCTTTTTTTTGGATTTCCAGTTGCCCCGCGAGCCCCCCACCTCCGCCACCCCGTCCTCCGTAGGAGGTGGTCGAGATCGGCAAGAAGCGCCGGCCCTTGCAGAGACGTTCGGCTAAAGAAACGCGGGGTGGTGGTGGTGGCGGCGGCGCCTCCCCTTTTGCAAAGGACGGAGACGAAGCGACACCCCCCGACCCCCTCGCGCGCTGCAGGTGCAGCTCACGGGTCCGTCTCTGCCCAGACCATGGCCCGGACTCCGAGGGTGAGGGGTGGGGGTGGGGCGGGGAAGCGGCCCTTTGCACTACCCGCCCCACACAGAAGCCGAGCAGCCCCAAGCGAGATCGCTGCGTTTCTATCTCGTTTCAAGGGCTTCTAGCCACCGGGGAAGGTCTGCCCGCCACCCGATGGTCCACGCTGCACGCTCGCCCGCCCCTCTCCTCCCTCCTCAAGGATCGCCAGCGTCTTCTGCCTGTATGGATGCAGGTATGCATGTACGTATGCATGCATGCATTCAAAGCAAGCAAGCACGCCCCTCTTTCCTCACCCCCCCCCCGCGCAACCACCTTACCTGCCTGCTTTTTTTTTCTCCGGGTGCAACGGCAAACCTCCGAAATCCCCTCCCTTTTGTTGCTTTGCACAAGCGCCTCCGCTGGGCCCTGGGCCCGCGCCCCCCACAGCTGCCTCGGCTATTTCCGGTGGCTTCTTTGTTTTCTCTCCACGATCCCGGAGAGCTGCACTCTCCCGCGGGTTGCTAGCAAGGGCTGGGCACGGGGAAAGGGGCGCCCGTGGCCCTTAAGGTCCCTGGCCCTTTAAGAGCCGCCCGCGCCGCCGCCGGGGTATAATAAACGGCGCATTTCTATTCACAACATTCGGAGCTGGGGAGCGAGCGAACAGCGCGCGTGCGCGTACCCGTCTAGGGCCAGCCGATGAGGGGGGAGAGGGCGGGAGCGCGAGCCCGAGCGGTGGCACGTGACCAGGCGCGGCGCTGCTGCTAAACAGCCACCGCCGACTTGCGCAGTCGCGGTGGCTCCAGCCGGAGGAAGCCGCACGCGGCAAGAGCGGTCGGGCCATCATACCAAAGGGTTGGGGGGTGGGGGGCTGTCAGGCTGGGCTTAGCAGCAGCAGCAGCAGCTGCAACGGGGGCGCGGAAGCGGGCGGGAGCCTGGCATTTGTAGCACTGACTCGGCGCACGGTGCTCCAACGCAAAAAGAGACGAGTCTGCAAAATATACGGTCTGACTTTATTCCCCTCCCCACAAAACCTATTGAATCATCCTGTGCCATCAAGTCAGTTCTGATTTACGGCTACCCTTTATAGGAATTCGGAGGTAGAGAACACTCAGAAGTGGTTCAAAAATTCCCTTCTTCATGGTGTGGGGTGGTCCCGCCTCCTTGGGTCTGTGATGCTTGCCCAAGGCCACAGCGAGGATACGAACTCTCAACCTCTGCTTCCATAGCCAAATACCTAACTCGGTGAGCTACCAGTGCAAACGGACGATCAGCACCGCCTATGGGTCCACTGTTAGTGTGTGTGCTCTTTCTGATTCTGTAGGGTAGGAATCTCCAGGTGCTGGACTGACTGTAACGCTCTGGTAGAATAAATACATCATGCATCAGGTAAAGTGAACTCCAGACTAAAAAAGTGTATTCCGTGCTGAGTTAGACTTTAAGACTTCTCAGCATTTAGACCCTCTAGATATTTTGGATTCCAAAATGTACTCCCACATACATTATTCCCTAAAATTCTGGACTGCTGGACATGCTGGCTGATGCTTGGGGGTCATTTTGGAATCCAAGATAGAGGGGTCTAGTGCTGTGAGCCACTGTTCTAGTGTGCCACAGTACTCTTGTTTTCTCAGCAAGGAGAGTAATTCAGTTCCTCCTTTGGGAATTCTTTAAAAGGTCAAATCAGTGAACAGCTGTACTGTAAGAACCAAATTCAGATTTTTGGTAATTGTTAGATACAGGCTGTTGCTGTTTTATTGCAAATAGCAATGCCAGCATGTAAGCCCTTAGTGTGTCCATGATGTGTTGTGGTCATTTCACTGCTAAAAAGATGACTATAACCGAGCTGTGAAAACTGTGAAGAAATGAAAGCAGCTCCCGGCCCTTTTGACTAAAATTGGATTGTGGGAATGAGGAAATGACCAAGCTGAGAATAGGAAGACAGGTTGCAAATATATTTAGGATTTATTAAGGAGACCCATCTCCTTCAAAACTACACCTCAAGGTCATGTAATAGAAAGGAGATGTATTGTGTGTGAATATTTATCTGAATCTGACTAGCAGTCGCTGTTTAAGCATGATAATTAAGCCACTATGTACAGAGGTAGTACACCTCTGAATATGAAGCACCAGAGACAGACCTCAAAGGAAGATGTGCTGCTCACCAGGTCTTTGTTTTTAGAAAAGGAACATATTTTATGTGATTCGAAGGTAACCAGTCAATAAACATCTTAACATAATACCTCCATTTATAGTTAGAATTTATGGAATGGCATGGTCCTTGTGTGAAACAAGGAGAGTCTTCTAACAAGGATGAGTAGTAGTATTCTAAGGGGAGCTTCTATGTATGTGTGTGTGTTTAAGGACTAAAGATTGTCATTAGTTGAAGACATTTAGTTGGCATTTTAGTAACAAGATCACAGTTGCCACTGGGGCAATTCCAAAGAAGGCAGTGCTGGCTCATTCACCTGCACCAGCAACAGTGTTGGCTGGCACTGGGCGTTGTAAAGAGGACCTGGGATGAGTCCCAGGGGAAGCTTAAACTCAGCACCCACCTATCGAGTGCAGTGGAATCCAAAATGAGAAGACAGCACCTCTGGGCAAATGCAGGGCTGCTCCCACATACTAAAAACTCAGTAGGCCATCATCCTTTCCTCACAGAAAGTTCAACTAGCTCAAGGGAAGCATGCCTGGCTTGAACCTGAGTACTTTCAGATGGAATAACTCTTTCTGCCCTTTGAATTTGCTTACCTAACCCAACTGTTTGTATTAATGTGTTGAGCCACCCCTGGTCCACAGAGTGATACAGTGTAAACATCAAGAGAAGTCAACACATACTAAGTATCAGGATGGCAGACAAAAGGACACTACAAAATGTAACCCCCAAGATTGTTCCTTACAAGACATTTCAGCAGGAAGCTCTTCGTTTGCATGACATCTTCGGGGAACTAAAAATTGCCCGTCGGTTTCCTTGACTACTGTTGGGAAAGTACCTGAAGGTTGCAAGTGGCACCTCCTTACTTGAGAGTAAGTATGTGAGTTCAGTGACAGTTGCCATGGTCTACACCCAAATTGCTGGACAGAACAATCAAGGAGAAAGGCTCGGTTATGCTACCTAAGTCATATTTCTAAGATGTGGCAGCCTTTGTTTATTAGAACATATCCTTATTCTGATGTCCTAAGCATGTGTGACTCCATAGTCCAGCAGTATTTAGGAGGATCAGAGTGGCCATCAGTCTGAATGGCCTGAGCCTTAAGTGAACAGTAAGGGATGGTTGGAGTTGCACTTGCTAGTGATAAGGGTTCCTGATCCTAAAGAAGTCTGATATGGTGAGAGTGACAGATGGCTTAGTTACATCCCAGCTGGATTGCTGTCATGCGCTCTATGTGGGGCTGCCTCTAGAGACAGTGCCCAGAGACTTAGGTGGGTCCAAAACACAGCATCCAGATTTTTAAACAAGACTGGTTACAGGGATCACATAAGACCCATGTTATAGCTGCTCCACTGGCTGCTGATCTGTTCCTGGGCAGAATTCAAAGTGCTGGTTCTAACCTCTAAAGCCCTAAATGGCTTGGGCCCAAACTGTCTTAAGGACAGCATCTCCCTTTATGAGCCTGCCTAGGCACCTTCACTGGTGCACTTAGCAGGTACATGGGAGAGGGCCTTCTCCGTCCCTGCTCTGGAACTCCCTCCCACAGGAAACCAGGCAAAGACCTTTCTCTTCAGGTAACCTTTCTCTTAGTGGCCAGCTTGCCTCCCTGGCTTTATAAAATGGGTTGTTGGGCCTTACAGTTTTGAACGTGTTTTCAGTGTTGCTTCTGTCTATAGTACTTTAATGTGGTATTTGTTTCACCGTTTGGTGTATTTGGAAAAGGTAACTGTGTGTACAAAAATTCCAGGCAAAATTCAGAGAAACAAAACAAAAGACAAAAACATGTAGCACATTAAAGACTATTATATTTTAAGGTAAGCTTTCATGGATCAAGTCCACTTCTTCAGACATATGGCAACAGAATGAAATGTTGAATGAAATAGCCATATCATACCAAATATTTATTGGCTCTTCAGTGTATGGTACATTTGCATGCAGTGATTTGGCTTTTGTTTCTGACACAGTGCCAGAAGACTGGAGGATAGCGGATGTCACACCAATTTTTAAAAAAGAAAGGAGGGGGACCCAGAAAACTACAGGCTGGTTAGCCTTACGTATCTCCCAGGGAAGATGGTGGAAAGACCAAGAGAAAATCTTAAAACACATAGACGAACAAACCTTGCTGAGGGAAAATCAGCATGGTTTCTTGCCTGACAAACTTTTTAGAATTCTTTGAAAAGGTCAACAGGCATGTGGATTTGGGTGAAACAGTGGATATTGTCTATCTGGATTTCACCAAAGGCTACTGAGAAAACTGCACATCCAGGGGATAAGAGGGCAGGTCCTTTTATGGACTGAGAACTGGTTGAGATCCAGGAAACAAAGAGTAGGTGTCAATGGGAAATTTTCACAATGGAGAGAGGTGAAAAACGGTGTGCCCCAGGGATCTGTCCTGGGTCCAGTTCTTTTCAATCTGTTCATAAATGACCTGGAGACAGGGATAAGCAGTGAGGTGGCCAAGTTTGCAGATGACAAAAAACTTTTCCGTGTGGTAAAAACCAGAGAAGATTGTGAAGAGCTCCAAAAGGATCTCTCCAGACTTCCAGACTGGCAGAATGGGCTGTGAAATGGCAAATGCATTTCAATGTAGGAAAATGTAAAGTGATGGATATTGGGACAAAAAAACCCACTCAAACTGAGGGTTGGGAGAGTGAGAAACCAATGAGAACAGACAAACGAAAATATTTTTTTTACACAGCGTGTTGTTAAGTATGTGGAACTCCCTACTCCTTGCCACAGGATGTGGTAATGGTATCTGGCCTGGATGCCTTCAAAACGGGGGGGGGGGGGGGTTGGACAGATTTCTGGAGGAAAAGTCTATCACAGGTTACAAACCATGATGGAGATGTGTAATCTCCAGGGCTAAAACCAGGGTACTTCAAGGGCCAGATGGACGGAAGTGGTATCAGGAGACAGATATCTAGTCTTGTGCGCTCCCATTTGGGAGCCACTGTGAGATACAGGAAGATTGACTAGAAGGGCCTTTGGCCTGATCCAGCATGGCTCTTCTTGTGTTCTTATGTTTTAGGGCTTTTTTTAAAAAATTCCTCAGGAGACAGAATACAGACATCAGATCTGGGTGAAGATGAGCAGGAGAGAGGGACATGAAGACTAGGGGATTTGTATACTGTACTTACTGTTGTTAGCTTTAAGTATTGTCTTTTAATGATGTAAGCTTCCTTGGGTCCTTTTTAAGCTGCCAAGAGTAGTGGCTTAGCCACTATTTCAGTGGAATAAAAATTTAAATAAACAAAAGATGGGATAAGATATTTTAAATAAATAATAAGTTACACTCCGAGTGGAAGGCCACAGTTCATCCATGTTGTTAAAGCTACACAACTAACATATCCAGTAATAGAACAAAGCTAGAAAGTTACATGAGGTTTGCCAGCACAGCACCAAGTTGCTTTAAACACAGACAAAATCAGATGACTTTACAAGAGCCAAACTGAACTGACCTCACAGCCGAAGATTACAGCCATGCCTATGCATTGGTTTCTCAGAAGCAAATGCACAGTAAGATCCATAAAATTTCTTCCCTAGCTTCTGTAGGAGGAATATATTTTAAAATATAAAATTAAAACAGCTGACTCACACTGCGTACAAAGAACTGCTTGCTGTACAGATACAATTATTTGTTGTACTGAACATCAGGAAGTAAGGGAAGATGCATATCTGTTCATATGCTGTGAATTTGCTCTAAGAAGCAATGGCCAGTCAGAGCTCCTAAGCAGGTCTTTGCATGTCCTTAAGCTATCCACACATCCTATATACACTATGAAATGTTTTTAAAAACAACAACATGCTTTTTGGGGGAAAATGCTTGTTATGCAGTAGCTTGGGCTTGGTTCCCCTTTCCAGGTTGATTTATACTTTAATACATAGCAGCTATGGATATCACAAGTGTTTGCTGCAGTCAGCAACATTCAGGGAAACAAAGGTATGAGTGGCTGGGGGCCACCTCTTTATTGCGAGATGTTCCTTCAGTTTGTTAATTTGTTTTTTGAAGAATCAGATATCAGCTAGTCACTTCATGGTGGCAAGACAAGTGTCCACCACTAAACCTGCTCTCGCCCTTGTTGGGATACTGTACTCAATTTAGCCTCTCTGGCAACGACTCTGTGGAAATGACTTGTCAAATCAATATCCTACATTTGGTGGATTTTGTCCCATTAAGATGCCCCTTTTTCTTATAAGGACTCTTGCTGACTTCTGCTTCGTCTGGATGCCGCAAGTGTGTTTTCAAATTGATTTACAAACTTCCATAGCCATACAACTCACACTTGCAAGTACACAGCTAGTATCCAGAAGTGAACAGTATTGTTTTATATATTTCAGACACCAGACTATAGCTACTCACAAGCAGCTATTCATGCACCTGTAAAGCACTGTAGATGCACATCTAAAACAAAACAAAAATACAATGTAAATGTACAGCACTAGGTTTTCCAGTATATGTCTCTCACATGTCATTCCTAGACAAAGGAACTAACATGCACTGCCTACCATAATACTGAACTGTACTTTAGGTTAAGATGGTTGAGTTGTATATGGAAGCAAAAACTACATACCTTTTTGTCTTAAGTATTCACTGAGACTGTACACCAAGGAAATTTGCCATGGATCAAGCTGCAGTACTATCTACTTTTTGACAATATACCTAGCAGCAGTTAGTACTATATGTCATCACCTCAATTTGTGAATCTTCTAATTTTAGAATTCTCAGCAATGATGGATCTTAGGATAATTATATATTCAAATAACCTTTTGCTTACACTGAATAGTGCTGTGGGGAATTACCCACTAGTTAAGAAGTAAATGCTTTTACTTCTTGTTTGCAACTGGTGAGTGGCAAGAAATGGAAGCCTCAACTTTTAACTAAATGGCAGTTTGTTGCTGTGATTTGTCCCATTTGACTTATACTGCTACACATAAGTAGCAGGACTCTGGCCCATGAGGTAGATACAGCTCATGACTGTTGTGTCAGTCACTGAGATTAAAGACAAAGTAAGCACACTTTTCCTTGTATAGCCAGGACAGAACTCTGAGGCTAATACCCAAGCTTTGGAACAAGCAGAGATGCTAAAATAGGAACATTAAATGTTATTAGTTGTTCAGAGCAGAAGTGCTTTCAAAGTAAGGACATCTTAATAGTAAATGGATAGATATTAACACAGGTACAACAGTGACACATCAGTTTATTACTACATAGAGTTTCATCTTTGTTGGGACAGGTATTAATGTGTTATTTCTCTTTGTCTACCCATTCTGTACATGTTTTTATGAAACAGCACTAAGTAAGAATGGAGAGCACCCATTAGCTAAAGATAATTCTGAATGGCAAATGTCAAAGACATACTAGTCATGATGTCACACGTAGGCCAGCTTGATTTTTCTTCTTTAAATAGCCTACAGTAGAGAGGGCGGAGTCAAAATTGGGACTGTAACAAGGGGAGAAGATTTAATTTTCTTCTCAACATACTGTGGACCCAGTGAAAAACTGCCTCTCCCTCACCTATTATTACCCTTGGGTGGGATCAGCAGGGGACAGTAACAACCTTTGGGATGATGACAAGGAGTGTGTTAGCACTTTCTCTCTGCCTGACTGGGCTTATACAGTAAACACACTTTTAAAAAGGACAGAAATTAGACACATTAAATTGTTACATGCCTCTAAGGTCATGTCTAGCTTAGCTCTCAACATGTTCAGCCAGCAACAGAGCCTTCAGATATGCTGTTCATGGGCCCACCCCCACTGCTTTCAAGACATTTCTAACATGACATCTTCTTGTGAAAAGAGACCGAGGGAGAAGTAACCTCACAACACAGGTCATGATGTGGTTCCGAATGTGGGGTGATTCCTCCACCCATTTATTTCCTTAGTTCTAAATATGAATGCTGGTATTCCGCAAGATGTGTACATTTAACCATGGGGTTCTGTGTTCTTCTGAATCTCCAAATGAACATGTATAATCTGTTCCAGAAGGAAATAGGGAAGTGTGTGAAGAGAAAGACTGTGGCTGGGGCCATTCCTGCCATTTATTAGAATAATGAACCTCACCTCAAGCATATGCTCTCAAGACAACAATAAAATGCAGGAAGTTGTCAATTAATTTGTGTATTGTTTTTATTTTATTCCCTGTGAAGTGTGTCTGCCTCAGACACCAAAATGTTTTGGGTTTGTTCTCAACATGGGACAGTTCTCAAGTGGACACCAGCACTCACAAATTTGGTATGAACAACCAAACAAGTACGCCCCAGACAGAGACACGGAGTGAAGAGGCTGTGTAAAGAGACAGAACACGAGTTAGGCTTGCCTGCACTGGTCTCCTCAGCTGCCTAGGAACCTCGGCACAGTCCCTTGTGTGGTCAGAGTAAGACTAGGCCTGCACTGTCAGCACCAAGGAGGTTCCAGCAGTGCTTGACCATTGCAGTTTGCCTCTTGGAGCCCTCAGATGAGGGATGGAAAACCTTTGGCCCTCCGAATGTTTGGGCTTTCAACTCTGACAATACCATGCCACTGGTCAGGCTGAATGGAATAGATGGGAATCACAAAGCAAAAGATCTGGAGGTTTTGCATTCCCCCTTCCCCCCCCACACACACACCCATAAGACAGATCGAGCCTCCTCGTGAATTCACTTTTATAATAACCAAGCTAGCTGATCAAACCGGGTGTCCCAGTGTTTCGGCAACTAAGGCATTCTAGTTTTGTTCTTAAAGTAAACAGTTTTTAGTTGGAAAAGAGAGGAAAGAAAAAGGAAATCAAAGAAAGCTTCCCAAAAAAATATTCCTGGAATGCTCCACACAATTGACCACCCCAACACACACACACAAATGGGTCTCATCCTGACATCTTATTTTCTACGTGGAGCCCTCACTTCTGCCGTGAAATAATACAGACCAGATCATTTCACCACCTTGAAAATTAAGCAGTCTGAACGGGTGGAAATGCAACTTTGAAACTCCTATTTCATGTGCACTGAAAAGCAGTGGAAATTCCATGTGACATGCTGCCATTCTAAAAGTACTGCATATTGAAATTAGGTTTCATTTCCCACTCTGATTCCTATTAAGAGATCAAGAATATGAATTTATATATTTCTCTCTCGCACACACAAATCTTCATCGGTTGCACTTCCCATGGACTCTGAAGGTCAGATCTGTAAGTTACAAAGTGGAGCAATTTCACAAACATTAAATGTGCATCTCATTTCCTAAACAACTGATAATGCAAGGTATTTTTGCCTCCCCCTTCTTTTAAAATCATCATGCTATGTTTAGTTGCCATTTAAGCAACTGTGGAAGAGAGGAGAGATTGAGAAACGGATGTCTGCAATCTACTTCATGATGATATCACTGGCGCAATCAAACCCATGTAAACACCATATAAACGCCTTATAATCTGAAACCTCCCAAAGGAGGAGACAACAATTGCTACTGCTAAAGAATTTATAGAGCGTACACACACGCCTCCAGCAAGGATTCCCAATGGCTTAGGACGGTTATCTGGATTTAGAATGATCTAGCAATCAGAAGATTGGACTGTGACTTGGTACAAAACAGATTCTAATCCATGAAACTCACTAGGGGATCTTGGGTTGTGACTACTTCACAGGGTTGTCAGGATAACATCAGAGGAGGAAAAGGGTTATTAGTGATTGCTTGGGATTTCCTTTGGACCCCTGGACCTGCCTGCCACCTGCTCAACTGGCTCACCTGAAATAAAGTAAGTAAGTTCACTTTCTGTTTCATAAAATCAAGTGAGGAGCAAAATGAGGCTTTGTACTGTAGTGGAGATGAAAATGGCTTCCGCTCAAGGTTTCTGGGAGCGGCATTTCTCCTTTTGCCTAAAGCTTTCAATTTAAATTTAATTTTTACTTATTCATTTTGCAAAGATAGGCACTATGGATGTGGTTTAGGTGCTCTGCAAATAGGCAGAAATGTGATCTGTGGGCTGCACATTTCTCACCTCTGTTGCAGTAAGTGGCTCCAAAAGATAGGACAGTGCTACTACCTCATTTTTCAGAAAAGGACTCTGTGACCAAGATGGAACAGCTTATTTCCTCCACAGTGAGGTGATGAAGAGAGATACAGAAACCACAAATGTCTTGTTCGAATCTACTTCTTGAGAATTCTCTCTGCCATCGCTTACATGCTGTCTGGTAGGAAATGGATATTTTCACTTGTTTGAGATGCAGGACTCTATAGATTTTTTACATCAAGAATAGGGAACAATGGACTAGTAGTCCTTAGTCCTTACTCGTGAGCTTCTTTTTAGAATCATTTGTAATGCTGGTTGGCCAATACTAGAGACAGTAACACAACTTGTTGTGAACTAATTTTGTTGTGAAATGAATATAAATACTATAAACAGCACACCACTTTATATGTGTGAATACTACTGGTTGTCACAAAATTCTCATAGGGATATTACTACTTGTTAGATAGTCATTCTGCCCAATCCAGTAGGAAAAAGTGGGCTACAGTGATACCTTGTATAACAGACAGCTTGTATAACAGAAAATTTGTACAACATAAAAAATTCCAGAGATAGGGGAAATTTGCTTAACATAATTGCCTATGGGGAAAATCCGTACAACATAAAATGGGATTACTCTGCTTTCAATGCATTCCTATGAGAATTTGTATAAAGGAAAATTTGCTTAACATAATTTCATTTGGAACGAATTAATTCCTTTATACAAGGTACCACTGTATAAAGCTTTTAATAAATGAAAATTATACAATCCATTTAACAGTAATCACAGTCTGACTTTATCAAGATTGGCGCCTGGCCATGATGAAAGCTAAAGAGCCACAGTAAAAGATAAGCTGCTGCTAAAATTCCTAATTTGCAATGCAAATATCAGTCCAACAGGACAAAACTTAAAAAAATAAAAACTCACCCCTCCTACTAATAGCATGAAAGCTATTAAGGGCAATAACTTTTAAATTAACACTTGATTTCTTGCAAGCACTGTTCCATATTCAGCTGGTTTATTTGTAGTTCCAAAGAAGAAGGAACCTTTTCAGTAACTTTAAAAGTTGTCTGGAGGTCAAACTAGGTGAAATGATCAGCTCACACTTAGGAGTGAAGCTGTCTTAAGGAGCAAAATATGTATGCTTGTCCTAGCCATCCTTTTCTAAAACCTCTGTCTTGCAAATTAGCGTGTTTTATGATTGATCATCTACTTGTCTGGCATGTGTGATCACCTGTGCCAAAGTAAATAGTGTCTGGGCCTCCACAGGGTTTGCGAAGTTTTGATTACCAAGTACCAATTGTCCTTTTCCTCTTATCTGTTTCTCTTTTAGTGCTGCATTGATCTAGTACTATGCCATTTCAATTTTTTTTCTTTAAAAATAAATAGTAAAAAAATGTGATTTAGATTAGACATGGCCATTCTTAGAGGACAGAGATTAGTTGTAAGCTGTGTTGCAGGATGCTGATGTTGGGCTGGCTTTCCTGAATAAAAGATCCTCAGTCCAACATCAGGTTCTCAAGGCTGCCAGTTTCACTCAAGAAAGGCACCAGGTATGACTAAGATGAAATGTTCCTAGAACTGAGGAAAAACTGGGAGAAATGGACCCAGAGTGCCGAAGTACCAATAAACCACAGGGCTTTCAACCACACTAAAAATTGCTCCGGGAGGACACACAAACCAATATGAAAACTGTGTGACACTAATTCATTTTCTAAACTCCCAAACTGGCTCAATTTAATTCAGTAGATTAGTCATACCCTGAGTCTGCAAGTCTGACTACAGAGTTCAATCCTAAAACTTGTTGGTCTTCATATGTAATCCAACTATAATTAGGGAATAGGCTGGATCTTCACCATCAGAAAGTTCTCGTGGGTAAGGACTGTACTAGCGCAAACATTCTTAGCAAATCTCTCAAGCAAACATCTCACACCAGGAAACTTATGGACAGGAACAAGACCTTCATTCTTTCTGCCCACTATGGTCTACAGCACACGTCTACTTATAAGAAATCATGATGCCAACAGTGGCAGCCTGGATTGACCCCGCCCCCTCCAAAAGCATCTTCGTGTACACTTACTTAATGCTCTGTAAATCAAGTACATCCATCTCGGTTTCCTTGGTAGCTAGAAACAGAGGTTACTTAGTTCTAAATTTTCCTGAACACAGCCTCCTTAAGAGACCATCTGCTGCTGCAGACGTATGCTGCTTCCCATGACCCAGATATAAGGCCAGTTCGGCAGAAGGATTAAAATGGGTGGATTCCTTCCACATTTCTTAAGGATTCTCCCATCTAACTTGCTTTGCTTTAGGCTTCTGGGTTAACAGAAGAAATTTCCTACCCTACCTCTCCACATTACTACCAACTTAGCAAAAAGCAGAAAATGTGGCAACATCCTCAACTCATTCAGAGTCGCATGCAAGCCAAAACATCCCCAAAATGTTTTACTGCTAATACACTGTGGCTTGAATCCAATTGATCATTCAGCCTCACTAGACTCACTGAATCTAT
Organism: Phrynocephalus versicolor; assembly: GCA_023846285.1. Taxonomy (NCBI): domain Eukaryota; kingdom Metazoa; phylum Chordata; class Lepidosauria; order Squamata; family Agamidae; genus Phrynocephalus; species Phrynocephalus versicolor. The sequence continues at coordinate 70,020,491 of JAHTLZ010000010.1, forward strand.
ATGATTTGCAGTATATAAGTGTTAATTTACCACTAAGCAATGACTTTAATGACTCTTCTTAAAACTACCAAGCAGATTCACTCCTTAGTAAATTACTTCAGGTTAGGGCAGAAAAGTTTTTCAGGTTGTCATTCAGAAAAAACCTTCATTTTACTCGGTGTAAATCCACTCCAGTAAGCAAAGAATGTGTTCCGAAAGGCATACATAAAGGACATTGTAAGGTGCATATACCCTGCACAGACTACAAAAAAAGAGAAAAAGAACATGGTACAGAGTACACAATTCAACTTTCTTACAAATTCAGCTCAAATATTTTATTTATTTTATTTACACTTAAGCACACCAGATAATGGTCCGTCCAAGACAATGGGACAACAGAAAGTTCCTTTACCCCCAAGGTTCTCAATATCCATAGCAGGGCAGAAGACCAGTTCCAAGGTGTGGCCTGCAAAATGAGTAAGGGCAGACACCGTCTGAGACAGACATGTCTCAAATGCACATGGATGTGCATGTACACACCCATAAAAAAAAGAGGAATCCAAGTTACTGGGCTAGATGGTTGCAGGGCAGGTCCTGGAGAAACTTTGGGAGACACTTAAGTAAGACTTGCTCTGCTTAGAAGCAGGGCTTCTGTGCCTGTCCATAAGAGCCACAATTGGAAGAAGCAGACTAAAAAAGCCAACACCACCTAATGTGCATCTACTCCTTTTGTACGGCTCAGGCAGGCGGTTGGGTCTAGGTTTTCTTTCTCTACAAAGAAATTGGGTTGCACTGCTGCAAGATTTTAATCCCAAAGAGAAAATAAAGTAGGCAAGCAGTCTTGACATTTAAACATGAAATGGCAAGAAAGGGAGTGTAAACGTTTGTCCTAGAACATTTGCAGTTCAGTGGCCTTCTCGTGCCTTGCTTGGGGCAACACCAATGCCAGCTAGTCCTAAATCCAGCAAAGCTGAGGAGGGATGTGTCAGAATAGGAAAGGAAATCGGCAAACTGGAGTTTGTTCATCAAAAGTGGTCTGCTTATATATTGCCCCACACCACTTCAAGTAGTCTCTGGGCGGTTTACAGTTTTTAATTACAGTAATGCAGGCTACACATTGCTCCTCCCCCCAGCAAGCTGGGTACTCAATTTACCGACCTTGGAAGGATGGAAGACTGAGTGAACCTTGAGGCTGCTACCTGGGATTGAACCCCAGGTCGTGAGCACAGTTTTACCCGCAGTACAGGCATTTAACCACTGCGACACGAGGTCCAAGGCCACTGGAGCAGCATTTGCTGGTGCCCTTCGGCAAACACACTGCTCACAGCAGTCCAGTGAATCCAGCAAGAAGTATCTTGCTTTCCCAGACCATTCAGCCTTCCTGTACTCATCCCTCATTCATTCTACTAACGGTTTCATAAAATGGGGTTAATTAAAACACTTCCACTTACGCCAAGAAATCCACAGCCTTTCCCTCTCTCCCCACCTTCACTCTTATCTTCTTCACGAGGATCTAGGTTTTCCTGCTCAATCAATTCCTTGCAATCAACCTAGTATCCACCCCTGGCAACAGAAACCCACAATAGAAGGAGCACCACCTGTAAGCATTGCCCCCCATCAGGAGCCAGAGATATTTTAAGCATTCCACAAACCCCCCTCCTCATCCCTGCTCCTTTTTTTTTTTTTTTTGCTATTACATGTGGTCTGTAAATGGGAGCCATAAACAATGCCATTTAGCAGCAGCTACTGAAGGGAATGCCACTTTTACCACCCTTTTACAAGCCAGATTTAGTACCCAATGAAAGAAGAGACCCTGCCACTTGTGCGGTTTGGTTTTGTTTAGACCAGACACCAGCACTGGAGGGAGAAATACCAAAGAAATATGACATAATACTACCTCCTGTCTCTTGGGCCTTCCTTTGGCTGGAGCAGGCTATGCCGTGCCAAGACCACTGTCTTCATTTTATAACCCCATGGGCCAGAGAATACAGACACGGCTTCACAAACATCCCCCACGCTGGAGGAATAAGCAAGATCAGGGTAACAACAATATGTTCTGCTCTAAGTGCTGCATTCAGACAATGTAAAAGGGGGTTTCTTGTTCTCTTCCAGGCTGCTTCGTCTTCCAAGATGTGCTGTGGAAGTCCTCTTTTAAGCCTCTGCAGTCTAATGGGCACACTGGGTATAATGCAAAAGCAAAGTGTTCTGCTTATATACTGCCCCATACCACTTCAAGTAGTCTGGACGGTTTTACAGGTTTTTAATTAGAGTATGCAAGCTACACACTGCCCCCACCTCCTGCAAGCTGGGTACTCATTTTACCAACCTCGGAAGGATGGAAGGCTGAGTCAACCATGAGTCTGCTATCTGGGATTGAACCCCAGGTCGTGAGCACAGTTTTACCTGCAGTACAGGCATTTAACCACTGCACCACAAGGCTCTTAATGACATTGTTCATACCTATATTTTATTTATTTATTGTCATTGTGTGTATATACACAGTATACACATACAACGAAATTCAGACACCCAGAGACCAGATTCAACACACACACACACACACACACACACACACACAAATCCCCAAACACTCTCACACACATTAAAAAACCCTTCAACACACACACATAAAAAATCCGCAAACACTCCCCCCACCCCCCACCCCCCAAAACACAAGCATCTACACAACAGGCTAGGTCAGGCCTGCCCAAAGTCTGGCCTGGGGGCCAAATCCGGCCCGCCAGGCCATTCTGAGTAGCCCACGGCTGGCTGGCCCACCCCTCCCTCCCTCTCCTTCACCCCATGTTTTTTTTAAAGAAAGTGGGTGGGGCTTGCAGTGGGGTGGCAGGGTTGGGGAGCAACCAGCCCCTGACACATTCTCAGCCACCAAATCTGGCCCTCCTTACAAAAAGTTTGGGCACCCCTGGGCTAGGTAATACTGTCCAAGTGCTCACTGCTGGTGGTCCTTGAGTTCATTATTAAGTGCAATTACTGTATAGCTCTGGGATAAAAACTGTTCAAAAGACATTATTCATACCTTTTCTTTTGGCTGAATACAGTTTTTAATCACAAGTCGCTGCCAAGTTGGGGTGGGTGTTGAATTGGGACAGAAGCAAATAGAGGACTGTAGCTGGGGCTTTGATTCCCCCACCCCCTTGATGCAGGTCCAGAGAGAACCATTTCCATACATAGTGACGTATGTGCAGAAATGGGAAGAAAGGGGAGCTTTTCTTGCCAAGGGATACCAGTTTTCGAGGAAACAAGCTCTAACTGAATCTTCATCAGGGACAAAGGCTTAAGGTTGTCCTCATGATCCCCACACAGCTCATTTTCCCACATATAGTACCATTTTTTTCAAGCGACAGTATATGCATGTGTGTATCTAAAGCCCTACATGGCTTGGGTCCAAGCTATTTCAGGGACCAAGTCTCCCATCATGAGCCTGACTGGGTGTCAGGATCATCAAGGGAGGCAGTTCTTTTGGTCTCGTCACCTTTCCAGGTGCACTTGCTGAGGACCCAGGAGAAGCCCTTCTCTGTTGCTACTCCTAGATGCTGGAACTCCCTCCCACAGGAGGCCAACCTGGCCCCATCTTTGCTGGCCCCTTCCACAAGCAGATAAAGGCCTTTGTCACTGGCAATACAGGCTTGGAATTCTGGGAGTTGTAGTCCAAAACAGGACCGAAATTTGGACACGCCTGTAAACAAACAAACAATACTGCATGTCAATGCTCAAGGCCAAAGTGGGGGCTGGGGAATTGACTATAACTCCCCGAAGTGTGGGTGCTGTTTGGGTAAATGTAACTCTTCCAAACTCTCCTAAAGACATCTATGGCAGATGGCAAATAGCAGTCAAGGCTTTTTCAGTGGTAGCAGCCTGATGTATTAAATACATTCTTCAGAGAGTTTTGCAGGCCTTAAAGCAGGACTGCCTAAAGTCCAGCCCAGGGGCCAAATCCAGCCCATCAGGCCATTCTGAGTGGCCCGTGGCTGGCTGGCCTGCCCCTCCCTCCCCCTCCTTCACCCCATTTTTTTTTTAAAAAAACCCTTCCACCAACACTCACACCCCGGGAAGCTTTAGGGGCTGGGCGGGTCTGCTGGCGAGTGAGCAGAAGCGTGTGAGGCTGGGTGGGCGGGCAAGGGGGCGGGCCACCACCAGCAGCACCGCCGGAAAGCTTGTGGGGCTGGGTGCGCACGCGGGGGTGCCGCACAGGCGGGCCGCCGCCACCAGCATCACCGGAACCTTGTGAAGCTAGGCGCACGGGCGCAGGGCGGCACACGGGCGGGCTGCCGCCACCAGCATAGCCAGGAACATTGTGAGGTTGGGCGCACGTGCGGGGCAGTGATTGAGCAGGCTGCACCACCAGCACCGCTGGGAAGCTTGGGCGGCTGGGTAGATGGGCAGTCTGCCACCACTGGCACCGCTGGGGAGCTTGGGGTGCTGCAAGATTGCACAGATGGCCTCTTCCAAGGGGCGACCTGTGGCCACGGCTCCCTGTGCTTCCTTTGGTCCCTACCTTCCTTCCTCCCTCCCTCCCTTGGTCCCCACCTTCCTTCCTGCAGGTGGGGTTGCAAGGGGTCAGTGGGTGGGGCTTATGGGTCAGTGGGTGGGGCTTGCAGTGGGGTGGCAGGGTTGGGGAGCAACCAGCCCCTGACACATTCTCAGCCACCAAATCTGGCCCTTCTTACAAAAAGCTTGGGCACCCCTGCCTTAAAGATACTCTTGTAGGGTTTATCATAATCTTATTCTCCAATGGTTTTAGCAGGGATGCAAGCCTTATTGCCACACTGGTTCACTGCTTTTGTTTTTATTATTATATAATGCAACTTGCCCTCAATAGTTTTTTTTTAAAAAAAAACAGAAATACAGTGTAAGTCAAACAATTGACAGGTATTGTAACAAATCTCATTTTCAAAAATGCAATAGGATCTGCTGAGCTGTAGGGAGACGTATGCTGTATATTACTGCTGAAAGATAAGCCAAATGCTTGGGCTCACACCTTGAAAGAGTTTCCTGCTTCTACTGTTAGACCTTCAGATCATATATTGGGCTTCATAATTCAGAGGTCGTATGTGGCCCCAAAAAGCCTGAAGTGCAATTCTGCAGAAGCACTCCAGCCCCCTGCTACACCCCTCACCAAGAATCCCATATAACTTTTATTAGGGAGGGGGAGATAAATAGTGTGGTCCTGACATAAGGAAGGCAAAGGGATCAAACTGCCATCTGGAAGCCTATCTGACAGATACGCCATTTAATTTAATTACAGACGGTTAAGCCCATCCTTCACAGACAACAGAGAGAGGTGGACTTGGGAGACTCCGGGTGGATTTCATTTCAATCAAATTGATTTAAATCACCCACTTTTTAAAAAATCAATGTAACATTGTGATTTCTCTCACCCACCAACCCCCAAAACAAATTCTTCCTTGCTATCGCCTTAATACACATTTCCCACACGGACTGACTCTGCCTCAGTAATCCTCTATTCACTGATACTTCCAGTATCTGAAACTGTGTGCAGGTCAAGGAGAATGTGGAAAACAAATATCATGGAAAAATGTACACATTAAGTTACAGTAAGCAAGGGGACAGTTGTGGAGGGAGAGGAATCGTATGATTAAACCTACCCTGTTTCCTGCCACAGTATGCAATTCAAGAGAAGGAGGTAAGGGCTTAATGTTTTCTAGCCAAAGTTGCAGGGAGAGAATAACTAGGATTGCCACTACAAAGGAATCAGCATCACCCAACTAAATTGCTAAGAGATATTCTGGAAGTTTAATACAGCACTGAAGAATTTCCAGCATCTTAAGAGGAAAAAAAACATTTCCATGTCAAATGGGGATCTCCAGGAATAATTCGAGTTGGAATATAGGGTTGATCAGATTTGTTGCTTCTAATTTCCATATAATGCTGTTAAGACATGGATCTCTGGGCATACAAACCCTGTTTCAAAACTGCCACATTTTTAATGATAATCTGACTAGTCTGCCTATACCGAATATCCGTGGAGATGAAAGGATCAACGGACATCATCTACAGAGAAGCCTATGGGCCCATGTTACGTCCGGGCCAATCCAACAGTTGAACCCTAGTTACAAAATGTTCCAGATTTGCATGAAAATATGTTGTTAGGACTGCAGTTCCTATCAGCTCTAGCTAGCAGAGCCAACAGTGAACGGTAATGGAAGGTGCAATTCACCAACACATAGTTTCCCTGATTCAGATACTGTGTAGCCAGACTTCCACAGTGAGGTCCATGGTGCATTGGTTAAACTGCAGGACTGCAGCCAAGCCACTGCTCGTAACTTGAGTTCGATCCCAATGCTCATGGCCTGAATTTGATCTCACCTTGATCCCAAGGTAACTCAAGCTGCCATCTTTCCAAGGTCAGTAAAGCCTGCTAAGGGGCAAGTTGTTTACATAATTATATTGTAAACTGCTCAGAGAGTGCTCTAGCATTATGGGTCAGTTTAGAAGCTGACAACAACAACAACACCCAGGTGAAAAACCATTTGCTAGATATATAAGCTAGAATCCTATAGACAATTTATACTTCCATAAAGGAAACTGCATAAATCTTGGCTGCACATTTATACTCACTAAGGAGGTGTTGAATGTGTTCCTTTCTGGGCAACCAATTGTGTCTTGTAATATATATATACAGTGGTCCCCCGCCATTTTGCGGTTCATATACTGCGGTCCCAGTATATTGTGGGACTGCAGCATATGAAAGGCAAGGGCCCCTGGGGTAAGCTGCCTGGGCCTGTTTGAGGCCTACTGCACTTAACCCAGGCCTGACAGGCTGCCCCAAATGGGCCTCCGACGGGCTTCCCGGGCCTGTCAAAGGCCCCATAAGTGGTTTCCAACAAACCGGAAGTGACTTCCAAGAAACCACTTCTGGGGCCCGGGAAGTTTGTTGGAGGCCCGTTCAGGGCAGTGCCATGTCCCCCAGTCCTGACCTGACTCAGCATCCCCATATGGCAGGTTTTCAGTTATTGCGGGTCGGGTTGGGTCCCTAACCCCAGCGATAGGTGGGGGATTACTATATATATGTGGCTCAAAAATGCTCCTCTATTGCAACCATTGCACCTCCATGGAAATGATGCCAAAACAGAATCCAGAAAAACAACTGTAGTGTTCACGCGGTCACAAACTGTTAGGAGACTTCGAGAAGGCTGCTCAACCCAGCTGAATGTGCTCCCTTCTGGAAAAGAAGAGTCAATGAAGCAGAGGCTGTGCTACCAGCACTAGGGTGGGATGGTGTTAGGGAGAGAACAATTAAAGGGCCAGTTGGCTTTCCTCATGGCTCAGCAGTTTAGTTCTTAGCCAGAAGTGAGGGAAGTCAAATAAGGACTTCACTGTGGCCATGCAAATAGCATCACAGTCAGAGCTTGTCCTGGGGCTGGGGGTGGTGGTGGTGGCTGGGTGCACATCCAGTACAGGATGTAATGTTATGCATGCTGTGCCGGTGCATTCAGGACTGCAGGGGAAGAATGCAAAATGAAGGCACACCTGTCTGCCGCTTCAAAGCTGACATCTAGACATGCCCTAGGAAAACAGAGAATGCATCCGCACATGTCATCTTTGTAATGTAGTGGGTATTACACAAGGCTGACAGGTTGTGAATGTTAACCTCTTTACATGAGCTTTATATCACATGTACTATGCTCAGTTTGGATCACCTTGATTAAAAGAGCTATGGCTTCTCCTAGAACTACTGTGGATGCTATGCACATCTCTACTGCTTATTTAGGGTAAGGAGGGAGGAGACATTCATTCCGTGCAATTTTTATATGAAGAAACAAATAGGAACTACTCAAATCAATAGGCAAACCGGAAATGCACTTGCATGATAAAATATGCAGAGTCCCAGTTGCTTCCAATGTAGGTGTCAGGTTAAAAATTAATAACAATGCATAAACAATTAATAAACAAATGTATACATTATGGGAAAAATGTACCCTAAAGAAGTGCATACAGTATTATGCATTTATATAAGTGAAACCTGCTCATAAAAATATGTGTATTAGGAGAATACATATATGTTTGGATACATAAGGAAATAAAATGTATAGGATGGTAGGGTAAGCTATGGTTTGAAAACATGATGTGAATTTAACATAGCACATGGTGAATGGCTTGCTGCCTTAAATCAGGTGGAATCAAACCTCTCTCAAACCCCTCTCCAGACAGGGGAACCCCTTAGCTACCCCAAACTCGTGAACAGCAATCATCCAGATTCTTTAAGGGACAAGCTTGGTACATTTCTTCCACAAGGCCATCCCAAGCCAGAGCATGTGCCCATGTCTTAAAACATTCCAGCATGAGAGACCAAAGGATCTGGAAGTGGCTGACTTGACTGTGGCATAAAAGGGTTAGCAGGTACATGGAATGGTGGGGTGGGGTGGGGTGGGGGGAGAGGGAAGGTGGGGAGAGAGAGTCAAGTCAAAAAACTCATAACCAACCTTTCTCTTTCAGAGGTAAGCCACCTCGAAAACAAGCACCCAAAGGTGACACTGAAAAGCTCAGCAGGAAGCTCTCAGCATTATTCATATTTTTAGATGCTGCCATGAAGCCTGGCTGATTTTCATGGCAGTGTGCATAATTACCGATACAGCACTACAAAGACATCAGTAAGTAGCATCATCACCCTTTGAGTCGAGCTGGCAGGGTGGGAGATTGCAGCTGCGTGCCACCGCTTGCTTGACTGGCAGGGGGGAAGTCGACAAAGAGGGCAGCAAAAACACCAGTTAACCACATTACGGTTACAGTGGTGGTAGGAAGCCTATCCAAAACATAAGGGCCATTTCTTTTCTAACCTATACAATTCCCATTGATATCCCATCCACACAGAAACAGCAATGATTTCCTACTGGACAGTTCTCTCACCTTTTAGAGACCGAATGCCCAAACTGCGATTCAGAACCCACTAATTTTTCGCAAAGTGCCAATACAGCCATTTAACCTGAATGCAGGTGGCTGTGAAGGGGCAATGTCGGGTGCCCACAGAAAGGGCTCCGAGGGCCACCTTTGGCATCCGTGCCATAGGGTTGCCAACACTGGTCTAGGCAAATCTAAGGGCACAGCTAAATACCCTGTGTCCCTGAAAATAAGACCTTCCCCCAAAAAATAAACCCTAGCAGGATTTCTATGCTTTTGTTAAATATAAGCCCTACCCTGATAATAAGACCTAGTGATGGGCATGGCTATGCAGCCATGCATTTTGGCACAGAGCAGTAAGGAAGACTGGAATATTTTTTATCTGCCACATCTCCTTTCTCCTAGCCATTCGTGCATGTGTGGGTGCACGTGGTAATCGCGGTCATAGGCAACCTATTGCACATGCACGAACGGCTAGGGGAAAGGAGTTCATGCATCACTAGTGCCAGCCCCACTGACCAGCAACAGTCTGTGGGCCTGCTTTTCCTGAGTATCTGTATCCCCAGACAAGGTGAGTACAAAAAGAAAGAGCTATTCTGTTGAGTACAAGAAAGGAATTGTCGAGGACTCCCAGGGCAAGAGTCTTACGGATTTCTGCAAAGAGAAGAAGTTGGATATCCAAATGGTCTGAAAATGGTGGGCAGAATACAATAAACTCAGTATACATGTGGACAGAGGAAATGCTAAGAAGTGCAAGTGTGGTTCGGGTCAGCAACTTTTATTTTCTGAGCTGGAAAACATAATCTGTGAATGGATTGTTTACAGGAGAGCAAAGGCTTTGGTTGTGTGCAGGGCTGACATTCAAGCATATTATACTTACTAAATACATAAATAAAGTAAATAAATAAATACATAAATACTAAATAAATAAAGACATCCCCTGAAAATAAGCCCTAGTGTGTCTTCTTGAGAAAAAATAAATATAAGACAGTGTCTTATTTTCAGGGTAACACGGTATTTCCTCCACAGTCAACTGTGATATTTACAGCGGTATCTTGTATAAAGGAATGAATTCATTTCAAATGAAATTCTGTTAAGCACATTTTCCTTTGAACAAATTTCCCATAGGAATGCATTGAAAATGGATTAATCCCTAATCATGACCATTTTTCCGTTGTAAGGATTCACCCCATAGCATAGGCGATTCTGTTAAGCGATTTCCCCGTCTCCAGAATTTTTTTTCCTTTAAGCGGATTTTCTGCTAAACAAACCGCTTGTTATACGAGGGTCCACTTGTGTTTAATTTCTATTACATTCATGTCCAACCTTTGCACTAAAAGCAGTCTATGTGGCACCCCTCTACCCCTCTCTACTTTCACAGCAGCAACCCCTTGAGTTAGGACAGCCAGAAAGAATTACTGCCCTGAGGCCATCCAAGAAGACCGCAGTCACTCTCATGTTATAACCCATCAGTAACTCAACTGGTTTGAAGCCGCAGAGGTGCATCTGTCCATGTAAGATCTTTCTGCAGTGAAGTTCCCTAAATGCTCACTTTTCTAACCTATCTGAAAGCAACCTATAGTTAAAGCAAAACAATACAATACAAAACTTATTTATAGACTGCTTCCTTCACAAAGGTTTGAACACTGATCAAAATGTATCGAGAATCTACTTATTTCTGTACATTTCGATCACACATCTTCTATAGTGATTTCAAACAAGTATAAAACCAAGGGAAGGAGCAAATACATTTCTCTCATCAGATGCTTTAGTAACTGGTACTATCATAGGTTTGGATTTGACAAGGTACTTGCCCTTTGCACAAGAACCAGGCCACTAAAGATTTGTGCTGTGTATATTATGGTGCCATTTTTACAGACACAAGTCCTGCTCCACTGACTTGTCGATGTGCCTCGCTGGCGGGGGAGGGGCATTTCTATCCCATCCTAATCCCCACTCACTAATCTGTCTGAGGGCTGACATATTTGCTCTCTCTCTCTCTCTCTCTCTCTCTCTCTCTGTGTGTGTGTGTGTGTGTGTGTGTGTGTGTTAAAGAAACAAAATTGCTCCTCTACCTTTCTTTCCAAAATAATGAGCCAACAAACAATAACGCCATTAAAAACTTAGCACAACCATATGGGCCTCAGATTCCAAGAACAACAGAACACAGCAGCGGCAAAGTCCACAAGTTCAATTTATCGAAATATCCCAAATCTTCCTAAGGAAGATGGATTTCCCTATAGGACCAAAAAGAGAACATATCTGAGGCCAGCAGGGAGATTCCCAGACAAAGTTGCTTCAGCTGGAGAGGCACTGCCTTTCATACCCTACCACTGAAAAGATGGTGAGAGGGCACTCACTTCAGCACTGGGTGTGAGTGACACATCGAGGGGGAAGCAATTCTTCATCCAGGCCTGAATTTGAAAAAAATAAATAAAATAAAAGTATTTTTTTATTCTTCCCCCTTGTGTTTAAGGGTTTACTTTCCTACTAATATGGTTGTTGCTGTTGTGTCATTACAGTTTTGACCGACTCTTTGTGACCCCTTGTCCACGGAGTTTTTCTTGGCAGGGAAACTGGAGTGCCTTGCCCGTTCCTACTCCAGAATATGGTGGTACTCTGCTTTATATACCTGCATTACAAAATAGGGTCTGGCCCATTGTGGTCCACAATAAAGTTGTTTGGCAGCAATCCCAAACATGCTTTTGGGTGGAGTTGCCCAACTTAACTATTTCCAGCAAGGATTTCTGTGTCATGGCACAGTTGCTGCTTGTTAACTATCACTGTTACATTGCCACTGTTGCCTTTTTTTTTTTTTTTGCATTCCAGTTCCTTCTGACTCTGCCAACTGCCATGCCTCACCTACCTGCAGGGGTAGTTCATGATCTGTTAACTGAGCCACAGTGCTATGCATCCAATGAACTGAGTCGTTCAGTGCATGAAAGCTCATGCCAAATAAAACCTATATGTCACCTTTGTAGTTATCCTTTTTCCCTTGGGAAGAAACCCCAGTACGCATGCTGCACAGCTCAGTGAGTTGGATCCCTGGGGACAGAGCCAGAGGCCAAAACTTTTGATTCCCCACTGTGCCGTCCAGTGTAGCCTTGGTAAAGCCACACAGTCTCAGATTATCCCTAAAAGGCAACATTTGTAAACACCTTCTGAATACTCGGCACTTAGAAAACTTCAGAAAAGACTGCCATAAATTAGAACTGACTTGATGACATACTACTATTACTATTACTAGAGTCCCAGTAAACACAAAAGAGCTTATATCTGGCTGGACATATACTGGATTACACTGTCAGTGTCGATGTCACAAAATTGTTAGTTTTCCTGCTCCAGATGTAACATGGCTACTTCTCTGGAATTCCTTGTAACGATGGTCCAGCCTGAAGACTGCCAAATGATGCACAACCAAAGAGCAAGAGACCCCTTGAACAATGTTTCCTACTGTCACATGGGGAATTTCATCCAACACAGCTCTTCAAGCTTCCAGAGCACATTCAACTTATTGTCCACTATATTCAACCGTGGTTCTCAATCTTGAGTCACCCCGGTGTTCTTGGACTGCAGTTCCCAGAAGCCTTTGCCACCAGCTGTGCTGGCCGGGGTTTCTGGGAGTTGCAGTGCAAGAACACCGGGGTGACTCGAGGTTAGACTATACTTCCTCCCTTAGCACGCTGTCATTCGTCTTCTCATGTGTTGGAAAACTTGTGCTGTACCGCCCAGTTTCCCCTCTGTGTTGCTTTGCCAAGTACGAGGCAGCCCACCCTAAGAATCAGTGGGTATTCTAGGGGCAAGAGGAAAAAGTAAAATAGAGCCAGGGGAGTATGGGTCACAGAGAGAAAAATGTCATTCTGAAATGCACAGCAACAAGGTTTTGTAGGTGTTATTAGGTAACTTGATGTTGAGCTCTTCTTAAAAAACCAAACACCTTCATCTTCTATCCACAGAGAAAATGAATTGTTTTCTAAACATAAAGAAGAGCAGTATAAACACAGGTCAAGGGGTTATTTTTAAGCCCACTATATATTTAAATGTTGATTTTAGTTACAGTATTCTATATGACCCAACATTTGTTTCTTCTGGCATTATTTTGTCCCAAAAACAAGTAACTATTTCCTGAAAGAAAAAAATGTCATTGTTTTGACACTTTGAAGTCAACTACTGTGTATCACCAACAAATGATTAACATCAGCCAGTTACCTCCTTATTGCCCGGATGTCTGTATTTCAATACTTTAGAAATTCATTGTACAGTACCTGTTTTAACAATGCTACAGTCATTTTAAATATATTATCACTAGTGCTTGTATCCATTTCCCTTGTTTCCCATCTCACACAAATCATGGACGCTGTAGACAGAACCTTATGGTATTTGACTCTGGAGTAAGTGAAGTCACATAGTCGGTGGCAGCAAACTGTAAGCAATGAATGCCAGGTACCCAGCTGTTCATAGGACATGACATACGGCCAGCACTTTATATATGAGTTGAAATTCACCACCGTGACTTATGGGACTGTTTACTATAGAAGAAAATCTCAGTAGGAGTCTGGCCTGCATATATAAACCTATGGCTTAAATACTGTACTCCTTGGGTCTGAGGTAGTAGATTGCATTCTAAGCATGCTCCCACACAAATAATTCCAGGCGACATTTTTTGTTCCTGTTTTGTTCCTGTTTTGCTTTGGGCTCCCTCTGATCTATGCCTATAAATATCTACCTAAAAAAATAAACCAAAGGGCTGGAAGAAGAAGAATTTTAGAATGTGCTCTGGTTGTGACACAAACATTACTGCGTGCTGAGAGCTAACAAGTTCAAAGCCAGGATAGCCACGATGACCTCCAGGTAGAAGAGGAAACAGAAGACAACCTACATTTTGTGCACTGGGGGAAAGTGAACATACACACACACACACAAAGCATATGGCAAATGAAACACACTACTCTTTAATTTTGAGGTGGGGATGAGAAGGTCAGCCTTTCAAGGTCTAGAGACGAAGCAGTAAGAGTGTTTGGCTGAAACCTGGAAGAGGCGGGTTTCAAATGTGCACTGAACAACAGAACTGGATGATGCTGGGCCAGTCATTTTCAGTTACCTTGGCCTACCTCACAAGACTGTTGTGAACACAAAGCACAAGCAAAGGAAAGTGTTCTGCTTATATACCGCCCCATACCACTTCAAGTAGTCTCTGGGTGGTTTACAGTTTTTTAATTACAGTAATGCAGGCTACACATTGCCCCTCCTCCCAGCAAGCTGGGTACTCACTGTACCGACCTCGGAAGGATGGAAGGCTGAGTCAACCATGACCAGGGATTGAACCGCAGGTGGTGAGCACAGTTTTACCTGCAGTACAGGCATTTAACCACTGCGCCACAGGGCTCTTAAAAACAAAGATGGCGAACCACATGTGCCCCTTGAACTCACTGGAGAAAAGTTGAGAAACAAGTGTAATATGTAAAGAAAGAAAGGGAAGACCCTTTGGGTAGAGGCTTCCCCTTACTACAGCATACCTCAGTTATTCTCCACCACTTCCCTGCACCTTGGCTTCTGGGGAGGGGCAGGATAGCAGCTGAGATGCTTAAGGGGAAAGCTAGGCCAAAGCCTTTTCCAATTGGTCTTTGTGGTGTATTTTTTTAAAAGACAAATTTGTGCCTTGTCTTCTTTGTGGAGAAGCCCAGTCAATGCCGCCAGCCTTTCAAGCCCTTGCTGAATGGACAGCACCCCAGTAAAAATTAGTCCCTCCCCATAGATCCCGAGTGACAAACTGCCCCCCCCCCCAAGCAATCCTAATTGGAAATCTCACCATGCAACAGAGAGCAGGGCATACTTTGGAGAATTGGGAGTGTCCACATTAAGGAGAGTTGCCTTGACCTGCGGGGTAGCTCTCAAGCACTGGCTGTTTTGCCAGTTTCCAAACTGAGTTCCCCAGAGAAAGCAGAAGAGGCAAAAAGCCAAGCATTTCTCACATTCCTGAAGAGGTTTATTGCCCCAGTTAATTACTGTCAAATCTAGAGGAAAGTACCAACACGCGCACAGGGCGGAGCTCTACATATGGCTCTGGCACCACAGCAGCTTATATCTCAACAATCATCCTGGCCTTGAGCGGATCCTTCCCCTGCAGTGTTTTACCGTCTCTCTC
>JAHTLZ010000010.1:70042200-70145057 GCA_023846285.1 Phrynocephalus versicolor
ATCTATCTATCTATCTATCTATCTATCTATCTATCTATCTATCTATCTATTGTTCATCTTACTAGAAGATTTTTTTGTTTTTGAATTTTTTTCTGTTAGTGATCTGAAAACATCTCATCTACATTGATCTTTTATTGTACGTAGTTGAGATGGAACTCAGAATGTTTTTAAAATCCTAGGGTAAAAAAAAAACCCTGAAAAAAACAGATAGCACCTCAATAGGACATTAAAGCACGCCCATGTCTTCCAGAAGCAACTCTCTCTGAGTGTTGTACATAAAAAAAATGAATCCTCTGTTTATTTCTTGATAAGCAATCATAAAAACAAAGCAACCCCATGTGGGAAGTAAAAGAACTTGAGCTAAGCCAAACAGAACCGCTAGTTCTAAGACTGTGCTCCATAGAGAGAGAAGGAAGTGAGATGGAATAGCAGATATTTTGAAAGCAGTTTTTTTTATTATTATTAGGAGGACAGTTTAGAGACTGTTATAAGTACTCTTCCTGACCCACATGTGACATGCCAGATCTGGACCAGGTTCTGTGTACTCATGCTTATTAAATGACTCCCACATGCCTACGCTTACTTGCAAATTAATCCCCATGCCTTCCTGCAACGTACGTACTTTGCTTAGTACTTGCAGGAGGCGACACGGCCTGCACACTGTGCAGTTACCTTTTTCTCTGCAGCTTCTCTCCCCTTCTCCCCCCCCCCCCCTTGTCTTCTCCGTTCAGCCCATTCTTTCTCAGTGTGGCCTCTGTCATGTTTCTCGGCCAGCCCGTCGGCGAACATGGCGCTGTGCTCCAGTCCCGCTCACCTCCCCCTCCTCGCTGCTCTCTTCTGCCTCAGTGCCACCCACGTCACGGGCACCACAGGGAGCGCACAAGGGAACAGCATGGCATGAGTCACAGGTGAGTCGACCTCTGAGCCGAAGCTTGCGCCAGATAAAAGTTCTTCCTCTTCTTCCTTCCTCTGCCATTTAGAGGCAAAGCGGAATGTCAGCAAGTCCAAACAACTGCTCAGGTTCTGCTCACATTTACTCTTTTGGGTATTAGTCAAACAAATGTTAGAAGGTGCTTTAGAGATACATCTGGAATTCAAAACCAGAGCTGTTCCTCTTGAACATGATGCCTGAATTACTAGAACAAGGGAAAAATATATGTGGCTATTCATATGATAACCGCAGCAAGACTAGTCTTTGTCAGACATTGGAAGAACCCTGAAATAACATCTGAACAGGAATTAATGTGTAAAATCTTAGAAACAATAGAGATGGATGAAATATCAGAATGTTTAGATGTTTCCAGGAAGGAAAACCACCAGAAAGTCTGAGAAAAATACTATATATGGATGAAGAAGAGAGAAAATGATAACAAAAGCTAGAAAACTATGAAAAAGTATTATTGCATATAGTTCATGATAAATACGAGTCGGTTTAGATGTGTAGAAAGATTTAAAATATTGGCAATTAGATATAGGTGACTACCAACTCACACCTCTCTGTATTTTGATTCTATGCTCACACTTCTGTTTTCAAAAGCCTTTGCTAAGTTAAGGGGTCCAGACTCATGTTGCTTTAGCAGTCATGAGCAAAATGAAGCAAGGGGTGAATTGGAGTGAACACATCAAACCTCACGTGCTCTTTCAAAGCTCTGGGGAGAATTTGGGGTTGGTGCTTTTGAGAGCAGGACTCCACTGAGGGAGAGAGTACAGCAGGCGTGGAACGCCAACCACACTCCAGATATTGCTGGACTCCAGGGCCCATCTGCACTGGACAGCATATCTAATGGTTAGAAATATGGGGGTTTAGTGCAGCATTGGCAGAGGAACCCCAGATTTCAAACCTTGGGTTTCAAGAATGGAATAAACAAGGTTACTTTGGGCAGGTCCTCAAGTGTCAGTGAGAAACCCTTTTTGTTAACCAAATTCTTATCCTAAACTCCCATTCTACGGCTGTAGATATAGAAAAAGCCTGTAGCTGTAGAAATGTTAGAATTGTTAACTCTGGCTGTTAGTCTAGTTTAATTCAACCTTTTAATTCTTTGTTTTGACTTTGTATTTTATTCTCTGTCTTGTTTATTTGAGACCAATAATCAGGTTTTGTAAGCAGCCACTTTTTGCCTGCAATCAGTCACTGTGTCTTCAGCTTCTCTGTGTTGCTACTATTACTGAGGCTTGAAATTGTGATAAAACTATGATCTATCATGATTTTTAAAATCTAAATTGATTTTGTTTGGCTTGCCTTTTGACGGACAGCACACTAAGATCCTGGAAACTGGGCATCCACTCAAAACCTAGGCAGCAGAATGCTCTTCCGAAGGGCCCCGAGTGAGGTGGGGGGAAATCGTCATAAATCATCAGCTCTGCGTCTTGGCACTTCCTCACCTTTGACAGGAATGCCTCTTCTGTGGCAGCGAGCTCCCGAGCGCCAATCATCCTCCCTTGGGCTGGCAGTGTTTCCATCGCTTCCTCTCGCCTGAGCTCTCTTCTGCTCGAACGGAGACAGCACAATCCTCATTTGTTCCCTGTAAGTAGGTCACTGGGGAGGCTGTGGCTGCTCCCTCCCTCCCCCCCCACATGTACAACCCGCTCACCAAGCCCCTGTCTGACGAATCCTCTGGCTTGTTAGTTAGCCTCCATGCAAAGTCAAAGGTACAGGCCTGCCCTGCCCTGGAAAAGGTTGCCTCTGCCTGGGCCTATGCAAGGGCCCCAAACACAAATACCCCAGCAGGAAAGGGACCACCACGAGGCAGGAGGATCAAGCTGAGGAGCAGGGGTAAGAAGAGAGCAAGTCTGACTCCTGCCTGTTCCCGACAGGCAGGAATTCGCCAGGCTTAGTGTCTCCCTCTTGTGTGCAAATCAAATTATAGAGGATGTGTAATTCTGCCTGCCACGTATCTGTGGAAAGGAGCACAGAACCAAGCTAGGGCAGGGACTCTGAACATCAGTATGATGGCACAAGCTTTGACAGGACAGCCTCCCCACCCCCACCCTCACGCCTGAGTACTAGAGGAGATGGATGACGCTTTGAACCAGGATGGAGAACTTGGATGGACTGCAGTTCCTTACCATCTCTAGCCAACAGAGCCATGGATAAGGGATGGTGAGGGTTGCAACCCAACACCCTCTGGAGAGTTGCATGTCCATCAGCCCTGGTTGAAACTTTAACGGGCCCCGTCGAGGCTAGCAGCTTTGGTCTTACAGCCCCTGCCTGGAAGGCCTCGTAGTGAAAGGGAGAGATGATCAATGGGAGGGGCAAAATGGCGAGGTGTGGAAACTGGGATCCCCCAAAGCTAGCATGGGCAACTGAGGCCCTCTGGAAGTTTTTGAACTACAACTCTTTCACCAAGCCTCATTGGTTACGATGGCTGGGTCTAATGGGAGTTGAAGGCAAAAGAGATCTGGAAAGTGATGACTCTCCTGGTGACTACCATGTGCCTGGTCTTTCTCCCCAACAGATTGCTCCCTTTAGACCTGCCTTTATTTACGTTTTGCTTGAGACCGAATGTCACAGAGCATCTTGTGTAACAGGTACCCCTGCCCCTGATGGATTGTTGTCACATAGGCAGGAGCGGAAGCAGCAGGAGAAACGGGGCAAGAAACAGTTGGCCTGGACTTGTGCCTAGCATGGGAGACAGTGAGCCACGGGATCTGAGAATCAGCCTGCCATTCAAAATGGATGCCGAGTGCTGCCAGTGGTTTGGAGATTCCCTTACAGGTCAGCCTCCCAAAAAGGATGACACTGGGATACACGGGCACCTTTTGGGCACCTTCCCAAGAAGCTTCGGCAAGAAAACAAGACAAGACCATTCAAGGAAGTTGGGCTGAGGCACTAATTTCAGTTAATGATTGATCAGCTAATTTACAGCAGGAACCAAAGTCTAAGTGGAGGAGATCTTCGCTGGCAACAGAATTGAGCAAGTGCACCCATGAGACAAGGTAAGAGGGTACCTTGAGTTACCTTGCATTGTATTGAGATGATGGGAAACGGTGGAGGTGAGAGTGACCCGAGTGGGCCTCTTTGCAACCAAAGGAAGCATGGATTCATGTCTCCCAAAGGCACCTGGTTACAAGACCCATTGGTTTTGCGCAAGTATCAGGTGCTCAGTCGTCAAAGAAGCCAGGGACTCTGACATTCATCCCTATGCAAAAGAAGGGAAAACAGGCAAGAGAAGCTAGGATTGGGTTGTCTGTGTTGTAGGCAACAATGACCTGCAAATAGCTGTCTTTAGGCCAAGGCGATGAGATCCTGATTTCTTCCAAAGAGGTGGCACTACCCTATGTGGTTAAGCATCATCAAACCACATAGTAACCTTCTGAATTAAAGACCACCCCAAGTCCTATCAATAACAGGCCTACCTTAGGTCTTGCCAAAAAAAAAAAAAAAAAAGCCCTGGGTTCCTTTACTGAGTCCAGCTTCAAGTTTCCGGCTTCTTCCCACTTTTCCTGGTGCTGTTTTTGCCTTTTCTGTATTTTCCAGGAAGATTTTTCTTATCGTGATACACCTGAAGTATGATTGTCACAACTAAGTCAATTAAGTGCCTAAATCAAAGGAAACCTGGATTCAAGTTTCCTTTGATCAGGAACATTCTTAATTATCTTTTTGGTGTTCCATGATATCTGTAAAGCCATCCTCCAGCACTGCATTTCCAATGAACCAATGTGACTTCTCATTTGAAATGTCTTCATTGATCCATCACTGACATTGATCCATACTATTGCGACTGAGGATACCTCAGTATACAGATGGTTTTGGTCTTAACGTCCAGTGGTCCACTTAGTCCTAAGAACCCTTTCTAGTTCCTTCATCGCTGCCTTTGTCTCCTTCTGAGTTCCGGGTTGCCATCTCCAGTTGGAATGATGACTGAACCCAATTATAGAACATCTTTAACAAGTCAACTTGTTAACCATCTTTAGCAACTCAACAAGCCCTTGGCTGTCAACATTAAGGTTATGTAATTTTTCTGTAGCCATTATTTTTGTCTTCTTACCGTTCAGCCACAATCCTGCTTTGGCCCTTTCTTCTTTCACTTTCCACAGTACTTGTTTGTGTCAGTGCCATTTTCTGCCAGTAATGTGATATCATTTGCATATCTTGAATTATTAATGTTTCCTCCACTAGTTTTCACTCCTCCTTGATCCGAACAAAATATAATTTTTGGTACAATATGATCAGAATATATCCTGAATGGATACAGAGGTAAAATATATTCTTATCTGGCCACCAATTGGAAACAACTGTGTTCTGTTTTATCATATTCTGTACTAGCACCAGTCTTTTGTCTTGAGTACAGGTTATGCACCAGGACATTCAAATACTGAAGCATATCTTTTCCCAGGTTGTTAAGGATTTCACAGGCAAAGGCTTTATAGTAATCCATTAGGCAGAAACTTATTTGCTTCTGAAATTCTTTGGTATACACCACTAGAAAACAGTATATGTGCAATATGATTTCTAGTGCCTCTACCTTTTCTGAAGCCAGCTGTAGCATCTGGCATTTTTCACTCCATACAGGGTAGAATTTTTTGCTATAAAATAAAGTGTAGCATTCTGGTTAATTAAGAGATTGATTCAGTGGTCCTATAGAGACTGCACTCGGTGGCATCTCCTTTCTTAGGAATAGAAATGTACACTGAATTGTCCAAGTCCAGTTAGCGGTTTCTGAGATCCAGTCTCTGTTGTTTGAAACTGCTCTCTTGGTATTCTATCTACTTCTGATTATTTATTTCAACTGCATTGACAGCAATTTTCACTTTACATTCTAAAATTGTAGGTTCTTCTTTGAGGGAACCAGGGTTTTTGCGTTTCTTTTTGCATTTCTGTGCAGCTCTTCAGTACATTGCTTATAGTACATTCTTTTATTTATTTCATCCTGCTTGTATAATAGGTTCTCCTGTTGCTCTTTCCAATGTCCTGAATCTTGATTGAAACATCCCTTTGATTTATTGGATCTTACAAACTAAATTACAGAGATGTTACACAGGTGTTACAAAGATGTTACACAGGTGTTACAATTTCTGTAAACTTTAACGCTTATATCTGAGGACCTAAGGAGTATTTACAGAAGTTGTTACATGCCTACTACAAGTAAGTCAAAGTCAAAGTCACCTTTATTGGCATAAAATAGTCGTTAAAATAGTTACAATAGGCAAACCTTTCAGCGCCTAAATAGCGACCATATTAATCTGGGGTTACCATAAACCAAACTTAGAGGGAAGCAGGGCTACTCTTTTGAGAAACTAGTAATAAATATTTGGCTACTAGCTCTGTCATGCTTTTATCTTTGTCTGCCAAGAGAGTAGCAGTAATAGTCTCAGGGGTTGTTGATAATTTGGAAATAATGGAGCCAATTAATTGTTGTCGATTAATATGATGGCCGGGACATCGGGTCAGAATATGTGCAACAGAATCAGGTTCCAACCTACAGAATTTACAGAGTCTGCTCTTGTAAGGCATTTTAGAGTATCTTCCTAGAGTGACGGTGGAAGGAAAGATGTTCAGTCTTGCCAATATAAATGCCCGTCTCTCTTGAGGATTCAAGAGATTCTTGAAATAATTTGAACCAAATTCTGGGTTGAGGGATAGGCCATAATATAGAGGGGAGCAAATTGGATTAACTCTTCCAACAATATTCTGTCTCTCAATGTCCCAAAGTCTTTGGCGAATAGAGTTGTATAAGAATTGTTCATTGCAGTTGGATAAATAGTCTAGATCAATTCCAATAGACGCTATCTTTATGCAGATGTTCTGATACCATTTGGATCTATAGGTGTCACTTTGTAGATCAGTTAGTACTACTTAGTTCCTAGGCCAAGGATATGGGACATAACAACACTCCTTCAGATATATTGTGTGCCTTTCTCACCAGCCTAGACAACAGGCACAACCAATATTGCTGAAAAGATGATAAACTTCCATTAGTAAGTGAAGACTTTTTTATTCAGCCAGACTTTTTGCAACTATCTGGCTGCTGACAAAAGGGCTTTTAGTTTTGGGTTGAAGCTGTACTTTTTAAAGCTACTTCCAAAATCTCATTTAATTAATGCATTTAAGATTTTAATTTCTTTCATTGTGTTTTAAGATTACAACGTGTGTCTTTTTTGTCTCATTGAGAGTTGCCTTAAATCTCAGTTTTTGAAAAAAAAAGTGGGATGAAAATCAAAACAAATTAATAACCCACATCACCTCAAAAGACACATGCTCCATCGCTGCCCTACCTTTTATTCCAAAATGCAGGACCACCTGCTTCTCATCGATAGGTCCTTCTCTCAATCAGATTGCCTTCTTTAGACAAAAAAACCCCTGTCCCACATTTCTCATAGGAAACACAGCACAGGTAAAAAGACTGCTACAGTGCAATATCATGTACTCACAAGTAAATCTCATTGTAATCAGCAGAGCTTACCTTCATGGTAAGGAAGCCTGAAGAAGGATTGCTCTCCATGTTTTGAAGATATGATTTGGTCCAGTAGTGACCAGATGTCCCTGGGCATGGAATCAAAGTTAGCAGTGTTTAAACAAAGCTACTCCCCCAACCCCACAGCAGAATATCAGAAACGGTCTTCATTTTTGAGGCCCCCTTTTAGCGGCAAAGTTAGAAAATTCTGTTTCTTTGGACTATCATTCCCAGAATCTCCTAGCTGAGATCATCAGAATTTATTCATGTGCAGAAGGTTTGTTGCTTATGACCTGGGGGGAGTTTTTGGAGAGATAAGTGGCATAAATGAGGTTCCATAAGGTTTCCTATTCCTGGTGCAAGGGGTGCGTTTGCATCTTGGAGTGGTGACGTTTCTGGCAGGTTCAGCAAGTGAGTGTCTCTCCCACTCTATTAGGCAGGCAGTGCCACTAAAAGAAATACTGTATTAGTAGATCTGCTTCCTTCCGTGAAGGAAAGCTGCCCTGCTTGTTTGATCAAAGGGCAGCATACTTATCTGGAAGCAGTGAGGAAGGTGCCTCAGGCCACACATATTAGCTGTCATGGGAACAAAGCAGATTCATATTTATTTATTCTTTCTCTCTCTTTTCTTTCTTTTTTTTACTTCCTGTGGTAAGGAGAGATGCTTATGAGGTTTTCTGCTTTGCCTGCCAAAACAAAACAAACAAAAACTTTGGCTGGCTTGAGGGAACCATGAGTTTTGACTTGGGTAGAATCTCCATTTGCTCTGGTGACTGAGCCAATAGAGATGCCTCGAACCAGCATGCTCAAAGAGACCTGAAAGGGTTACAAAGGTCTGTGACAGCTCTAGATGGGAGATGTTCTTTCATCCTCTTACCGGCTCAACATGACTCCTATAATGCTGCATTTTGCAGGAAAAATAAATAAAAATACCCCCCCCTTCCTGTTTCACTGTTGAACAAGGATACCTAGGTCAAAGTGGGGTGGAATGTAGCATTGTGGCTCATTGTTAAGGTGGCCAACAGGCAATAAATGGCGGAGAACAGAAAATCTGTAGCAGTTTTTTAAAAGCTGCAGGAGAAAAGGGAATTTCAGCACAGGTATGGCATCAGTGATTCCCCGTATGGCATAGTAATGGCCTAGGTCAGTGTTGGTGAACCTATGACCCAACATCGCCCCTTTGTAGCCACCTGTATTCAGGTTAAATGGCTGCATTGGCACTTTGGGAAAAATAAGTGGGTTTTGAATTGCAGTTTGGGCACTCGGTCTCTAAAAGGTTCACCATCACTGGCCTAGGCGGACTCTATGGCACAAGAGGTCTGGGCTGGCATGAAACAGGAGGTGAGAGCCCTGCTCATTTTTAAAACCTGGACCCTGAATTCCAAGTATGTTTTTAAAAAATGGCAAGGTAACTGCGTGAGTATTGGCAATTCTGGTTATGGCAATAGAACTGAGACCCTTCAGCTTGAATTGTCTTAGGTGCTTTTATGGCAAAGGTAATTGATCTACAGCCTGGCATCTCTGAAACACCCCTATAATGTATGTTTGCTTTGTTTTATAAAAGAGTAAGGAGGGTTCCGCATGCTAGCCATTAAAATACATTGCACAACCATTCCATCTGTTTTTCTATAACAAGATTTCCTATGTTAAGGTAAAGGAAAATGAGGGGAAATGACTAGTGGAATACAATGCTCTCTGAACCTCTCACTGAATGAGGCAGACCGATGGCACATTTTTAACACATTGACATAACATTTTATTTTATGAAGAATGCAAAATTAATAACTTAAAACAATCAAGCTTCTTCGTCAACACGTTTTTTCAATTTTGTGTTGCTTATGGTGTTTATTGGATGTACTTAGGCCTATAAACTGTTCAGGCCCGTGTGACACATAGAATGCATCATTACTTCATCCTTGCTTTGCCACGCAGTTCAATAAGGGGACAAATGCAAGCTACGAACTCAGCATAGCTTCCTCCTATTGCGTACTGTATTACCTCTTAAAAGAGATTGGAGGTTTTGCTTATCTCAAGGTTGTAATATGGTACATATTCTGATGGTACAAAAAGATATAAACGGGTCATGTTGTATTTAAGAAAATTCTTTGGTAGTTATTACCAGGCTACAAAACTATGAGAATCAAACATAGCTGCAGCACAGGAAAAGCACACAGAGGGAATGGTAAAAATTATCCCAGTTTCCACCTAACCTATTTTGAATTCTCAGCAACCTTTTGTATGAAAGAACATACTACACAAATAGCTCAGTTAGAATGATTTTTTAAAAAAAATCATATACTCACAGTTAATCTTCAGTTACAATCGGAACAGTAAGGAAGAATAAAATAAATTCCAGCCTTCAAGCATGTGACACATTTGGTTCACCATTGTAGCTGTGTGGTGGGGAGCAGGAGTAGAATTGTTCATGTCTGCTCCCCACAATGGTTAGGAAAAGAGAGGCAGGGAGATTAAACTCATCGCTGGAAGTAGAAGCAACCTGAAAAAAAGGTTCAAATTTCTGAAGGAATATGTGATAACCATACCACAACCAGACAATTGCCACAATCAATATCAAAGATACTCAACCTTGGCTGTCCAGCAGTTGTCATACTTTAAACATAAAGAAAACCTAGAGATCCAGCATGCCTCAAATGGGGGAGAGGCCAATGTGGATAAATACCTGGCTGTTTCAGCAGGCCTTCCTGAGCTCTTAGCTCTATCACTTTAGTCACAGTCTTGCCATCTCAAATTGCCTTTTAATTTTCTGTAAATATTTATTTGATTTGCTCATTGGTTTTGTTTTGTTTAGAGATTTGTTGTTGTTATTGTGGGTTTTTTGTATTAATTTGCTCTTATTTATATCTGATTGTGTTTTGTATAGTGTTGTCAGCTGCCCAGAGTGGCCAGATGGCCAGATGGCCAGATGGGCGGGATATAAATCTAATAAATAAAATAAAATAAAATAAAATAAATAGAAAAGAGGTAGAGTGAGTCTCACTATACAAATTAGTTAGTGGGGGGAAAGAAGAGGAAAGAATTATCTTGGGTCCTAGTCACGCCCAGTGTTACAGCACATGAAAAGTTGTTATTATTCCAACGCATACAGCATTTTTCAGCGTATAAGACTATATTTTTGTCTAAAATTGTTAGACTAAACATTGAGGGTCATCTTATACATGCCTCCCAAAAGGTGTGCCTTTTCTCAATGATGGGTACTTACTGTGAGAATGCAACAGAGCTTGCCAAAGATAATATTTTAGGATGAATGTATCCAGAATAACTAACTATCCAGAATAACTATCCAGCACAGCCACTGGATATAGTAGCTGGGAGATGCTGGAATTTGAATTCCCATTCAACTAACTATTCCGAGTTACTTAAGTGGATGCTGTTCTGTGGAATCCCCTCTCAGCAGCTCTGTGTGTGTGTGTGTGTGTGTGTGTGTGTGTGTGTGTGTTTCTAAAGGCCATGAGGAATTGCTCACTGAAGAAGTGAAAAAAGTAAATGGGCCTTTGCAGGGTCCTCATGCTTCTATTATCTGTACCTACAGGTCTCTTTGCCCTAGCAGGATGCCTTGGCTCACATGGATACTTCTCTCCATCCTTGTGGTAATTGGTAAGAACTTCAGTGGAGAGAGCCATTCTTTTTCTGGTCATTTTTTGTGGAAATTATACATATTGGAGACCAAGGGTGGCTACTCCTCCTGGCTGTTGCTGAGGGAGAGGAGGCAGAGAACAGACAAAAGAAAATTTTTTCACCCAGCACGTTGTTAGTCTGTGGAACTCCCTGCGACAGGATGTGGTGATGGCATCTGGCCTGGATGCCTTCAAAGGGGGATTGGACAGATTCCTGGAGGAAAAGTCCATCACAGTTTACAAACCATGATGGAGATGTGTAATCTCCAAGCTTAAAACTGGGGTACTTGAAGAACCAGATGCAGGGGAGTGGTATCAAGAGACAGATATCTAGGCACGTGCACTCCCAGAGGCATCTGGTGGGGCCACTGTGAGATACAGGAAGCTGGACTAGATGGGCCTTTGGCCTGATCCAACATGACTCTTCTTATGTTCTTATGTTCTTAAGTCTGAGTAAGAGGGTCGCTTCAGGTGATATATGACCACATTGGCCCCAACAGACCAGACACCACTGGTAGGAATGAGGAATCTTTGGCCCTCAGGTCACTTGTGGCACCATCTGTCTTTAGCCGTTTTATAAAGAATGAAAAGCTGCTCCCTGGAAACAAGCTCTGGGTATCAGTCTAGGAAGCACCTGACTGAGCTCCAGTTTGGGTTCTTGAAACCTTGTAGGCTAAAATGTGTTCTGAGGTTGCAGGATTGTAAGGGTCCCAAAATTAGTATGGAGAAGTGTGACAGCCCAAGAAGGCCAAGCATGAAATCAGTTTGACTCACAGCTGAGTAAACAAACGTAGGCATTTGGTTATAGAAGTCTTTAATATGTGAGGTGAGTGTGTGGAGAAAATGTGGTGGACCTAAGATCTTGCTACCCATGACTAGGACATCACCACCTTGGAGAACCTTTGTTAAAGGAAGCTCCCAACTGTTAGTAGCTCTTTGATCAGGGAAAAGTCAACTAAAGCCAAATATAACGTACAAAGCAGACAAAGGAAGATTTCAGATGATGGGGTGAGGGGAATTGTCTGTGGCTCCATGGAGAAATAATAAATATGGACAACTGTGCTTCTTGCAGCATCAGGGAACACAGCACCACGTTTTGAAATGAGCAGCACCTTCTCCTTACCCGAGGATACACCTGTAGGTGAGTAAACAAGAGGGAGCTGAGTCAGGATACAAGAAAAAGCAATGCTTGATGTTTTGAGGATGGTGGTTAGACACCTGTCTCCAAGCTAAGTGACATCTTAAAAAACATGCAAGTTTTTATTTCCTCTAGTCCGCAATTCTATGGTAACATTTTCTGAAGCACAGAGTAAGTGTGAGCTATGAGAAGTGACAGAATGCTCCAGTCATACAGCAGTAGGCCTTGGATGAGTCCCTAGCAAATTTGCAAGCTAATCAGTGGACGATAAGTGGGCCTTGAATTTAAGGTGCCAACAGGCTACTGCCCTCAATTTCCCCCCTAGCTAGCACCCAGCAGTCATAGAGGACTAAAGATTCTGTTATCTCCAGACCATGTGCTACATTGGAGTGATGGTGCAATATATCTAGTGGGGTCAAGGAAAGCTTTGAGAAGTTCCAGGATCTGCCCTTCTGTTGCCTGCTTCTTGGTTTGTAGCTTTACGTGGAAAGACACTCAGAGTCGCGAATCTTCTTTTTGATGTCCCTGCCTTGGTGAAGAAGTGGGCTAAGAGGGGAAGAAGGATTAAGGGACCTGGAAATCTCTGCCATCTTGTCCTGCCTGGAAAAGTGTGTTCCTGCAGGCATGATGTGTCAGCAGGGCCATTCTGGAACATTTTTTACTGCCTGAAGCATTGCAACAAATGGTGCCCCATCCCTAGGTCAAGATACAGCACACAATAGTAAGCAGATCAAATTTTTATGGCACTGCTGATTTAAAAAAAAATTCCCCAAGAATCTGGTCCCTCCCTGGCAGCAAAAAAAAGTATAATCACAATAAATTAACTAACAATATGGTACTTTTTGTTTTTTATGAAAAAATCTCAAATCTTTTGCCTGAAGCAGCTGCTTCACTCTGCCCAATGACAGGGCTGGTCAGAGAAAAGGGGTAGCTGACATAAGGCTATTTCCGCATTGATATCTTGGCTGGGTTGGTTCTTCCCACCCTGCTCTTATTGCTGATCCTTATCTCTTACTGCAGGAGCCTGGGTGTTTCAGCTCGTGGCTGTGGATGCGGATGGGGATAAGCTGCTCTATAGCCTAGAAGGTGGCAATGCCTATTATTTCTCTGTCAATCAAGGAACAGGCAATGTGACACTGAAGCAAAAAGTGGATTATGAGGTAAGGGTGGTCCAGAGAACAAGGAGATGTATTGGTTAGAATTGGGAGAATTGGTTCTAGAAAAAAAATTGAACATTTTGATTTTACTTGTTTGTTTGCTGATGGTGGTCTATAAACCACTTACATCTGAAGATTACAAAGCAGGGTACAATAATATTAAACTATCCCATAAACAACCCAGTACACAAAACTAAAATGTGAATCATTTTGCCCAAGGAATAATGGGAACTGATGGATGCTCCATGGGCGTCGGTGCCACTACAGCCAGAAAAGCCACATTGGGTCAACATGCTCCACCTTCTTTAATGCGACTATTGCTGAACTATTTCTGTTTCCTCATTTTGCTTCCCTTTCCCCTCATGAATGCTGCTGCAATACACTGTGTGTGTCATGCAAACAGCAACAGTTGGCCAGGACGTGTAATGCACGTTAGAGCTCTGAATCAGGAAAGCCCATGTCACAGTTATGGACGGAACAAAGAGGCCAATGCCAACCCCTTAGCCACACTACCCAGGCTTTCCTGATATGACTAAGCTCTATGCGGTCAGCACGTGCTGGGGGCTGCAGGGAATCTTCCTGTCTGGCCTCCTCATAAGAACATGAGAAGAGCCATGCTGGATCAGGCCAAGGGCCCATCGAGTCCAGCTTCCTGTATCTCACAGTGGCCCCACCAAATGCATCTGGGAGCACACAAGGCTAGATATCTATCTCCTGATACCACTCCCCTGCATCTAGCCCTTGAAGTACCCTGTTTTTTAAGCCTGGAGATTACACATCTCCATCATGGTTTGTAACCTGTGATGGACTTTTCTTCCAGGAATCTGTCCAATCCTCTTTTGAAGGCATCCAGGCTTTATTTTTTTTATATATATAAAAATAAAGGGATCCAGTAGGTGGTTGAGATAAGGCCTTTCTTTAGTACCAGAACCCACCCACCCCCGAGTAGCCAAACTGCAGTAAAATTTTATTCAATCAAAGACGAGGCAAAAAGGTCAAAGGAAACAAAGTCACAAAGAATTTCAAATCTTGGTTCCGACAAGTTCAAAAGTGGTTGCAAAACAAATATTGGTTCAAAAGATTTGAGGCCAAGGCAGTTCCAGAACAGTTCCCATACAGGATAAGAAAGACTATGGTAAAATGCTCACATTGAAACAGAACTTCATCCTAGTTCCAGAGCATGGACAGAGTGTAATGAAAGTAATTGTACTATTTCCTTCAGAGAAACTAGGCTAAACACATACAGATGGTGACTAACCAAAAACCGGATCATGTTTTTCTGACAAATATGGTTGATTCTTCAAAAGCCATCCATTCTCATTCATTATAAATGGAGTCCCCTGACAAATATAAATGGATGAACTTTTGCCAACTTTGATTTGTTAATTTGTTGGGCTATAAAACGGGCCCCATGGCAACTAGAGTCACTAAGATTGGAGGGAAGTGTCCCCCTGATTATCCTCTATAACCCCTCCACGGTTGGTGGATACTGGATTTTTGATATCTGAGTTATGTGCTTCCAAACAGGACTACCACCACCACTCCCCAGGAAATTTCTCCCCAGGCACCTAGAGATTCCAAACTG
Organism: Phrynocephalus versicolor; assembly: GCA_023846285.1. NCBI lineage: Eukaryota > Metazoa > Chordata > Lepidosauria > Squamata > Agamidae > Phrynocephalus > Phrynocephalus versicolor. The sequence goes on from JAHTLZ010000010.1 coordinate 70,057,110, forward strand.
GCAGAAAAGCTTCCTCTGACTCTCCTTGGTGACGGTTGTGTTTCCTTAACTCAGCTGCTAAAGGGTACTTTCCAAAGGGGTCCCATTTTATAGGTATGTAACACAGAGGTCTGAAACCCAGTCTCCACCAAACTTAGAGGGATTGTAGAGCCCCTCTGAAATATTGATGTCTCTAGGTGCCAGGGTGGCCGTTTATCTTTGAGGGGTACGCATCTTGGACTTCCAAACCCCAATTTTCACTAATTTTCCAGTTTTGTAGAGGAACTTCAGAGAAAGTAGCCTTGCAAACTTGGGGCCTCCAGATGTCCGGAGGCTTGTTACAGAATTTTAAGGGGGGCAGGAATTGTTGATTCATCAGTTCATCACCAGAAATTCATCAGTTCTGAAGAGTTTCAGTCCTGTTAGCCCTGATGAAACATGAATTGCAACCAATCACCATTTTTAAAAAGTCATCCCCATCCTTATAAACCAGTGGTTCTCAACCTGTGGGTCCCCAGATGTTCCTGAACTACAACTCCCAGAAATCCTGGCCAGCTCAGCTCATGGTGAAGACTTCTGGGAGTTGCAGTCCAGGAACATCAGGGGACCCACAGGTTGAGAACCACTGCTATAAACTGAGCAAAATCCCCATGCTCTTGTATGCCATTGCCCATCATCCACCTTTTCTGAGTATTCCACCAATCTGGCTCTGAGTTGCCCTGAAATGTCCAGAAAGGGAGTAACTTTTTCTAAAGTAACTTGGCTCCTTCCTCCTCCTTTCCCCTCAGCTGAAAGTGGTTCTCCTTAATTATTTTGATACCACGAAAGAGTTCTGCCAGGCATGTTTTATTATCTTCTTTGTAGCTTTAATGTTGTAAGATGCCTCTTCTAATTCCTTGTTCTTAACTTGAATATGTCATAAATGTTCTGGACTGTATATTGTCCCTCATTATTGTAAGCCTCCTTGGGTCCCTTTCCAAGGAGAAAGGCAGGGTAAAAATATTCTAAATAAATAAATACATAAATACATAATTAATTAATTAATTGTGTAAATTCCCTCTTCTGCCAGTAAGACAGAGCTGGCCAAATAATTAACAGGCTGTTTCATCTCCCTTTTTCTCCATCCTAGCAGCAGCTAACTATAATCCCCCTCATTTGCCAGATAGCCCAATATATTAGTTAATTAATGATTACCACTGCAGGTACTGGATTAGCTGGATGAACTCAATAAGGGATGCCATGAGACTGGGTTTGAAAGAGGTGGGCCAGGCTGCTAAGGATGGGCCCTTTTGGAGGTCTCTAATCATAAAATTGGAAGTGACTTGACAGCACATAGCAACAAAAAGAGCATCATCTTAGGCACAGTTTTTGGAAAGAACAATTTATAAACTACTTTTGACTTTCTTGTTTTTCAAAAGTAATGGATATGTTGACTTTTAAATCAGTATGCTACTAATCTGAGCCCTACAAACCACAAAACACTCCCCCCTCTCTTCACTCTGTGATGATCTCAAGTTACATCCAGAACAGAGGATAATCTGAAACATCTGATATTCCTCTTCCACCATTTAATGAGGCCATGGCTGGATAGCTTAGTGAATTAGGCCGGGAATTCAATTCATCACAGTGCATCTCAGAAGAGCCAGCCTGTGTGGCCTTGGGCAAGCTGCACAGTGTTTCCAGACTATCCCCTCATGAAAGGAATGGTCAGCCACTTCTCAGTATTCCCCACCTAGAAAACCCTGAAAAGGACTGCCGTAAATCAGAATGGACTTGATGGTATTGGATGATGATGATGATGATGATGAAAACCACCAAGTATAAAGAGTTGTTGTTTGTTGTTGTTGTTGTTGTTGTTGTTCAGTCGTTCAGTCATGTCCAACTCTTCGTGACCCCATGAACCAGAGCTCGCCAGGCCTTCCTATCTTCCACTGCCCCCTGGAGAAGTATAAAGACTTTATAAAGAGTAGCCTGACATAAAAGGAAGGGTAACTTTATACCTCGGTAAATTGCCATTATAATGTACACTTGAGTTATGGGGTGTTGAGTCTTATGCTTGCAAACTTAGTCACGGCATGACAGTCCCTGGAGGAGGGGATTAAATGGGAAGGTATAGATTAGACAGATGAGCAGATAGCTTGAATCAGACAAGACAGACAGGCACAACTAGGAGGCAGGTCAAGATCAATGCTCTATGATACATGAATAATGATCAGGCCCCTACAAGGTACTGAATTGTCACTGACACCACCTCTGTTACCAAGAGGACAAGGGACAGACAAATCTGACAGATTTGTGGAGGCTAAAGATATCAATGTGCTAAGAATGTCTTGTCTCTCTAAAAAGGGGAAAGAACATCCCAGTCTAACCAAATAAATAAAGTACATCATTCATCAGACTCTAGGGAAGAGGTATATTGCAAAGAGGAACATGTCAATGTGCCTCTTTATCAAAGTCCATCTGCTCTGCCTTCTTCTCTCTAGCAAACAAAAACAATCCTTGTGGAAGCCGGAGTTACAGATGGCATCAATGTCATGGTAAGCAAGGAATCCTGCAAGGGCGGGGGGCGCCCCGAAGGACAACACTGGTGCTATGTATGGGGAAGGGATCTTTCAGGGGACTTCCCTGTTCAGGAGGAATGGATCCTCACCCCAGATGTCAGAAGGCTGAGAGCAGAAGCCACTGGACTAAGTCCAAGATGGTTACTTCACATCCATTCTCATCCTGTGAGGAAGTTTGTTGCGTGTTGATGTTGGTCGCGGTCACATGGTCTTCTTCCGGTTCTGTCCCTGTTCCCGTGTACGCACGGGCATGATGGATGATACTGGCATGACTGTTACCGCACATCCTTGTTCTGTGATGAGTTGTGAAATTCTATGCCTTTGTTCTCCGTTTTTTTTACCCAATCTTCCATTTTTCGATGTTTCGATTCTCCAAAGCCTTGCCTTCAACACGTTATGGTGCTAAGTCTGAGGCATTTGTATTTTAATCTCTCTGCACTGCATTGCTGACTCCATAGGGAATGTACTGTCGAATGGCACTTCACACTCCTGCCACTTGATGGAGAATGGCACGTTGCGTGATGAGCCTTACCTCACGGCCACTCGTCTCAGAACGAGAAGCGTGACGAGCAGATTCTCGAGGCCAGGGAGGGGAATCTCTCATCCCGCTTAAATCGCGAACAGCTATGAGACGGACGTGACGTATCACCCCAAGTGAACCCAGAAATAAACCCTTGACTAATTTCATGGAGGGCTGTTGAGAGTCAAGGATCTTGGTCATCAAATTGGGAAAGGCTTCTTATAACACTGTGTAGGATGTCCAGGAGCAAAGGGAAGGGAGGGCTTCTGTGCTAATTCTGTAGAAGGAGGGATTTCTGTGGGATGTGCTGTCCAAGAAGAAGTTGCTTCTTCCACAGAGACACTTCTACTGTTTAAAGGTACAGAGGCCTCATCTGTCTTTGCATCTCATTGCCATCTCTCTATAACCTTTCTTTTCCCTTTTATAGTAGGATCCCTGTATCCATGTGATCAGTATCCATGGTTTCACTTACCCAGGATCTGAAAATATTTTTTTGAAAATCCAGAAAAACTAATTTCACATGTATTATCATAAACAGCCACTAGAGGGAGCGAGAGACTGCACTATGAATGCTTGTTAATGAAGAATGCATAACATGGTATGTGCTGCTCTCTAGTGGCTAGGTCTGGTAATGCATGTGAACTTAATTTTTCTAGGTTTTCCCCATTTTGTCATGTTGTATATGCGGCATTCATTATTATCTATAGTTTTCAGGATCCACAGTGTGGCAGGGATGGGGTAGGGCTGGAACCAATCCCCATTAGATATGGGGTTCCTACTGTACACAGATGCTGCAGTTCCTCTGCCTGGGTGCTTATACCAGCAAGTATTTCTCTTTTCTTTTGCCTCAACAGGTCAAGAAAAAAATCACAATCATTGTGTTAGACCGGAATGACAACAAACCAGTATTCCAGAATGAACCATATTTCACAGACATCCTTGAGGTACTGGTGCCCAACTCATCTCATGCCAAGGGTTATCGTACAGACCTCTGTGCTTTGTAACAATATGCCCACTCCAGTCCCCGATTGAGCAAAGCCACCCATGGACGCTGTGCAAATGCCCCAGTCACACTGCAGATTAAAGCAAGGATGGACAGAAGACATGGTTGACTCCACTGATAGATCTGTGGTGCCCTTTTAGCAAGGTCTCTCCACTAGCAAATGTTTAAGAATAGTCAGTTTTTGCTCTCAATAACCATAGTCCTGTTGCTTAGCATAGGAAGTCGCATTAGAGGCAGACAATTGAATCACCGTTAGAGTAGGACTCTTGGAATCAAAGGAGCTTACTGTGCTGCTAAGCCACAGGATTTTGGCCTTTAAGACAGAAGGCTTTTTCTGTTTTTATTAAGTCTGATATAAAGTTGTATTGGTCTATGCTGATGGTTTCAGCATTTCTCACTGGGTTCCAGTTGGTTGATCTTGGGGATACAGTTAAAAAGAAAAAACACTGAAACCTAAAATATGTTTCTCTATTAAAGGAATCTGCTTTTTATAAGTGGGCTCGCCTCCCCATTCTGCTCTTGGCCCCAATAAACGAAGGAACCTCTTGTCTCTGTGTATGCCTCCTCCACCTCCACCTCCTCTTCAGGCTGGCCAGTGTCAACTGTATGTTTGCCATTTCTTTGCTGGCTTCCAAAGATAGTGTATCTTAATAGGATGGTATTGTGAAGGAATTAACCCTTGATGAGGAAAATGACATGCTGTGAAAAACCAGTAGCACCCACTACTTGAGAGAGTATCTCTTTTTAAAATATGCAAAGCAAATTTTCTTGTTTGATCCACGGGACCAGAATTGAAGAATTAAGGAAGAAGACAAAAGGCATTTGTTTCCCCCTGGACTGAGGACCAATAAGATTTTGAGTAAAGGTTGGTGTGCTCTAGCTTCTTCATGTTCTTACAGTATTAGAGGAACCTGGATCTCTAATCACGACACCACACTGACTTCTCATATCCGCCAGCTCTCACCCGAGATCTCCAAACTGCTTTGTCCTCTTTCTTTTTCAGAACACAGCAATTGGTTCCCCAGTCTTTAGGGTTGAGGCATTGGATGAAGACAGCGGAAATGCAGGACGGGTATCATACGAAATTGAAGAGGTAAGTTCCACAGGGTCAAGATGAAGGTTCAATGAACATTAAATTCAAGAAGTCATAAGGAGTTATTTCATATACAGTGGAGCCTCGTATAACAAACAGTTTGTATAACATAAAATCTGTGCAACATAAAAAATTCTGGAGATAGGGGAAATTTGCTTAACATAATCGCCCATGGGACAAATCCATACAACATAAAAATGATTGCGATTAGGGATTAATCTGTTTTCAGTGCATTCCTATGGGAAATATGTATAAAGGAAAATTTGTTTAAAATAATTTCATTTGGAATGAATTAATTCCTTTATACAAGGTACCAATGTAGAGGGCATGGAGTTTTCAAGTCATGGAGTCTCCAGCTGGTGTGTGTGTATGTGTGTGTGTGTGTGTGTGTGTGATAAATATACCTGCCAAATCAATCTGTTTTTCTCACCTACTAATTTATAGTATATGGAGGACCTGGCCAGAAGTTTGTGTTTTGTTTTGTTTTCTGAAAAAAAAAGTGCAGCTTGTTCCAGGGGAAGCCTTGTGTTTGATCACTGCTCACATCTGCATATGATAATCCACAGGTCAACCCAAACAATGCGGAGAACCACCATCTCTTCTACATTCTCTACAATGGCACGGTGGTGTTGAATGGCTCACTCAGTTACAATAACAAGAGCACCTTCTACCGAATCAAGATCCTTGCCACGGTAAGGTTCAGCCAGTAACAAGGAAAGAAAAGAAAGGTTCTGGAGGAAGTGGGTGGAAAGATAAGTTTTGCTTCTTTGTGGAGCAATTATGTGAAGGGAAAAGAGGGGCAGAGAGAAACCAGGGGCATGAGAGAGGTATGCCAGCCTTCTAGCTGCATGGGTTAATAAACATTTGTTAGCCGTTTAGCTTTTTCTTCAGAAGGTCAGGGCTAGAGATGGGCATTTCATTGTAGAAGCAGACTGGTTCCAAAAACAAAACATGCCAGCGCAGCTGGTGCTCAGAACCCAATCCCACCCTCCGGAACAAAATCAACCACTGTCTTACCTTGCTTTGGCTTGTACTGGACGAAATTCCAACCAGGAAGCAGCTTCCGATGCATCATCTTTCCGTCTCCCTGGTGCTGTCCATTCAGATAAGGAGGCGGGATGATGCATGTCCTTGCACAGCTCCTGATTGGCCAGCATCAGGGAGATGGAAAGATGATGCATTGGGGGCTGCTTCCTGGTTGGAATATTGCGCAACGTGAGCTACCACAAGGTAGGACAGTGGTTGATTTTGTTCCGGAAGGTGGGACTGCGTTCCGAGTGCTAGCTGTGCTCGCATGTTTTGTTTCGGAACCAGTCCCCTTCCAAAATGAAATGCCCATCTCTAGTCAGGGCTGAAGTTGGAAGGCACAGGGCTTGTGAATTTCACGAAGGGTCTCCAGGTTCCTATAGATTCCCTCCTCCCCCAATTATTCAAATGCTAGATTAGCCAAACTGTCTGTTCAAGGAGTCAGATTTTCATTACAAGTAGCCTCCCCTACAACAGTTTCTATTTTTATCAGCACTTTGCTGCCTTTTAGTTTCTTATCTTTTAAAATGCATTAGGTGATTCATATATTTGCATTTAAAGCGGTTACATTTTTAAATGTCAAAAGAAAAAAGGTTGCCTACCAGGTAGGAGTTTTATCTTCAATAGCTGGATAGCATTTTGCAAGGACGGTCTTCTGGGGTAGAGCAATGTGTACTTATTATTGACAGGGGTGAGGGTGGTACATGAAGACCCATTTTTAGTAACTGCTCCCCCCACTCCACCAGTCTACAAAGAACTAGAATAGTCTCTTTCCTTTTCATATCAAGTGAGGCTGTCTCCTTCAGCCATTAAGTGCCTGTGACAAAACCTATACAACACATAACAGTAACAGAAGCTTCTGAGATATCATGAGAATGCAAAGGATAGCTAACAGTTACACAGTAGAAATGGGTACAAATTTAAAAAAAAGATTCGTGATATTTGTAGAAATTCACCAATTTTTCAAAACTTCATCACTTTGTGTTCTAAGTGACGACACTGATGAATTGTCATGCTTTTTTTTTTAACCTGTCAATGCATCAACCCCCCTTTTGCCCCCTTTGGGTTTTCTCACCTGTCACTTTCCTGAGGGATCTCTTTGGGGGTGAATAATTTGGATCTTTGAAACCCATATTTCACCAAACATGCAGAGGTTGTAAAGGAGAGGCATGGGGAAGCTTCTCCCCAGCTGTGGTATCTCTAGATACCAGGTATCTCTAGATACCACGCTCTCTAGAAGGCACTGTTGAGCTACATCAGAATACAAGGGTTCCCTGCTGTCCTGCTGTGGAGAAGGACCCATATGGAGAAGATGGCAGACAATTAAACTCACGTGATAAGACTACATGCTCAAGTTGTCATTGTCTCACTTTATTCTGTAGGATAATGGAGGACTGCTGGATAATGTATTCATCTATCAGAACAACACAGCCTATCTCTCTGTGACAGTTGTCGATGTGGCTGACTTGGATCCCCAATTCTTGGGGGAACCATATACAGGATCAGTTCCAGAGCACTGTCCTTTGGTAAGGGACATCTTTAACTTCTGAATGACAAAGAACTGGTGTGGAAAATTGCAACCTCAAAACATTTGGAGGGAAGGAGTGTTTTGATGATTTAACATAAATTATTCCATAATATGTGTGTAGGGGGGGGTATGTGTGGTACATATGTAATCTGAGTAACAACAAATCTAAGGAAAACTGTTTCTTTTAAGATAGCAAGTCTCAGCAAACCTGCCTTATAAATTGGGCAAAGTGTGGTATCACACATGTTGGGTTCACAAGCCTCATCTTGTTGTGGACTGGTCCACTAGGATATATCATTGTTTTTTTAAAAATTACAGTACAGGCTCACTTGTTGCAATGAAATACAGCCCAGAAGCAGAATAAGAGAAGAAATAGACACAAGGATGTATGCAGATGGCCGGACAATGGCGAAATCCATGGTTCATATGTATAGTATGTGGATAAATGGATAGTGTGTGACTATAGGAGGTTTTGTTTTTGCGTTTACTTAGATGTCCTTCTTTGTTCCGCGACTAGTTTTGTACTGTGACACTATTGGTCACGATAACGTGGTTTTGTCCCTGTTTAGTCCCTGTTTTCATTTTCTTATGGTCGTGATAACTTGTCTCGTGACAACTGTTACTTCACGGTCTTGTTCCGTGACAAATTCTGAATTTGTCTTGCTTTCTTAACCCTTTTTTCTAATATCGTAAATAAAGCTTTTTTGATATTTCGATTTACTGGTCTTCCAGGATTTACACATGAATGCTACAGAATTTTCAGTACTTTCTTTAATAAACATTTGCGCTGCATGGTGTTTCCCACAGGGAAACTAATGTTGAATGCCGCTTCAGCCGCTGACCACTAGGTGGACACTGGTTGTTGCGTGACAGTTGTTACCGCATGGTCCCTTGTCTCAGAACAGGAACCGGGAACAAACAGTAACAAGAGAATACCCCAACCCAGCGCCAGGTACAGTATTGTCATGCTCTGTTCCCACTCCGGGGGCATGGTCGAGACAAATTTCAGCTGTTGTGTGACAGATGTGAAGTAAGATTTTTTTTTGAACCGGTCCGAAGCGCAACACTTACAGAGACAAAACTGACGTGAAGTAAGCACCATAGTATTTTTTCTATCTTTTTTCTTTTTTCTTTTTTAATTTTTAAAATTAAATTATAAACACTTAACACGTATATCCCCCACAACACATTATGCTAAATTACGCTTCGCCCTCAGGATTATATAACTATACATTGTATAACATTATATAATATTACATTTACTACATTTACATGTTTTATCTTATATATCCTTTCTCCTTCCAAAACTGAATTGATTCTTCAGATGGAGTATATCTCTTTTGTTTTAGAAATACATGTTCCAGAAATTTATGCCAAATTTGATTAAAAACATTCTCTTTTAATAGCCCTTTTGTAACTTTCAATTCACAAGTCAGTTTATCATTGATGGTTAGACTCCACATTTTATCATACCATTCCTCTTTACTCAGCTTCTTGTTATCTTTCCAGTTTTTTGCCATTATTAATCTTGCAGTTGTTATTATAATTGTAATCAAATCCTTTACCTCTTTTTCTATTTGACAATTTCTAACTATGTTTAGCAATGCTATCTCTGGACATCTTTCTATATTAGTCCCTATAATTTCGTTTATCTCATTAAAAACTATTATCCATTCCAAGTCCACCACATATGATAGTAAGTTCCTTTTTCCTTCTTACACCTCCAACACAAGGATTTATCGTGTGGAATTTTACTGTTGTTAAGTACAATTTTCATATAAGTGTGTGACTATAGGAGGTTTTGTTTTTTCCTTAGTCTTTTTTCTATTCTTTTTTCTTTTTTCTTGAATCTTGTCAGATTGATATGTTTGTTTTGTTTTTTTGCTTTTGTATGTAAATAAAAAAGATAAAAAGTCTAGGAAATTTTGTTTTTTTAAGTTTTATGCCATCCTCCCAAGTGCCATGTATTTTGTTTTGGTTCTTTTTCAAGTATTTTCAAGATACAATATGAGAATTGGCCACTTGGAGTAGGAATATTTCTGTGTAGTTTTCCAGTCAGCTTGTAAGGACAAAATAATGTTCCAGTAATGTGCAATGCAATGCAGCAAATTATTTTAACAAGCAATACAACAATAATAAGCTGCCTGCCTAGATGCCATAATCACATCCGATCTCACCTGATTTCAGAAGCTAAGCAGGGTCGGCCCTAGTTAGTACTTGGATGGGGGACCACCAGGGAATACCAGGTGCTCTAGGTGCCTGGAGTAGGAACTGGCAAACCACTCCAGTATTCCTGCCAAGAAAACTCCATGGACATGGAGTCATGAAGAGTCGGTCACAACTGTTACGACACAACACACACAACAATAATGACCATCTGCCTGTTCCCAAAATAATGAATAGTGAAACAAGTTTCTTTTAAAAATATCTATATTTAAAATGGAAGCATAAGATGACCAAACATAATGAGTTCTTCTTGGCCATGCATTTGGAATGGGAGTGAAGTTGTCATCGTGAACCAGCCCTTCTACCCATTATAATGCCATTATACAAAACAATAGTAAGGCCCCACCTGGAGTATTGTGTACAATTCTGGTCACCGCATCTCAAGAAAGACATAGTGGAACTGGAAAAGGTGCAGAAGAGGGCGACTAAAATGATTACTGGGCTGGGGCACCTCCCTTATGAAGAAAGGCTAAAACATTTGGGCCTCTTTAGTCTTGAAAAAAGGCGCCTGAGGGGGGATATGATTGAGACATACAAAATAATGCAGGGTATGAGTAAAGTGGATAGAGGGAAGCTCTTCTCCCTCTCCCAAAATACCAGAACTAGGGAACATACACTCAAATTGAGGGCTGGGAGAGTAAAAACTGACAAAAGAAAATATTTTTTCACCCAGCGCGTTGTAAGTCTATGGAATTCCCTGCCACACAATGTGGTGATGGCATCTGACCTGGATGCCTTCAGAAGGGGACTGGACAGATTCCTGGAGGAAAAGTCCATCACAGGTTACAGACCATGATGGAGATGTGTAGTCTCCAGGCTTTAAACCAGGGTACTTCAAGGGCCAGATGCAGGAGAGTGGTATCAGGAGACAGATATCTAGTCTCATGAGCTCCCAGATGCATCTGGTGGGGCCGCTGTGAGATACAGGAAGCTGGACTAGATGGGCCTTTGGCCTGATCCAGCATGGCTCTTCTTATGTTCTTATGTTCTTATGATCTTTACAGAACTTTGATGCAAAAATCAGTCATTTAAATTAGCAGCTCCAGGCAGTAAAAAGTTACATATTTTATATTCTTGCATGTGAAGTTTCTGCTAAGTGTACACTTGCTTAGTGACTTTGATGAGGTGCTCGTGGTCTTTCCTCTACCAGCTGTGGGTGGTACAAAGTAGACGCTGCCCTCACCAAGATTTTCCTCTTTCCAGGGTACAACGGTGACAAAGGTGTTGGCCATTGATCGAGACAAGGATGTGAATGATGTCATCTATTATAGCATCACCAGTGAGTGATGGGAGGATGGGGTTGGCTTCTAGCCATTAGACTGCATGGGTGATCTATAGCTGTGTCAATGTGGAGGACAGCATCCTTTGATGTACTTCTATGCTGTACCAATCATGCCACCCCTGCTGCAGCACAGTGTTGCTGGAATAAATTAGTAGAACTATCCAGTTTCACTTTCTGCCTTGATGGTTTTTCTCTTGAGCACATTTTATTTTGCCACAATCTTTTTCTTCTCTATCTCTTGGCCACAGGTGAGGATCTTGAGTCCTCTGAATGTTACAAAAGGCTTCACCTCTGGCCAATGTAGGTGGGGCATTTGGACCTGCAGGGCCAAAAAGGGAGGATCAGCAGTTCCCTAAATGTGCTGCATTCAAAACCCTGCACTTCCGTAGGACATCCATGCCAGTGCTCTGAATCTGATCCCTGTGACACAGGCCAGCTTGATTGACCTTGGCCCCTAAGATCCTAGCCAGGCTTTCACCTCATCTTGCTCGTTAATTCTATTCAACATGTTTGCATCGTTCCTGTGACATGCTCTAAATGGCCCCAGTTATGGATTGTTTCCAGAGTCAAGTACTATGCTAGACAGCAGGATTTGGAAATTTCTTCCTGGACCCTCCAAGACTTGAGGAAGGAGACAGTGAGTCCCTGCTTGTTGGCATTGAGTGGTATGCTGGTAAAAGGATTGTTCTTGAGGAGACATCTTACTCCTCTTTTTCCAGAAGGCACAAGAGAAAATTGCTCCTAAGGCTGCTATCTCATCTGGGGAAGATCTTGATCTTCTGAAGGTCTGGCTTTTCCTCTTCCTCCCATCATGTGACTGAAGATGTGGGATAGCAGTTCCCATGTACAACAGTGTTTTTTTTAAAAGCACAGTTCAGCCCCATGACCAGCAGGTGGCGCTAGGATTTTTTTTAAAGGACCAGCTGGCTGGCGGTAGAGCTTGGGGAAGTTAAAAAAACCCAGCACCCAATCCAGCTTCCTGGTGCTCGGAGGGTGGGGGGAAATTAAATAATAAATTAAAAAACAGCACCGATCAGCCCCAGGAACAACCGGTTGCGCTATGGAGGGAATAAAAGAAAGAAAACTGGATCATCTATGCCAGTGTTTTTCAACCTTTTTTGGGCAAAGGCACACTTGTTTCATGAAAAAAATCACGAGGCACACCACCATTAGAAAATGTCTCCGTCCGTCAGTGTACACTGGATAGCACTAGCAACATTAACTGGCTGCCAAACATTAACAGTAGGGCACTGTAGGCGAACCTATAGCATGGGTGCTAAAGGTGGCACTCGGAGCCCTTTCTGTGGGTACCCGACATCATCCCTTCACAGCCACCTGTATTCAGGTTAAATTGCTGTATTGCCACTTTACGAAAGTGCAGATGCCTTCAGCAAGTCCAGCAACAGGAGGGGAGGAGGATGAAGGAAGGCAGGAAGGAAAGAAGGCAGAAAGTGTTCTGCTTGTATACCGCCCTATACCACTTCAAGGAGTCTCTGGGCGGTTTACAGTTTTAATTACAGATACACATATGCAGGCTAGAAATGAGCACGTTTCTATGAAGAGGGGAAAGGGTACGAATGGAAAGAGAGAGGTGGGGGGAAAAAGAAAGAAAAGACAGAGAGAGAGAAGAGGGCGACCCAAGACAAAAAGAAAGGGGCAAGACTTCAAGGAGGACCCCAAGCAACCATTCCCCCCCCCCAATCTATGAGGAGGAAGAGGAGAGCTTGTCAGTGCCAGCCCCACACCAATGAGGAACCCATTGTGGGGCCACTCAGAGATGGCTCCTCCCCTCCCGGACCCTAAAGGCTGGCCGGCCGGCCGTCCAGCCGTGCCAGTAACCCCCCCGCCTGCCTCCTCAGCCCAGGCCCGGCGGAGGCCTCCTCCATCTCCTCCTCCTCGCAGCCCTGCTCGTGGGGCAGCCGGGTGCCCCTCCTCCCCTTCCCCTCACCTGGCGGTTTGTTCTGGGCTGGGGCTACCGGGCCGGCTCGTGTCGGCGGGCAGGCTGTCGGCAGCTCAGTCCATTGGTAGCTCCCAGGAAAGGGGTGGTGGTGGTCCAGGGTAAAAAAAGGACGGGGGCGAGGGAAGCGAGCAAGTCGCGGCAGCGGTGGCAGGCACAGGGCAAACACTAAAGAGAATGAGTGGGGCCAGGAAGTGACGCCAGTGCCACGGGCCTCCGGGGGGAGGAGCCAAGCTGGCCCTTGGACGCTATTTATAGCGCCTCCCAGCTGTGGGCCGCCCACCGGCCCTGGGTTGAATTTCTTTAGAATTTTTCAATTTTTCCCACGGCACACCAGGCAACATCTCACGGCACACTAGTGTGCCGCGGAACAGTGGTTGAAAAACGCTGATCTATGCGGTCCCACGGCGTCTGCCTCTTTAATAGGTGGATTTTTTGAGCGAGGCAAAAAATTCCCTACCTCTCTGGTAAGTCATGGAAACATCGCTTAAGGGTTTTTTGTTTTTCTTTTTTTTTCCATAAAGCCTAGTGGCTGTGAGGATGGCATTTTTGGACATGGTTTATCTACAAATTTAATTTGCATTTAAAGGGACGTGGGATAGGGGCCTAAGAGTCTTTTCAGGTTAACTGCTACATGCCTCCAGTGTGGCTCAGGAGATATTCCTCTCTCCCCTCTCCTTCTCCTCCAGATGACACTAGTTTGTTTACAATCAATAATATCACTGGGGTCATCACAGTGAGTGGCAGCCTGGACCGAGAGGGTGTTCCAGGTGAAAATTTGGAGCTCCAGGTTGTGGTGAGTAGTTGACAAGCCATGGGTGGCAGGGGACCTCCACGACACACACCTTCCACTCAAGGGAGGCCTTTGTTTTTCTCTCTCTTGCTTTCACACTTAGGCTCGTGAAAAAAACCTGAACATTTATCACGAAGTGGCACAAGTGAGCACCATGGTGACCATCCAAGTTACAGATGTCAATGACAACACACCCCAGTTCTATTTATGCACCTATCTCGCCTGCAACTTCTCAGCCCTTCCAGAAAGCAACTTTTCAGGTCAGATAGAAGAACATGCTTCTCCACGAACACCAGTGGCCAACCTCAACATTGTGGCCTATGACCCTGACAAGGTGAGCATGGGAGGAAAGGTTGTAGAACCTCATGGTTGTGGTGGGGATACATGTTCAGAATTATAGGGAATAACAGGTTTGGGTCAAAAGTTGATATCTATTTGCATAGTGAGCCTTTTGTCTCCTTTCTGCCTATGACAAAGACCTCAGATTTTAATTATTGGTATCAACAGTGTGCAAATTCTAAATGTCTAAAAATAGAAAACAATGGTGAGAGTGTCAAACTCCTTGTATTCTCTGTATCCTTTACCATAGCTTGAAAATTACTAGTTTTAGAACTGTTGGCTAAAAAGTAACAATTCCTTGTTCTGTTTTCAACTGTACACCTTAAATCATCAGATAATTTGCACAATTATGCAAATGTGTCATTAAGAGTTTGAATCAGTCCCATGCTTCATTGGTCAGGTGAGAGCATTTGGATTAATGCTTGGCTAGAACCCATTTACTAATGTGGGAAATATCAGTCAGTGGCTTTCACTAGTTTGGCATTGTTTTGTGTGTGTATTGTGTGTTCTCAAGTCCCATTCAAATTCTGGTGGCCTTGAAAGGGGTCTTCAAAGAATGGATTTACTAATTTTTCAATAGCCAAGTAAGGATTTGAACCTAGGTCTCCTAAGTTTATCACTCTGTCTACTATATCACACTTGCTCTCTGCTTCATCCAATCTTAATTACAGTAATCCCCCATTTATTGGTGGGGTTAGGGACCCAACCTGGCCTGCAATAAAGGGAAACCTGCATTATATGGATGCTGGGCCGGGTCGGGACGGGGGGGAGGGCTGTTTGGGGCCTCCTGCACATACCTCAGGCCTGGCACTGCCCTGAGTGGGCCTCTGATGGGCTTCCTGGGCCTGTAGGAGGCCTCAGAAGTAACTTATGGTTCACTAGAAATCACTTCTGGGGCCTCTGACAGGCCCAGGAATCCTGTTGGAGGCTTCTGAAGTGGTTTCCAGTGAACTGGAAGCCACTTCCGGTTCGCTGGAAACCATTTCTGGAGCCTCCAACAGGCCTGGGAAACCCATTGGAGCCCTTACTTTCATATACTGTGGTCCCGCAATATACCGTGACCCAGTATATGAACCACAATATAGCAGGGGACAACCTTAACATTTTCTGAACACTCTTACATGTAGTACATGCATTAAAACTTAAGTTCAGCATCTTAGCCTGATGAATAAGATCTTTTTAAAGCACATATACATTGACTAGTATAACAGGGTTCGACCCAAGCCCATTTAAATTTTCTTTCTTTCTTAGGAAATTAAAATGGGTTATAAATAATATGCACTATATCCAGTTACAACTGGAGAATTCCAGCCAGCTGCAGACTTAGGGGCATAACTTAAAATGTGAAGTATAACAGTTATGGAAGGCTGTCACTAGGGATCCAGTATCAGCGTGGAAAGCCTCTTGCTTCTAAATTGCCTGCCTTATTTCCCCCAACAGGGCGCCAATGGCACCTTTCAGCTGACCCTGCAGGGTCCAGATGCCTCTGCTTTCTCCGTGTCACCCCAACAGATTGTGAATGAAGGTGCCGTGCAAGTGCTAGTGAGCAATCCAAGTCTGGTGGATTATGAAAAGACACATACAATGATGGTGGAGGTGAGAGAAAAAGAAATATAGGCTCATTTTTATACTGTGTATTGTTTTGTGTTGAGTCTGGAAAATGACTTTTTTTTTTTTACTCAAACTCCCAGAAGGTGACTGACCGTATTGTGAGTTGAAATCCATAAAAGTAACTTTTCCAAACAGTGGTCCTGTATAGGTAGCATCCTACCAAGAAATGTGACATAGCAAAGTGTTCCGCTTATATACCACCCCATACCACTTCAAGTAGTCTCAGGGCAGTTTACAGTTTTAATTACAGTACAGTAGGGCCCCCGTATCCACTGATTCATTATCCACTGATTCAGTTATCCACGGTTGGCAGAGGAAAAAAATTAAATAATTCAGCAGCCACAAAGCAAGCTGTTGTCACAAACAGCAGCTGTAAAGCAATCTATTGTCACAAATAGCATCTGTAAAGCAAGGTACTGTCACAAACAGCAGCCATAAAGCAAGCTACTGGCTCAAAACAGCAGTCATAAAGCAAGCTACTACTGTATCAGGAAACAGCAGCTTGGAGGTGGGTGGGCAGGCATTCTCTCTTATCCATGGTTTTCATTATCCACGGGAAGTCCTGGAACCAATCCCCAGCGGATACTGGGGTCCTACTGTATGCAGGCTACACATCCCCCCCCAGCAAGCTGTGTACTCATTTTACTGACCTCGGAAGGATGGAAGGCTGAGTCAACCTGAGATTGAACCCCAGGTCATGAGCACAGTTTTAGTTGCAGTACAGGCATTTAACCATTGTGCCACAAGGCTCCTATGATTCAGCAATGTTGTTGTTATTACATGCCTTCAGGTTCTTCCCAACCTTTGGTGACCCTGATACGATTTTCAAGGTGTGTGAAATGTTTAAGGAGTGATTACCATTATCACTGCCTTTAGGGTGTATGAACAGGGCTTTGAACCCAGCTCTCCTAAGTCCTAGTTTCAACTCTATCCATTGTACCACACTGTTTCTAAATGTGAAGTGACTGCAGCACTGCTGAGATAACCCTAAGTGGTTTTCAGACCAACTCAATGTGATAAACAAGAATGAATATGTCAGGATCAGAATTTTTTCCCCTTTCTAGAACACGTGACAAATTGGGGTTTTAGTGCGATGAGATCAGTCTCTTAGAGCAGTGATTCACAGCCTTGGGTCCTCAAATGTTCTTGGACTCAAACTCCCAGAAGGCCTCACTAGTAGCAGTGGTAGCCAGGATTTCTGGGAGTTGTAGGCCAAGAAGATCTGGGAATCCATGTCCAGGAACCACCCTAAAAGAGAACCAAACTATTCATATCACCTGCTCCCCAAGCAAATGGGAGCAAAGTTTCTTCTGTAACCATGAAAAGTTAGCTTTGCACCCCAGAGGACGATGGCTTGGTCTTGTTCCTTCCTAGGGTGATAAGGGTGGCAGCATAAAATGTGAAAAAGTCACCCTGTGGGCAGATCAGTCCAGCCATTTGAAGCATGCACAGAAATGAGGCTTAACTTCTTGGCTCCTTCTGATTCTGCCAGATCGTAGCAAATGACACTGGAAAAACAACAGATTGCTGCTCTTTTGCCACAGTCACCATCCATCTTATCGACATCAATGACCACGGGCCTGAGTTTGAACGGAATGACTACAAACTTTCTGTGCTAGAAAAGAGCCCGCCAGGCACCGTTGTCTCTTCAAATATCACAGTAAGCTCCACGCCTGACTTAGGCCTTGGGAGGGGCAGAGGAAAAAAGCTATCTAGGGAGATGGAGATGGATGGGATGTATTTGTGCAGCCAAATACATCATTTTTGCTCTGATGTATTTGAAAACATTACAGCTGTTTGAGGAGACCATGATCTCCCTCTGTATCTTATCAACATCGAAGTGGAGATGGGGGAAAGTTGCTTCTGTTAGACTATAAGACCCAGAATCCCCACCCAGTATGGGAGGAATCCTGAATGCTGAATTAGACATGATAATAAGTGGTTCTCTTCTTTTTCCTGTAGGCCACTGACCCAGATAGTGGTCTCTATGGAGAGATCACCTACCAGCTGCTGCCTCCAAGCATGTATGTATATGCAGTTGCCATAGAAACAGGGGAGGGCAGGGCAATAATGGTGGCATGGGCCTCTTTTGGCTGGGAGGGAATGGCCACATAGCAGCCTTCTCCAGCTTGGTGTCTTCTAGATGTGTTGGATCTATGACTCCCATCATTCCCAGCCAGCATGGCCGTGAAGAGGATCATAGTAGGCCAAGCCCAAGGATGTATCTCTTTCTCTGTTGTGCAGCCACACCACGTTTACGGTCAATGCAACAAGCGGGACAGTGCTGGTGGCAAACGGCAGTCACTTGGATTGGAGGACCCGTCCCATCTATTATGCTACCCTGCAGGCGACAGACGGTGGCAATCTGACTGGTTTTACACAGCTAGAGATTTCTGTGATTGATATAAATGACAACCCTCCCACGGTGATAGGCTCTTATATGGTCTTTGTCACTGAAGGAGACAAAATGGAGCCTGTCCAGATCCTGGTAAGGCCAAAACCTCCCTTTTTTGCCTTCCTTTTTTGCCATGCCTGTGCATGCCTGTGTGCAAGTGCATGCACACTGAGCCAAAGACTAAACCAGACTCATAACACTTCCAGTATCTAACTCATGAAACAGTTTAGTTTATCTAATGTGTTCCTTGTCTGAGCACAGGTGCCAACAGCTGACTCTCAGAATGTCAAAGACGCCTTCTTACCTGGGTCGCTTTTTTAAAAACAACCCCCTCTCCCAAAGCTCAGAGGTCATTCTCCAGGCTTAGATTAATGCTCCAAATAATGTTGCTTATGTTACTGCTGTGTCTTGAAAGCTACTCTCACTTTGATGTGTCATGCACACAGAATACTTGATAGGCAACAACTCAACAGCAAAAGAGCATTCATGTGTTTTCGTGGCAAAATCTGTTCCCCAACTATCCAATGGTTAAAGTAAGCTTGAGAATGACTCAGCAGTACCTGGAGAAATCCTAGCCAACAAAGAAAACAAAGAGTTTAATGCCCTATCAGTTTCTGCCTTCTCTTGTTCACAAACTCTTCCTTGGTGTTTTTCCTGATACCTTTTTTAACTGGGGTAAACAATGAAAATCCAGCCATGCAACTATGAACACCACCACTGCCCGCTAGAGAAATCTGAGACACCTTTTTAGCAAATGTACAGTGGTGCCTCGAGATACAGGTGCCTTGCATCACGAAAAGCTTGAGATATGAAAGGGAGGTCCATCTGGGATGCAATACACCCTGGGAACAGAAAACTTCTGCAAAAACTTGAGATACAAAAATGCCCTATGGAAAGCCCTGAGATATGAAAATTTTGTGGAAGACTTCAATTCCCAGGGTGCACTGCGCCCCTTCAGATCCGTGATATGAAAATTTCGCGATACGACATGTCCCACAGAACGAATTAATTTCATATCACGAGGTACCACTGTATTCTACATAATTTAAACGTCTGTGCCATATATTTGTTTTTCAAGGACAGCAGGGCATGGGATGGGTTGTGTGTGTCTGTTTGCCAGTGATGTTTAGTTTGGAACCATTGCCTTACTCATGGTAGAGAGCATCTTGGTTTCCCATACTCTGCTGTCTGATCTTCTCTTATTGTGTCTCCATCAGCACTGGTCAAACTGCATATAAAAGCATTCATAATCATACAGTACATTAGTTTTCCCTCCAGCTTTGTCTGATGGGTCACACAACTGGCTGCAAGCCTCATCTAGTCCATTTGGATAAGCTAGTATGTAATCAGGGACATGGAAGTGAACCAGCAGGAGGTGGAGAGATGCTTGTACTATCACTCAAGCAACTGAGCAAGCAAAAGGATTATGGTCTGTAACTCCTGAGATTTGGTTCACTCCTCGGAGCTATCTACTGTAGTTACTTTGCCTTTTCCATTCTGTCTACAATTGTTTCATTTCTGTTTTTGAAACCAGTTCCAGTTCTATCTGACATAAACTGATCCCATAAGCCATCTTTCTTTGAGAGGTCAACAGATAGCTCACCTGGTGACAGAAAGGTCACTAAAAAGCTCATCCAGAAAGCTGTTTGCGAAGAAATTCTGCCTGAGACAGAATGCAGTCTCCATGAGTCCTGTGTGCAGATCATCAGCTTTGTTTCTCCCAAGGGACTTGTTGACTTGCTCACTGCTTTGCACCACAAAGACTGTCTTTCTCCTCGCTCCTTTGCAGGGGTGGCTCATGGATCAGGTCCAAGGAGCTGCTTTACACACACACACACACACACACACACACCGCAGTGTGGAGGGAAACACTCCTGTCTTGACCACTAGCCACCCTCTTTCCATCTGCTATTTACAAATGTAATTTGTTGTGTTGCCATCCCTACATGGAAGAAAAAATATGTAGAGGAAAATAATTTCAGGTTCCCTGTGCTGTTCAATTCTGATATTGAACCTGGAAGCTATGAAAATACAAAAGGCAGAACAACACAATCATTCCTTCACTGTTTAGGAACAACAATACAACATCATTCAGCTTGAAATTCCTGCTAAACACCTCTAAAATACCCTTAAAGGATAACTCATGGAAGTAATGACAATGCTACTTATAGTACTTAACTTGCCAAAAGTAATGTTGCAACTATTTATTGCATTGCTTTTCATATGTAACTTAGTTCCACTGTTACCCCCAGGTATCTAAGTGTAGACGTTTCCACACGTTGGGTACGTTCACATGTTCTTCACCAAGACCAGAATATAAGTTTGCTGCAGAAATGAAAGTTCACTAACAGCTCCTTCAATTCTCCTCCCAGGCCACTGACCAGGATGATCCAGAGAGCGATAATAGCCGCTTGCAGTTTAAAATTCTGCCAGGAAAATTCAGCAGCAATTTCACCATTAATGCAGACACAGGAGAATTGAGCAGTAATGGGCCCTTGGACCGAGAAGCTATACCCGTGGAACTAAATGGTAAAATGGTGGTAACAGTGCTTGTACATGACATGGGCATCCCTCAGCTGAATACCACCGTCAATGTGACCATTGTTGTGGAGGTAATGCTGGTCCTTTCCTGGCACGTGGGAAAATGGTATCTAGAGATGTTGGCTGGGACTAGTACATAAGCAGTGATCTTACCTCTTCCAGAAGGTCCAGCAGTGATGAAATCACATGCTGCACACCTTGTAACTGTTGGACAGAGTGAGGGAGCTGTGCTAGGGAGCATATTTCAAGGATCATGAAAAGGCAGCATATACTGTAGTTAAGAACATAAGAAGAGCCATGCTGGATCAGGCCAAAGGCCCACTTAGTCCAGCTTCCTGTATCTCACAAGGGCCCCACTAAATGCATCTGGGAGCACACGAGACTGGATATCTATCTCCTGATACCACTCCCCTGCATCTGGCCCTTGAAGTACCACGGTTTTAAGCCTGGAGATTACACATCTCCATGGTTTGTAACCTGTGATAGACTTTTTCTCTAAGCATCTGTCCAATCCCCTTTTGAAGGCATCTAGGCCAGATGCCATCACCACATCCTGTGGTAGGAGTTCCACAGACTAACAACACACTGGGAAAAATATTTTTTTGTCTGTTCTCACTCTCCCAGCTCTCAATTTGAATGTATGTCCTCTAGTTCTGGTATTTTGTGAGAGGGAGAAGAGCGTCCCTCTATCCACTTTACTCATGCCTTGTATTAATTTGTACGTCTCGATCATATCCCCCTCAGGCACCTTTAGTTCAGATTGATTTGTAATTTTAAATTCTATGGAAAGGGAGAGCCATATGTGAGACTTTCTGTCTTGTTTGACAGAACTTCCAAGGATAAGAGTCAGCCTGTGTAGCCTTGGGCAAGCTGCCCAGTCCAAGGGTGCCCCCAGAAGGCACTTTCTAATATTCTTGACCTAGAAAACCCTGGAAAGGGTTGCTGTAAGTCAAAATTGACATGACAGTGCAAAGAGTATTAAGGTGGCTGGATAGCTCAGTGGTTTGAGTAACAGCCCGCAGATCCAGAGATTGAGAGTTTGAGTCTCCATTGTGCCTCCTGTTAATGTAGCCAACCTGTGTGGCCTTGGGGAGGCTGCACAGTCCCAGGATGCCCTCAGAAAAAGGAATGGTAATCACTTTTGTGGATTCACTACATGGGAAACCCTGAAAAGATTTGCCATCAATCAAAATTGATTTGACAGCCCATGGCTCTTCTTATGTTCTTATGTTCTTATGTTGTTACTTGACAGAATAACTTGGTTGTTGCTAGGCAATGTGTATCTTGGGTGTGTTTGGGCACTATATACCACAAGTGCCACATAGAAAACTCACTCATTTTTTGCAGCAGATCATCCAGTAGCCATATTACTTGGGTCTCAAATGATATACTGTCCCTGCCTATCTGTGGAATATAAGAACTTCACTATGCATTCACATAGTTTAGTCATTGCTATGCCACTGTTGTATGTTCTCTTAAGCAAGGGCATTGGACATAGAGCTATCCTGTAACCAGCTCCTGTTTTCTGTTTAGGATATAAATGACAACGCTCCCCGATTCAACAGTACGTTTTATGAGTTCTTCATTCCGGAAGGTTTAAAAGGTACTGTATATTTCTAATTCTTAGTCTGGGTTAGAAAGTATTTGAAGAGTGTTAGCATGATGCAAAGGAAATCCAACCAACAGAAGTGGATACGACTTACTACTGTATAACAGCTAAAAGAAACAAACAATAATCCAAATAGTTTGATTAAGAGCCTTCTGGGAAAAGCATCATCTTACGGGCTTTCCTAAAATTAAACATGCCCTCCCCAGGGAAGAATTAATGAGGAACAAAGGATGCAGATAAGCCATTTTGACCAGTAAATAAAGACCTAAGCCAAACCTCACATTAGGATGAGATTTCAAAAGGCCAAACAAAAATAAAAAAGCAGAAAATTAGACTCAAACTTTCTGAATGCCAAGATTCCTTCACTGGAGAAGGCTGAAATAAAGGGATGACTTCCCCCTTTTTTACAGGGTGAAGTGTTCTTTCATATTGGGGGGGGGGGGGGTGTCAAGCCTGATAATGGTTCACAAGAGTGCTTCTCCAAATATGTCCTGTGTTATGACCAGCAGCTTGAATTACCACCCAAAATGAGGGGTTGAAAGAGCAGATGAACTGAGACTTATTGGGAAAGCTGACCATGCAGGAACCTGAATTAGTTTTTCCAATTCTGAATATTTCCTTCCATGAGTAACAGGAACACTGAGGTTGGATTCTCTTTTAAAAGTGATGAGGCCGTGTGGTTTGCAACATAGTTGTAATTAACTTTTCCTCCCCAGGAATCGTGGGAAGGGTGGAGGCCACAGATGCAGATCAGACAGAAATCAACAACCGTATCTCATTCTACATTGAAACGAGTGCAGGTTCAAATAACTTCGCAGTACGCTCCCTTTACCTGGGGCCCGGCTGGTACCAGGGAGTCCTGAGTCTGGCCATTGCCTTCGACTATGATCAAATGCCACAGAAGTTCCTCAATCTGACTGTGCAGGCTGAGAACTTAGAATCCGGAGGAACCGTCGGCATTGACACTGCCGTGGTGATAGTGAACGTGCAGGACGTCAACGATGAGCCTCCAACTCTTGTGCCCTCTCCCCCACATGACATCGATGTCTTAGAGAATGCAGTGCTAGACGATTTAGTAACTAGCCTGGAAGCCCAGGACATGGACACCAACCACTCTCTGGTATTTGAGAAGTTAGCCGTAGCGTGCTTCAAGGGCTCAACCAATGCGGGCAGCATATGTCAGAACTGGTTCCACCTCGACCCCAATGGCTCCCTTTTTGTCAATAGTTCCGAGATAAGTTATACAACCTGTGATCTAGTGGAACTCACACTGCGTGTGAAGGATGAATTTACTGAGGAAGGAGACCCCTACAGTAAAAATGGTAAGTCGTTTGATTGGACACTTGTCTTCATGCTTCTTGCCAACCGTTCAGCTGTACAACCTTCTGGATATCTCCTAATTTTTATTATTCTCTCCTAATTTTTAATTCTAACTGGAGATATATCAGAGAAACAAGCAGGACTGTTGGGGGTGCTATGTACTCTGCTGAAAGACCACGTTTACTATTGATTTATTTAAATTATTTATATGCTGCTGTTCTCCGAAAGGACCCAAGGTGGCTTATAGTATTAAAATATACATTGTATAGAAAAGTTGCTGGGATAAATAACTTGGACAAATAGAAGGTGGTACTAGTGCTGTACGTATATGCATAAGTGGCCATATCCTCATTTACCTGGGGGCATAGTTGAACCAAAAGTTAGGCCTCAGTGGAATTGGGACAGGGGTGCAGATCAGTGCAACAGCAGCACAACGTGCCCTGTGTTACACTGATTATTTCTCAAGTACAGACTGAGGCAGAGAGAGTTAAATGGAAGAGAAAGTTGAACTCTCCCCATATATGGCTGCCCCCACCCCAACCTGTGGCTATTTATCTCCAATCATTTTGATGTCAACAGAAGTTGCTTTGGGGCATGAAACTCCATCGGGAAAAAGATGGCTGCCAAGAGGTTGGCTCAGGGAGGACAGCATGGGGAACAAAGTCATGCTTTCTGCCCACCTAAGCCACCTGCCTTATCCCTGTCCTTGAAATGGATGTAGTTGTGCCCTAACTGGACTCTCGGTACCAGAAAATGGCATTACGCGCCATTGCCTACTTTTCTTAACTCTGCACTTCCACCCCTATTGTACTAATTTGGTTCACAAACATATGGCTGTGAGAAGAATATCACTGTTGCCAGCCTCTTCTCCGATACTTCTTAAAACTTCTCATTAGAGCAGTGTGACAATGGAACCAATTACCTTGGGAGGTGGCAAGCACTCCAACACAGGAGGCATTCAAGAGAAAGCTGGAGAACCATTTGTAAGCTTTGCTTTGGTTTGGGTTCCTGCATTGGACAAGGGTTTGGACTTGATGGCCTTGTAGATGATAAGCCACTCCCTACTCAATAATTTTATGATTCTGTGATCAGCTGGAAGCCTGCTTATGCTTCCTATTTGTGAACACACAAACAGATCCTGCACATATGGTGCTGACAATGACTAAAATCTCCTCTTTTTATCTTTCAGAGACTTTGAGGATCTTGATTATTGATGTGAATGACAACCCTCCGATCATCAGGTCTCACACTGACTTCATTGGTGAGCACCCTATGCAAAAGCGTTGTAGTCCTCATGATATGCCATCACTGCCCTCTAGTGCAGTGGTTACTGAAATTGGTTGGGTCCCCATGTGTTCTTGGACTACAACTCCCAGAAGCCTTCATCATTGGCTATGTTAGCCAGGATTTCTGGAAGCTGTCCTCCAAAAAATCTGGGGACTCAGGGTTGGGAACCACTACTGTGGTGAATAGGTAGTGGTAGCATGTGGGACTATGGTACTTCAAAGTTTTCTCTTTTGTGTCTTATTTAAGATACAGTCTTGTTATGAGCCAGTCCAGATGTTAAGAACTTTGTTTCCAGGTTTATGTGATTATAGCAAATTCTTTGCTAAATGTGTTTCCATCTATTCTTGTTCTTTTAAAAAGTTTGTAAGCTATATTGAGCCCTATCTTTTTGTGGAAAAGTGGGGTATAAATGCAATTCCCTTCACCAACCACCATTTCTGCATAGCCTTCACCACCTTCTTTTACTTCCATGACACTGAGACCTGGAACAAGCAAAACAACAGTTTTTAATCCAGCATCTAAAGTTTTAACATTTTTTTAGTTCTTCAACCTTGACTGAACTTGAGACTTTTTGGTCTTCAGCTTAAAAACCTTTCAGGGCTCTGCCAAAATTACTTACTTCTATGAAGCTAATGTCAATACCCACAACTCTCCTTGAAGTGTTGCAATGTGAACTGTACGATGTGAAATCAAGTTGAACTACAAATTGGAGAACTTGCCATTAACTTTCCTCAGACTGGCAAAGCTGCTTGGATGAGGAGCGAAACGCTTCGATCTCTCAAGAAAAGAAGTCCAGTTGCTATGACTCTTTAATTATCTCTTCCCATTCTTCCATGAATGTATTTCCCCTCATTAATTGTTATCCCCACCAATTGTGCCTCCACTCCCAGTTCCTCCATTGGGTCTCACCATCATCTTCTACCCCTCCATCCTTCTCTCCTCTTTCCCACCTTTTTCATCCACTTTTATATTTTCCTCTTCTTCCCCTGCTTCCTCCTCTAGGGATAGTTTTCCCTTTTGCACACTTTCACCTTCCCCCAGTTCAGTCTCTGCTCTGGTCTCTTAAATAAGTAATACGTAAATAAAGTTTATGGACTCTGCCTTCTACAGACAAAACTTCTGATTTGGCTCAATGGCAGGAAACTTCTCTTTGAGCCTAAGGCAATCAGATACATTCACATAACTCAGCTGTGGTTCATAGCTCATGGCAGTTCTCAGACAGATCCTCCATCATAAAACTCCCCTCCTCTCACGATGGTCATATGTCTCAGGTCTGCTCTTATTTTCTGACACCTGTTAGTTCCCAAACTTGATCTTCCAGATGTTTGGGATTTCACCTCGACATTCCCTGAACATTGATCATGATGGCTTGAGCAGATGGGAATTGATGCCCAACATCTGGAGAACCACAGTTTCAGAGCCATTGGCCTCGCCCACAGTTAAGGAGTAGAATTACTCACTTCGTATCAAACATCCTTTAGGTGGAGAATACATCTGTGCACACTTCTCAGGTTGAAGCACCTGTGAAGCATGTGCTTGAGAACAGAGGGCCATTTGCAGTTAGAGATTGGATCTGGGGAAAAGATGGTGCCATCTCATCCTGTTCTTGGCATATCTGATCACTTTTGCTGTTTTGTTGCAGTGCTAATTCCAGAAGTCTCTCAAGTAGGCTTCGAAGTAGCTTCAGTAACGGTAAGAGAGTGCAGTGCATGTTATCTATTATTTATTTATTTATTTATTTATTTATTTATTATTACTACACTTATTAACTGCACCGCCTTTCCCAAAGGGAAAGTTATGGTTGATGACTGACTTTCATGTAATCTCCTCCACAGAAATGAATAGTCGATGCCCTTCTCAAACTTGTCGTTTTCGGATTCTTTCTCCTTTATGACTCTTATTCACCCAATGCTGCAAATGTATTGGCCTTACATTCTATTGCAGAATTTGGGTCAAAACCCGGGTGGGGGTGGGGGAGGCTCTAGGAATGTCACTATTCCTTCAGTTAACAGACCAAGGCAGAAAACACAGAGACAAGCATAGTGAGATCACCAGAGGTTCACTAAACACCCTCCTTTATGTCCACACAAAACTAGTGCTTTGTATGGTAAAAATCATTTTAGAAGCATTAAAATAGAAAAAAGCACCCATACTCTTTGTAACCCTCTGCATTTACAGGCAGAGGGAAAGGGAGTGGGGATGGAGTCTCCAGGACCTCTCTCTCAGAGAGAGAAGAGGGGCTATCAAAAAATCAATGGAAGCAAATAAAAACCAACAGCAAGAGGGCAGGTGGCTTGCCCCAAATTCCAGAGGTGGGAAAAGAACTTGACTGGTCAAGCTGGTGGCAGAGCACAATCACTTGAGGCTATAAAACTCCTCCCACTGAAGCCCAGCATTAGTTCATGCAAGGTTGCTATTATCCCAACAGGCGCATCTACCTGTATTACTTTTTGCTCCCCTGCTCCCTCTTTTGGGAATTGTCTGAGCGTAGAGATTCTACTTGTGCTGGGAACTGACCCTGATTCCTACAAGCACGGGGCAAAGAAAACCGGTAGTTCAAAGAGGCACTGACATGAGTGTTTCCTTTCTCCTTCCAGGCCACAGATGCTGATTCAGGCCTGAACGGTGTGATCACGTTTGCTCTCTCCAAGGTTGTTTGCATCGAGGACAACGGGCTTGAGCAGAACTATGAATCTCCTTTCAAAGTGGTGTCAACGGTGAACAATGGCAACTACACTGGAAGCATACAGTAATTGATGAGATTTTATTATCTGGAAGCTTTGAGAGGATCAAGCTAGGGTGTGGAGTGTGTGTGTGTGTGTAGGGGGGATTGTATGACTGTCCTGCCCTCAAAATCCTCCTTCAAATCCCATGTTGACTAGGGGCAAAGAACCCACTGAGCCACTTTCTAGCTCTTTCCTAAAACACATGTACAAAAACTCCCCCTCCTAGTTGCAAAAAAAACCTCCAAACAAAGTGCCCCCCCTTCTCCTTCAGCACGGGGCTCCCAATTGCAAAAAATAAAATTTTAAAAAAAACACAAACAAAGGCAAATTTCTGATTTGAAAATAAGGGATTGTGGTCACAGTATCCCCGCCCCCTATCACCTATTGAGCATGCTTCAAGAGAGCCTTAAAAACATGGCTATTTAAGGACGCCTTTGGTAACTTCCAGGGGTAACCTTTTTTTTTTCCCCTTCCATTCGCTGCCCTTCCTACATTGGCTTGCCGTCCTGCACACCGCTGTTGATTGTTTTATTGTTTTATCTGTTTTATTTGCTATGGTATTGTGTAAACCGCCCTGAGTCCCCTTTGGGGAAATAGGTGCAGTATATAAGTTTGAAAATAAATAAATAGATAAATTTGAGCATGCTCAATAGCTGCCTCCAAGATGGTGCCGCCCATATAACTACCCCTAATATGGCTGCTGACATTTATTTATTTATTTATTATTTATTTATTGTATTTATACCCCGCTTATCTACAATGTGTACTCTAAGCGGCTTACAAACATCAAGGCCTCAATAGCCATAAAATTACAAAAGACAAGATAATCAAATAATAATGACACTAAACAGATTAAAAGCCTAATAGCACCTCAAGGCTAAACAATGATAAATAAAATAGTTTGCGATGGCGGAGGAGAAAAGAAAAAACAAACAAACAAACAAAAAAAGTTAAAAATCGCCAAAGGCCTCCCGGAAAAGGTAGGTCTTTAACGCCTTCCGGAAGGCCAGCAGGGACTCTGCAGAGCGCACTTCACTGGGGATGGAATTCCAGAGGCTAGGGGCCGCCACTGAGAAAGCCCGGGTCCGAGTACTCGTCCTCCGGGCTTCACGAGGGGTGGCGACCCGAAGCATGTGCGCTCGCACCTGCCGAACGGGACGGGCCGAGATTGATTGCTGAGCGATACGCTCTGCCAGGTAGTCCGGTCCCAAGCCATGGAGGGTTTTATAAACTAAAACCAAGACCTTGAATCTAATCCGGGCTGCAACGGGCAGCCAGTGCAGGCGGGCCAGAACTGGGGTGATGTGGTCATAACGACGCACACCAGCCACCAGCCTGGCCGCCGCATTCTGAACCCGCTGCAGACGCCGGAGAAGAGTCAAGGGCAACCCCATGTAGAGGGCGTTACAGTAGTCCAGCCTCGAGATCACCAGAGCTTGGACCACTGTTCTCAGAGAGTTCGCGTCGAGGTACGGGCGGATCTGGGCGATCCGACGGAGATGGTAATAGGCGGACCTGGTCACCGACGCCACCTGGGCCTCCATGGTAAGCGCCGGGTCCAGGAGCACACCCAGATTCCGCGCCCTCTCCGCGAGCTGGAGGGAAACTCCCCCCAGTCAGGGGAGAGGGCCACCGTACCCCGACGGCGAGCTCCCGAAGAACATGACCTCCGTCTTCTCGGGGTTGAGCTTAAGCCCGTTCGCCCCGGTCCAAGCCAGTACGGCCCCCAGGCACCCGTCGAGGACTTCCACAGCTTCCACAGCAGAGGTGTTAAAGGAGAGATAGAGCTGCGTGTCATCAGCGTACTGATGACAGCAGACTCCAAAACTCCTGATGACCCCCGCCAACGGCCTTACGTAGATGTTAAACAGCATGGGGGACAGAGACGACCCCTGTGGAACCCCACAAGGGAGGATCCAAGGGGCCGATAACTCCCCCCCATGCTGCACGTACTGTGGACGGCCCTCCAGGAAGGAACGGAGCCAACTGCGAGCAGTGCCTCCGATTCCAACCTCAGAGAGCCGGTCCAACAGGATACCGTGGTCGACGGTATCAAAGGCCGCTGACAGATCCAGGAGGACCAACAGGGTAGAGCAACCCCTGTCGGCCGCCCGGAGAAGGTCATCTTGCAGGGCGACCAAAGCTGTTTCGGTACCCCGGCGAGGCCTGAACCCGGACTGGCAAGGATCGAGGCACTGCCGATCCTCCAGGTATGACTGCAGCCGGACCGCCGCCACCCTCTCGATCACCTTGCCCATAAACGGGACGTTGGCGATTGGGCGATAATTTGATAAGTTGTCCACCGCCAGGCCAGGTTTTTTCAGAATGGGCTTTACCACCGTCTCCTTCAGACGAGAGGGAAAAACCCCCTCGCTGAAGGAGGCGGTGGCGATGACAGAAGCCCATTCGGCCATAGTCCCTCTGGCAGCTCTAATTAGCCAGGCAGGGCAAGGGTCGAAAGGGGTGGAGGCAGGCCGGCAATGCGCCATACCTCTGGAGATCTCGACAGCAGAAACAGGCCCAAGCGCATCCAACCGAGGCGACGAAGGCGGACCAGCATCTGGGGATGGTGGGGCGGGACCACTGCAACCGGAGTCAAGACCGGCACGGATGGCCTCTATTTTAGTTCGAAAGAAGGCTGCAAATTGCTCACTACTGAACTCAGTAGGAGGAGGCCTGGCCAGACTAGGATTGCTGAGGTCCCGAACCACCCGGAAGAGCTCTGCCTGGCGGTTCGAGGCCTCAGCAATTCTCAGGGAGTTAAAAGATGACCTAGCCTCCCTGATCGCGTTGATATAGCGACTAGTCTGGGCGTCTACTGCAGCCTTACTTGATACCGTCCGGTCTCTTCTCCAGCTGCGCTCTAGCCTCCTCCTCTCCTGCTTCATCACCCTGAGCTCCCCCGTGAACCAAGGGGAGGACCGGGCTCGGCAACGGAGAAGGAGCTTGGGGGCGATCCGGTCTATGGTGTGGACAGCTGTTTCATACCAGAGGTTAGCCACATCCTCGACCGGAACGCCAGTCAGACCACCAGGTAGCCCTCCGAAGAGTTCACCGAACCGCTGAGGGTCCATGAGCCTCCGGGGGCGGGCCAAGATGGAAGGCCGGTGGTCCCCGCGGGGTGGGGCCAGAATCGACAGGGAAAATGAAAGCAGGTGGTGGTCTGTCCATGACACAGGGAGGGCAACAATGTCCCCCACCTCCAGACACGAGTCCCCCGACATGGAGGTAAACACCAGATCCAGGGTGTGACCAGACCTATGGGTGGGGCATAAAACATGCTGGGACAGACCCATGGAAGCCATGGATTCCATGAACTCCAGAGCTACACCGGAAAGTCCACCTACCGCATGCACGTTGAAGTCACCCGCAACCAAGAGGCGCGGGGACCTCAACAGGGCAGCGGCGATGAACTCCGTGAGCTCTGGGAGGGATTGTGCGGGGTTGCGGGGAGCTCGGTAGCCCAGCACAATGCCAAATCTGTCCCGCTGTCCCACCAACAGGTGGAGGACTTCTAACCCCTGGCTGACCAATGTCGAGGCCCTGCTAACGTGGAAAGAGTCCCTGTACACGATTGCGGCCCCTCCCCCCTTTTGACCCCCCAACCTTCCCACAGCCTCTACCACGTACCCAGGCGGGCACAGCAGGGAGAGGGAAGCCCCCCCCTCTGAGCCCACCCAGGTCTCGGTAATGAACGCCAGGTCGGGCTTCTCATCCGCGATGGTGTCATAGATGATAGGGATCTTGTTGTGCACCGACCTGGCGTTCATCAGGATGCAGGTAAGGTTGGGGGCGCTGGTGGAATGACTCCCGGGCACGTGGCAGTGAGCCGAGGGGTCAGAACGAGGGACAGACACAAGTTGTCTGACCCGAGTTCTTCTAGCCTGACAAACCCTACGGCTACAAGCGTACCGCCCACGGCCCATCACCGTTGGTATGTGAGCCCCTGCTATCATGGCGGACAAAAAAAAAAAAAAGTAAACAACAATACAGTACAAACTAACCAAGGCCAAGAAACTACATACAAAGCACCAAATACAATATAACAATATAAAACTAAAAACTATAAATCACAAAAAGGAACCAAATAAATTAAAGAAAATTAAACAATTAACGTGAAATAAACAAAATAGGGCACAGACCAGGGTAGAGTGGAAGGACCGGGGGGGGGGAGAGGGGAAAAAGCGGAGTGGCTGGTGGAGGGGCCAGGAGGGCAATGTCATCCATTTTATATTTGTCATATAAGATAAGATAAATCTTTATTGATCCCACATCTGGGGAAATTTTCTTGTTACACAGCTCCCAATATAAAAATCAAGTAAAGATGGGTCACAGTATCCCCACCTTTACCACATATTGAACATGCTCAATGCTTTGAGCATGCTCAATAGCTGCCCCTAACATGGCAGCGCCCATGCAGCAACCCCTAACATGGCCACCACTACCCATGCAATTCAGAGGAATTTAAAAAAATTATAAAATCCAAGAGATTTACAAGAAAATACTATTATGGGATATGTCTGTGAAGATTCTCAGTCAGCCAGATGAGTTTATCTGGAAGTTGAGTCATGGCTACTGGACTTCTTTTTTGAGAGATAGAAACGTTTCACTGTTCATCCAAACAGCTTCATCGGGATGATGGCGGGAAAGATGCCTTAAAAATGTGATTTCCCAGCTAATATGGGAAACTTGACAGGTATGAGCCTATGTTTTACCTCATCTATATATTAACTACTTTCCAGCTAGGAACAGGGCACTTAACCCACTAATGGAAAGCACTGCAAAATGAGGATGGGAGATGTTTCCATGGTGGTTCAAGAATCTAGAATGCTAATACCTCTGTTCCTACAGAACTGCAAGCAGCAGTTCCCTCAAAGGTCAATGCCGGGTGACTGTGGAAGCTAAAGACCATGGAACACCACCCCTCAATTCTTCAGTATCACTGGATGTAAGGCTGCTTCCTTGACTAGCTACCCTCCTTCCACAATGCAGACATCCCTCTTGAACGTGTCAGCTCAGTTCTGTGAACGCTTGTCTCTTTCCCCTCTCCAGATCATCACTGTGGACCAGAGCAAGCGTGTCAAGCTGGAATTTGATGCACCCGTTGAGACCGTGAAAGCAAACTCCACAGCCATTCAAGCGTACGGCATCCTTTCCCCTGAGGCAGGGAGGGACCAATTGCTGCAGGGCAAGTGGGAGAATGCACAGCCAGTGCAAAGCTTGGAAAAGTTACCTTTTGGGGGGAATGACATCTCCACAACTCTTCCACAAGGGCTAAGGGATTTGTAGAATTCCCATCCCAAAATTCTAATTTTTCCAAGTTTTACAGATGGATTCCCCAGCCAAGTATCCCCCAAATATGCTAGGCTACTCATCCAACAACCATCATCATGCTAAGTAGAGATAATGGGACCTCAGGTCCAGCTCATCGGGATGGGGTCCAGATGAGGAAGATAAACTATTGATATATGCTCCACTGAATCTAATGAGGTCCTTACCTCTGGATAGGTATGCATAGCATTCCCCCTGCACTTGCGTGAAAGTAGTGGCCGTCTCTAGGAGCAGTGCTCATCTCCATTTCCAAACCAAAGAGCCAGTGTTGTGCAAGTCCATGGTCATGTGGCCAGCATGGTTGAACGCATTTCTGTGCACAGAACACTGTTCACCTTCCGGCTTTGTACAGAAGTACCTATTTATCTACTTGCATTTACATGCTTTCAAACTGCTGGGTTGTCACGAACTGGGGTTAACAGCGGGAGATCACTCTTCTGTGTGGCACCTGGGATTCAAACTGCCAAGGTGCCATCTTGGAAGCTAACATTTCAGCATTGTAGCTTGCTGAGCCACCACGCCCCTAGCACGATGCCTACCTGGTATGAATATGTCTACACAGTATGATATGGCTACTTGGTGGAGCTGCAGATTTACTTCTGTTACCTAATCCAGAGTCTAAAGTTATCACTAGCATGGATTATATAAGGACTGTCTAGTGCAGTGTTGGCGAACCTAAGGCATGGGTGCCAAAGGTGGCACTCAGAGGCCTTTCTGTGGGCACCTGACATCACCCCTTCACAGCCGCCTGGATTAAGGTTAAATTGCTGTATTGGCACTTTGTGAAAATATCAGTGGGTTTTGAACTGCAGTTTGGGCACCCGGTCTCTAAAAGGTTCGCCATCACTGGTCTAGTGGCTCTCTGTTTTCTACCTACTAAGAAGCCTTTGCGCTGTCACTGAATGGATGTATAAATTTACTGTGAGGACTTATTGTTTAAAATGGGGAAACAAATGTTTCCAGCTTTCCAGCTGCCAGTCCAAACTGTCAGCTGCTTTGAGGGAAATCCAACTGCACCATCTGATAAGCCCCAATTTTTGTCTGCATGGGGCCCCAAGACAACACACAGAATACAAGCATTGAATTGAGCTTCTGTCTTCCCTCCACATGTTCCACTTTGCTCAATTTGTCCTACACTGAAACTTTTGGATGGTGTATGGGGTTGGCACCACTTGGAATCCAGTAATCTTGGTTCTTATAGTCCCAGCTCATCAAATGTTTTTGAGTGGCCTCCAGGGAGACAAAAGTAAAAAAAAAAAAGCCTGCATCTTGTGTGTCATTTTGGCCTGGGATCTTGTCTTATTTTGGTGTGTTTTTGCCTCCTCTTACCCTGTTGTTTCCAGGTCTCTGATGAGAGCAACCCAAGTGGCCGTCTACATAGTGGCAATCAAGGAAAGCTCGCCAGCCTCCAGAACAGCGAGGTGACTGGGCAGAGGGAGGTGACCAGAAATGTAAAAGAGGGTGGAGTTGGTGAGACCAGACTGCCACAAGGACATGAATGAAGGAGGAAGATGAGAGGGGCTGTATCAGAGAGCAGCTGGTATAGCAGAGCATGGAAATGTTTCCACTTTGGGCTACAGATATCAGATTCCCTCCACCCAGCTTGGGGGATGCTATGGCCCTGCTAGCCAAGGCAAAGTTACTCCAATAAAGGGACACAGCTCTCCAATAATTTCTCCAATAAAGTGACTCAAGCTCTGTCACAGGCACCCTTCAGGATGATTGTTCTGGTGCTCTTAAAACATATGTTTATAAAATGAGTGAAGGGAGGTCAGGAATGTGTAAAGAGGCTGGAACTCTGAAGTTTCAGATATTGAACTGACACCTGGGGGATTTTTAATTTTTTGCCGGTTATGGTGTGGCGGGTGTTGATCTTGTTGGCTCCGTCAAGCTGTGTTTGCAGAGAAACCTGGTTTTCTGAATAATTCCCTGGTGAAATGACGTGCGTCTCACCAACCAAGGTTCTAGGACGGTGGTTAGGTTAATCCTTTTTACCTCCCACCTCTTCTCCATTGCCTTTCTCACACCTTTACGCCTTATATCCTGTAGGACAGTCATGGAAGCCTATTTTGTCAGCAGCAACGGCACCGCTCTAGATGATGAACGTGTATACTCGTAAGTGACAACATGCTAAGGGGGTGAAGAGCAGAGGCACCCAAGCCAAAGGCAGCTAGAGCATGCGTGAAGGGGCAGAAACAGAAAGCGGAAAGAAGCCCTGGCCCACATCTCCCTCCCCTTCTCTTCCATTTCTCTCTCTTCCTCTCGGCTGATCGTTTCTCCCTTTTACATGACCTCCCCCTTTCCCTTTTTGGTGTTCAGGGACTCTTGGGGTCTGCACAGGTGCTGTGCTTATTCCCACTGAGGACTCAGTCATCCCCATCTTGAATTAGGCTGCAAGGAGAAGTACCTAATGCTGGAAGGGTTTGTGAGAGAAGGTTGAGGTGAATCCTTGTCATGGGCCCTCATCACAGAGTCCCTAAATGAAATTCACGGCCTCCTACATACCTGCTCCCCTCTCTCTCACACACAAATAGATGCTTTTTTAAAAGCTTCAGCAAAGGGGGGGGGGACATGATAAAAAGTATGCTATCTAGGCTCTGTCCTCTCTCTGCTGCCACTACCTTAATTTGTGCCCCTCAGAAAAAAAACTCTCTGGTATGAAGTGTGCTTCCTTAAAAGAAGCCTGCTTCCAATGGGGTGGTTCCGAATAATCTTTCCCTATTTCCCTTTCAGGCTCATTCAGAATAACCCTAAGGAACTGTCAATTTTGCTCAGCTTGCACCTGTCACTTATCGTGAGTACATATCTCCCACTCTTCCTCCCAAAGCAAATCCAGAGGAAGGACGTAGACAAGTCCATGCAGAGGAAGTGGACTTGTCCTGGAAAGCTCACGTTAAAATAGAGCACTTTTAAGGTGCCACAGCATTTTTGTCTTCTCTGTTTCCCCCCCTCTCCCCTGCCTGATATTCCAATTCTACCTCAGCCTGTGCCTATGAGGAAAGGCCTGCTGGGGAAACAGCATGTTGGAAAAAAGCATTTGCATTACATCTGGATCTAGCCCAGAGACGGCCTCTGTATCCCTGATCAGTGGCCACAGTTTAACCATGCTAAGGCATGTGTTTGTTTATTCTAGGGCCCCGTGCAGATGACTGAGCCCAGCAAGATGAACGAGCTGGTTGGTGTCATTGCAGGGCTGGCTGGGGCCGTGCTTCTCCTCCTCCTCCTCGCCATCGTGACAATAATTAGCATGAGGAAAAGGTACATCAATTCCTGCCCCTCCTCCCCAAACTTGTTATATGTTATTTCCTGTTATCGAATGGTTTTGGACCACAACATAGAAAGGTACCAGTAGGTACTAGAATAGCTGCCTAGATGCCCTAAGCACATCCGATCTCGCCTGATTTTGGAAGCTAAGCAGGGTCGGCCCTGGTTAGTACTTGGATAGGAGACCACCAGGGAATACCAGGTGCTGTAGGCAAATGGAGTAGGAACTGGCAAACCACTCCAGTATTCCTGCCAAGAAAACTCCATGGATATGGAGTCACGAAGAGTCGGTCACGACTGTAACGACACAACACACACACAGGTACTAGAATGGCTAGTGGTGAGATTGGCTGTGGGGGGGGGGGATCTTGGGAATTATAGTCCTAAAATGAGTTACTTTTCAGAGTTCTATTCTGTTCATGCCTGCCAAGTCTATATTGTGGTGCTATGCATCCCTCATTATGGTGCTCCAGATCCCGTTCCACAGGCATCCAGCTCTGTGGGCTTCTCATATCAGGAGAGGACTTTCTTCGGTAGATTCTTCACCGTACTTCTTTACCCCTACCCCTACTCCCCCCCCCCCCAACTCCAGTTATGCAAGGAAGCTGAAGGCCCTCAAAGCTCTGAAGGTGGCTTCCAAGTTCGCAGTGAATGCTGTACAGCAAGGACCTGGTATCCCTGGGACCAACAAGTACAACCAGGAAGGGTATGCTTTTGATGTAGGGCAGAAGGTCTGTCTGTCTGTCTGTCTCTCTCTTCTCCCCCCACTCCCTCCTTCAATATGAGAGAAAAGGATGAAAGTTGCATTGACCTTCGCAGGATCAAAATCATACCAACATGCGTCTACCTTGCATTATAAAACTTCATCTGCAGAATTGGTCCTGTGCGAAATTTGCCATGTTGTGAAAGTATAGGCCATGTGCAGTGTGTCCTTGACAAGCCTGGAGAAGGACTGCTGTAACCGGAATCAGTGGAGACCCTGAGAAATGGTAGCTAGACTTTGCATGTTGTTGTAAGGACCTGATCTGATGCCTAGGAGGAAGACCCAGACTTATAGCTAGTCTTTTTTCCTTCTCTCTCCCTGGTGCTTCAAGCCCTGTTGCATGTGGGAGAGCAGGGTGGGGGTGGGGTGGAGAAGCTGCTAAAACTGGAGGTAAGGGTTTGCTTCTGATCTCTGTCCATATACAGTATTACAATTACACTTCCAGTCAATGGTACACAGCACGCCACTGTGTTTTAGCTCGCAGTTGGCATGCTAGGGCATCCTGTGTTATGGGGGTATGGCATAATCCGATGGATTGCATTTATAGCAGTCGTTACACTCATCTGTGGACTGTTCTTCCTTAGGGCAAACCCTGTGCTTGGATTCACCTTGGATGCTGCCATGGACCTGGGCTTTGAGGAAAATCCCAGCTTTGAAGTGGCCAGGTACTTCCAGGAATTCCCCTTTCATCTCCCCTTCTGAATTTCTATCATTCTATAAGTTTGTTTTCCAAAGGTAGCGGCTCTTACAGAGAATGTGTAAGCTGTAAGATTACATTTGCTACCAGAGTGTGCCAGAGAGGTGGATTCACTCACGCTCTGTGATGCTTAGAATAATGTGGAGCCCTATAGGCCACTAGCTTCCTGTTTTGAATGTGTGTCTCTTCTCTACACTCTTGGCACCTGTTCATTCATGACATGGAAATTTGCAGATGGGCACTACCTGGGAGGGTCATCCAAAAAGAAAACTTCCTAAGCTCTGAAGGAAGTGACAGAACTCCCGTGCTTTCTCTTTTACAGCTTGAACTCTTTAGATGAGAACATGGTTGATGCTCCAGAGAGTGGTCCCACCACTTCTGCAGTGAAGGTGAGGAGACCTAAACTTATTGCTGCTCTATCATACGTTCCCCTGGCCACTCCTGTAGTTATGATAGTAGTTATGCGGTCATGTTCTTTCAACCTGGAGTGAAAGAATGCCGTTTTGTGACAGTGCCCTTGTCCAAAGCCTGAAAGTCAACAGGCAGGCAGAACGGTAAGATAGAAATTTTCCTGGTGGGAATCTGGCAGAAATTGTGCTGTTCACTCAGTAACATTCTGCGCACCATGCTGTGAAAAAGGAGGAAACTGGGACGGTTGGAACGTTTAGTAGAAATTCTTCATGAAAACTAATGATAGGTACAGAAACAGGCAGCCACTTGGGTAGCCTGTTGACCAATCATAGGAAATAATTTGGTTCCACAGGGATGTGCAAAGATCAGAATAATGGTGTGTGTGTGTGTGTGTGTGTGCGCGCACGCACGCGGGGGGTGCATGCATGCGTGTGTATGTGAAGTCCTCGTTTTGGTCAGACTCTTGTCTCCGTTCACAAGCAATGGGATAAGCATATGTTTTTCTCCCCTCTTGGCTGTTTCTTGGAGGGTTTAGCACTGATGACACTGTGGAGTAAGTCAGGGAAGAATTAACTACGGAAATAGGACTCCCAACTAAAAGGATTAATTACTGGAAGTTAGCTGTAGAAGTTGCAGAATCCACTACAGGTTTAGGCAAAGCATCTCCTTTATGGTCCCTTGTAGTCTACACCTCCAGCAGAAAGACACTGTGCCACATCTGATTTCAGGTGGGGTAGCTACTTCCCTTCCATGCAAAGTCAAGATGAGTACAACAGAGAGCAGGCTTTCCCACTGTTTGGGGTGGGAGTGTTTTGTGTGTGTGTGTGTCTGTGTGAGTGTTTCTGTGTATGTGTATGTTTTGGGGGTTGGCTTTTGGCCCGCCAGCCCAGAGGTTAGACAGTATAGCCTTTTTTTAAAAAAAAAAAGGTAGACCACCTTCGTGCTGACAGAGATAAGGTAAGGCCATTTGCTATTAATGGTGCACATTCACTACACATCAACCCTTCATGGATCTGTCCTGTTATATGTGTTGCCCAGCTTCCATATGCTGGGATGCAGACACAGCTTCAGGATAAATGTCAGGGATGTGTGTGTGCTCAGCTCCAGATTACATGAAAAAAGTTCCTTTTAAAAAACTGCAACTCCCAGAGGCCTGCAGCAGGCATAAAGAGTTGGCTGTTTGTGCTCTGCTTCTTGATCGAGATGCCTACTTGTCATAAGCCCACTCCACCATCTAAAGATGTGATGCCATCCAGCCTTTATTACACACATTACCCTCTCTTGTTGTTCTGCTCTCTCACTCTTTTTCTCTTTTAGATAAGAACAACAGGGGCTCAATACCAAGCCTACAAGAGGGAGGAGCCCTTGAAAGCGGCCTTAGAAAATCACAATAAAGATAAACGGTGGGATGTGGAAGGTCACAAGGTCAGCTCTTCCTTGGACACCACAGATGTGTGACTCATGTGACTTGAACTGTTTCCTCAGTAATCACTCAACCTGCAAGGCAGCCTTAAAAAAAAAAAAAAGACTTGTGGTGGCTGTGCTGTCTGAATAAACAGACTCATTCAAACTAAAATTAAGAGATTATTCTGCACCAGAAGATGGAGGTTGAACATGTGCACCAAGCTTGGTGATGCCAGCGAAATAGTTCTTATGGTTAAGTGAAAAATGCTGCCTCCCATGGGAGATGGGGCAGGACATGGGGAATCAGAATAAATCTACTGCTATGTACAGAGACCTGCACTAGGCAATTCTGCCAAATCTGCTGTCAGTACCATTCCTGGTGAGGCAGGACGCATTACCTCTTTGCTCCAGATACCATCAGCACTGATAATCCTGACTAAAGCATCCAACTCCCTTCTCTGCATGTGAAATCAATGATCCACGAACAAGCCTTTCTCTTGATTTGACTTGATGTGATATGACTGTGTCTTTTCCTTTCTTAGGGCATTAAACCAAGATTCCATGTTAACTTGGCAAAATGCTTGGATAAAGTCTACTATTGGGTTCTAGAGAAAGAGCCTGTTCAAGAGGTGGTCCTCCAGATGAGGTTGACCAATAGCTTGCAACATCTCTTGCCATTGGCCAGGCTAGCTGAAGCTGAGGGGCCTTTCATACCCAACATTATGGCGGTCCACATCTTCCTCACCCCTGGTGTTCATGAGTGCAATTGTCTTGGAGATAGTTTTTGTGGATACTAGTATGTGTGGACTTGCCATGTTGATTATATATAGTGCCTCTGACATGTGGATGCAACAAAGGGGTGACATGTAGGGGGAAGCACTGGGCTGGATCAACAATCATCCTGCAGCAACTTCTCTTTGTTGTTGCAAGGAAGGTTCCAAAGAATCTTATGCTTCCATCCTGGAATTATGGTTGAGGACTTCACCATTGTCACATCACCGATTGCCAAACTGACCAAAACAAGTGATTAGTTTCCTCCATCTTGGTGTGGATTCAGGCATAGAAGGGTGAATAGACAATGACTGTGTTTTCTTCTGACCTTGCTACCTCTAGCCTTCCTCTGTATTTTTGCTTGACGGCCACTGGAACCCTATTATTCTCAACACTTTTTCAATTGAAATATCAGTTGTTCTCCACAATATCTAGTTTCTTTGGTGGAAAGCAATGATCAGATGCTGAAGCTGTTTATTCCAAGATGCAAAGGTCTATGAAGGTGAGGTATTTGGGTTTATCTTGAGTGCTGCATAATGTGTTGTTCTCTGCCAGTTTAGGAATTCATAGCGAGACGGCTGATTTTAGATGTCATGAAACAAATAATTGCACGATTTGCTTTATTTTTGGTGTATATTTACTATCTGGTGGGATTTTGTGTTGGATTTTATTGTCCTAGAAACCAACGTAATTTGAAAGCTCTGGGGTACAGTGCAATGTGACTGAGGAACTGGGAGATGGGATTAAATGCCATGTGGTTAACACACACACTAACATCCAGACTAAGGAATGTGCTGCACTTTCTAGTAGCATGACAGATCCGTCTTTCCCTGTTTACAGAAAATTATATCAATGATGCATACTCATGTATAGGGTGACAGGTGGGGTTGGGGGAAGGCACTGGTTGATCAACCTGTTTAAAGAAAACAAACCGAGGATACAGTCAGCCCCTAGTCTGTTGTCATCCCAAAACTGGGGACAAGCTGTGTCTACTTGAGAATTATAACAAGGTACATCCATATCAGAAACCCACCTTTGCCATCTGCAAACATTTCAACAGACAGCAAGCTGTGATACTATCCGCTTTTAAAAGCAGGCTAAGCTAGTGACCTTTATTGGTCACTACTAAAACAAAAACATGTAAGCTAAGCTTTCGATAGCAACTTGCAATCTTTATTAAAGCATTATACCAAAAATGCAATCTTGATAGAGGATGTAGTCTATGAGGTGTTGAGAATCTTTTGGGGGAATGATCCTTTTTGATAAAAAAATTTCTGAGAATCTTTTTGGTGAAAGATTCTTTTTGAGAATCTTTTTTTCATCTGCTTTTAAACACCTAAAAGTGTTCCAATAAAAGATAGATGTGCGAAGCTCTACTTTTGACCTTTCTAGTGAGGGTAAGGAACAATGGGGTGGAGTTGTAGTTATGCCAGTTTAGTCCAGATGTCTTTATGGGAACAGCTGCTGAAAAGTTCCAAGAAAACATGGAATCTCACTCTTTGGAAGTAGGAACACAAAGGCTGATGAACATAAGAAGAGCCTAGCTGGATCAGGCCAAGGGCCCATCTAGTCCAGCTTCCTATATCTCACAGTGGCCCCTCCAAATGCCTCTGGAAGCACAAGAGATAAACAATAGAGATGGGCACGAAACATAAAAATGGTGCTTTGTTTCATTTTTCAGTTCTTTTTTCTTTGTCTTCTTTTCTTTTCATTTTTAACAAATGTTTAAAGTAAAATTTGTTTTGTTTTTTATTTATTAAATATTTAATCATTTTAATCAATTAATCAATTTTAAATTTTATTAAATTTATCATTAATTTTTTATTTATTTTACATCATTTTTATTGGATTTAAAGTTAGTTTTAAATTGTTTGCTGTGTGATGTAAAATAAAAGGATTCCTTTTATTTTACATTGCACAGCAATACTGCCATTAACAAAAATGAATCAAAACCAAAAATTTCCAGTTTGTTTGTTTTTCTTTAAAAATAGTTCATTTTTTGTTTTGTTCTGAAACAAAACAAAAAAATGAAATGAATTTTTGTTTTGTTTCATGCCCATTGCTAATAAACCAATTAACAGTGTCCTGATACCACTTCCCTGCATCTGGAGTTTTGAGGTACCCTCCTTTTAATCATGGAAATAACTCATATCTCCATCATGGCTTGTAATCTGTGATGGACTTTTCCTCCAGGTATCAGTCCAATCCCCCTTTAAAAGCATCTAGGCCAGATGCCATCAGCACATCCCACAACAAGGAGTTCCATTGAGTAACAATACACTGGGTAAAGAAATATTTTGTTCTTACTCACCAAACCCTCAGTTTAAGTGGATGACCCCTGGTTCTGGTATTGCATGGAAGGGAAAATAGCTTCCTTCTATCCACTTTATTCATCTCCTGGATAATTATGTACCTATCAATCATGTCCCCCCTTAGGCCCCTTTTTTCTAGACTGAATAGCCCCAAACGCTGTAGCCTTTCTTCATATGGGATGCGTCCCGGCCCAAAAACCATTTTAATCTCTCTTCTGCACCTTTTCCATTTTCACTATGTCTTTTTTGAGATGTGGCCACCAGAACTGTATGCAGTGCTCCAGGTGTAGCCATACCATTGTTTTGTACAATGGCGATTTATAATATTGGCTGTTTTATTTCCATTCTCTTTTAAAACAATCCCTAGGAATGGGTCAAGCGGGGTATTTGAAACAAAGAAACTGTAGTGTAGCTTGGAAATGTTATTCTGGGTTAGAGATTTGTACCCCTGACAAGCAAGAGTCCACAATCCCGAGCGTGGCAAAGGGTAGAGAGGCCTTTATTCCAGCATCAACTTATGTGTAAGTCTGCCTACGGTTTGTTTTGAAGAGTCATTTCCCCAGCAGAACGGACCTTATTTTGAGCTCCAGTCAACTGCGCCCCTCTCCTTGCCACCTCCCGATGAATGAAAAGAACGGGACACATTTGTGTTTTCTTTTGTGTTTTCTGGAGAAAATTTTTTATTATCCAACAGCCAAGTTTACAAGTTTGTAGCCTAAGATATAAAGAAGGAAAAGTTGTGGCAGTGGTGGTGGTAGCAGGGAGGAGGAGGAAACCAAAAGGGCAGAAGTTACTGTCAACAACTCATCATTGCTTGGTACTACAGATCCATATGGCACATGAACACCATACTGAGAACAGCACACAAGGCAGAGGAGGGCATCAGGAGAAAGGGTTGTTGGCAGTTCCGTGGGATTCCCTGGTGACTGAGATGCAGATCTGCAACAGTGATGCCCCCCAGCATTCTACTTTCCAGCCCTGCCAGTTGTTGGAGATGTAGAGGCAGATGTCTATGCCTCACATTCCCAGACCTCTCTCTAAAGGGACGCTTCTCTGTTTCGCTTACACATATTTCAGGCTAAAACTCCTATGGCGTAACTCTGCAGAGTTGCCCAAATCTCCCTGAAACCCAAGCTATTGTGGGAAGCCCTGGTTTGGGTTGCAAGGATGTTGTAATGCTTTCAGATCCAAAAGGCACCTGAAACCTTAAGGTTTGGCTCCACTTGTTTTACCTGGAAAGCTACCTGTGAGTACTGGGCACGACAAGAACCCATGGATCCACATGGCCACGACAAACACCCTATCTCACTACCTACATTACTTCTACTTACTCCCGAAGTACTCTCCTCATTCAGCTTTAGTGGATTCCCAGAACAGGCATGTCCTTTGGCAGGTTTACACAAGCTAACCCCGTGGAAGTACTTTTGCTTTGTATTTCGTATTTGCCATCCAAAAGCCTCAGCAGAAGTTGCCAAGAGCAAAGGTCTTCTGCACGATCACCTGGAGGTAAGGCAGGGTCCTTGGAAAGAACAGATCAAGCCCAGGCTCTTCTGCGGACAGGCAACAGGCAGGCGCAACTTCTGTGGCCTGTTAGTCCATACGTCTTTCGAGAAACCCTTACAGAACTCGGAAATGCTGTCGTTTGGGACTACAGCTCCCAGAATCCCACCATCACCACCAGTATGAGCTTTAGAGTACCAGAAGGTGACCATTCCAAGTTCTGCTTCCTTGATGGTGGAGAAACGTTGTCCCCCCCCCAAAAAAAAAATATGTTCCCTCCAGCACTGCTGTCCATGGGCTATCCAGCTTTAAGGCAAGCCCTTGCCAATTGAATGGAAAGGCATTAGAAGGAAAAGCCCCACCGTGTTTGCAGGCATAACCAGACATTTTTAAGCCAGTTCACTACTCAGCCTTCACTAGAAGAACATTCTGCAAATACTGTACTCTCTTGGCCTCCACTCCAAAGTTGTTCTGTTTATCCCAGGAGGTTGCTTCCAAGTCCACTTATGTGTTCCTTGGATGTGATGATAACATGGATCTTGGCAACAATGGTCTGCTAGGAAGGCTATACCCAAGAAGGAACAGGGCTTCTCTCCAATGAGAAGAACTCAAAGCAAGAGAGGTGCTCTTCAGTTTTGGGTGTTCTTGGAATTGCCCCC
The DNA here is from genome assembly GCA_023846285.1 of Phrynocephalus versicolor. NCBI lineage: Eukaryota > Metazoa > Chordata > Lepidosauria > Squamata > Agamidae > Phrynocephalus > Phrynocephalus versicolor. The sequence continues at coordinate 70,102,018 of JAHTLZ010000010.1, forward strand.
GTCGCCAACCATCTTCAGAGTTCTTGAAGGGACAATCTTTTTTTTCTGTGCACATTTCTTCATATGAAAGAGTCCCATGTTTCAAACAGGATGGTCAGGGTCCCCCCGCCCCCGGTAACCCTCCACAAGTTTGAAATTCAGAATGCAATACCCCAACCCTTCTCATCCCAAACTGGGAAAAGATAAATCTGCAGAATTTTTTTTCCTGTCATGCCGCTCTCTAAAGAACAGGAGCCCAGCCACAGAAGCACACTGACAACTTGAATCCTTAGGTGGCCGGGGAGAACTAGAAATATGATGAACATGGTCATTTCTGGCCGAAATACGAGCAGGATGGCAAACAAGGTGTTCTCTGTCAAAAGGGATGCCTTTCTGGTGCTGCATTTGTCAACTTGAAACGATTTCGAAAGAAGCTCATTGACCCAGCTATTCTGGAGGAAAAATTGACTTCCCACCCCCAAAGGAGAACCTGACTAAGTAACTTTTTCAGAGTGCAACTTTCAGCAGTGTCCCTCCCCCAGCAAGTAAGGGGGGGGGTTGTAGTTGAGGAATCTGTTTCTAAGCTCAGCATGTAACCCTTATCTGCTCTTCTTTTTGCTCACCGTATCAACTATTCTGCCTCATCCACTCTTTCCTTCCATTTTTAAATGGAGAATGCCACAAAATGCCAAATCCCAATCTGTAAAACATTGGCAGGATGGGGGTGGGGGGTAGAGGAGGTAGGTGAGAGAGAAGGAAAAGGCATTCTCAAGACACCTTCTGAGAAACAAGAACCTGATTCAGAAAAAACACAACAGAGTCGAGAGAAAATAGTTTTTTTAAAAAGCCCCCATATTCCAACATTTTCGAGTGAAAGATCCCTGCCCAACCAGACCCCTTGAAAAAAAATATAATAGGAACACAAAAAGTTTCCAATGGCATCCTTACTCTCAGGGACAGTGGGGGAGCATGGACTGTAAAGAGGTAAAGATGTACGTATGTGCACGCACGCACGCACACGCACACACACTTGCATGCACAGAAGCTGGAGCACACCTTGAGCCCCACCCTCTCACACCCAAGATATAGATCAGTGGTGGCGAACCATCGGCACTCCAGACGTTTTGGACTACAGCTCCCAGAATTCCAAGCCAGTATTGCCAATGTCAAAGAACTGTGGGAGTTGTGGTCCAAAACATCTGAAGCGCTGAAGGTTTGCCAACACGGATGTAGATCCTTCCAAATGATGAGTTTCTCAGGCAAATTGGTGGAGGGGCTGGCACTGGTACTTTGGCCGAGAGATCCAAGGTGACACCACTGGGATCTGGCCGATCCAATCTTATGGTTCTTACTCATTTCTGAAAACCTTTCCCAAACCTGAGGTGCGAGTTCAAAATCTAGCCTATGGATTCTCCAAAGGGCTGTCGACATGGCCGTTAGGCCTGCACTGGCTCACTGGGATGCAGGGGAAGCACAAAGGATTTACATATTTTGTGTGTCTTCCCTTCCACTCTAGGAAGAGTTCTGTTTCTCTTGGGTAAATGCCTGAAACTGGCTCTGATTTTTACCCCAAGCACAACACATTTGTTTCCACTGCCAGGAAAACCCAAATTTTGAGCACACAACACAAATGATGCATCGGAATGTCATAAAGGCTTGCTTATTTTAAGTTGCTTTATCCTGAAAGACTGCATGCTATCTCAGAATTTTCCAGTATGGAGACTATTACTGGCAACAACCCTTACAATGGGACATAAAAGGGGAAGAGTATGGTTGGAGGAATGTGGAAGCAGCTGGTGGTTTGAAGCTGACCACAATGCCAAGAATTGAGGATGAGCTTGGGGATTCTGGAGACTGAAACGTGAATGTGTAGATCACTGGCAGTGTATTGCCTTAGTTCTGTGACTAGTTAGAACTAGTCTTGCAAGATAGATCCTAGTTCAAACAGAAAGGATTGGATATGGATTCATTTTTTTTTTGTTTCTCCTGCAACCCCTCACAGCTACAGAGGACAGAGACCTTAAGGGACAGATCTGTAGGTTTCACAATGGCTCCATGGGGAATCCCACACAGGCAGCATTACCTGCTTCCAAATGGTTGCTACCCAAAGTCAAAAGGGCCTGGTCTCTACAAGTTACACTGAAAAGTTCACATGCCATCAGTGAAGATATGACACCTGGCTGTAGTAGATCCAGGTGACATTTCTGGGGCACTGTAAAGACATTGTGTGGTGGTTTTATGGAGAAGAGTCTTCATCTTGTGTAGCCAACTAAAGCACATAAATGCTTCGAGTTTTATATGGCACGCAATCCTGTGCATGTCTGCTCAAATGTAACTCCCCTTGAGTTCGGAGGGACTCACTCCCCAGCAGGAGCGAGCAGCACCGTGAGACTAGGCAGAATTCGTGGCAACACAAAGCAGTGATGGTCATGTGGTGAGGTGGGTAGGACAAATTAAATGGAGGCCCTTTTGTATCCACTGATGAACTACAAAAACTTCAGAGTGCAGTCAGCTCCTGGAGGCCAGTGGCAGTGGTGACATCCAGCAAGATCAACATTCTGTTTTTCTGCCCAGCTCTATGGGAGCTGGCTGGGGAGCTTGGAAAATTGTTTTTTTGGGGTTCTGCCACCCCAAGCCCTTCAGTCAGCATGAAAAGCCTGGATACCCCAGGGGTTTCAAATCAAAAAAACAAAAATTCAAAGATCGCATCCAGTTACTACTGTAAACTGGATTTGGTCTCATCCAGCAAAACACATACTTTTCATGATATTAAAAGGCTAGTGTTTACCTCTTGGTAGCAAGGGAATTTAACTGTCACCAGCTTCTTCCCAAGGGACATAAAACTATACGTGAAAAAAAAGTCCTGAAGCTCTTGGTAGCAAGCCTCCCAAGATGCAACGCAGCCTACACTCATTATCATCATCTCCCTTTTGTCTGGGCTACTTCGGATGACATTGGGATGAGTTAAATGGAAGGAAGAGATCCATTGATCTTGTCTTGGGTCAGAGGGTGACCGTCTGTGGTTTCAGAATGAAACTGGCAGCTTCATTCAGCCTCCCCAGCCTCAAAAGCTGGCTAGGTTGAAGGGAACCAATACAACCAACATGCAAAGAGCTGACTGCCATCAGTCTAGTTTCCCTGACTTTGTATTCAGTCAGACTCCACAGCCATCTCTCTCTCTCTCTGTGTGTAAACACCTTTACCCCAGCCAGATAAGCCTCACTAGAAGCCCCTACGTATGGTCTATGCTGGTCTTCCAGATGTTTCACCCTTCGAACCCCCATCAATTCTAGAAAGCACTGACATGGTGAGGTGTTATGGGAGTGGATGTGTTAAACAGTAGCAGTGAACCCTTGGCACTCCAGATGTTTTGGTCCACAACTCCCAGAATTCCAAGTGTGCATTACCAATGACAAAGGACTGTGGGAGTTGTGGCCCAAAATATCTGGAGTGCTGAAGGATCGCCATCACATTTCTAAGATATTGGGAAAGCCTCTCAATCTGTATGGCTACTTGAAGGGAACTAAGATCAGCAGTGAGAGGCATGAGAGGAAAGGACAGCTAGGTATCTTCCACCCTACCTTCAGGCAGGATAAACTGACAGCTTACAATCAGTACGTCTGTGAAGATTCTCAGTCATCCAGGTGAGTTTATCTGGAAGTTGAGTCATGGCAACTGGACTTCTTTTTCTTGAGAGATAGAAACGTTTTGCTGTTCATCCAAACAGCTTCATCAGACTCACAATCAGTATTTGGTGATTAGAAACAGAAAGGTCTTTTGTTGACTACACAGCTCCCCAAATACTTCTGTCCAAGCCATCAATGAGGCTGACTGGAAGTATTTGGGGAGTTGTAGTCCAAAATAAGAAGGACAATAACAGCAAGAATCATTTCCCCATCTCCATTCGTCCTTCAGGCCCAGTGGGCTGAGTATCTGAGGGTGCTGTTGCTGTTTCATTTTAGAAAAATTAAAGGTTGGCAAGGAATTGAAACATCTTCCGAGTCAACTTTTAGGCTTTCTCTAGGATGAGTCATGGCAGTTACAACGGCCGCTATATTCTTTGGAAAAACAGGAAATAGCCTTCGAATTTGTTTAGTAAACGGAATGCTTTAGATTTTGCTTTTAATGGGCCTGCACAATGCCTATCACGTTTATTTCCATACAGAGTCTGGAGAAGTTACCTTTTTTGGAAAATCCCGAGAGTTCTGGTTCAAAGCTGTGTTTCTAGACATCACAGAGAAAATGGAGGCCAGAGCCGTCAGTTGTCAGCATTTTTTAAGAGCATGAACCAACCAGGCGCCTGATCAGAGGACATGTTTTGGAAGTTTTAAAGGTGTCAGGGCATGGCCATTTATTCTGTACTAGAACATACGGAAGATATTCCGTTGTATCCTAGTTCAGGCCTTGGATTCTTCATTTCCCAGACTCGGTTACTCCACTATAAGGATCCCGGGACAAAAACAAAAAGCAAAAGCAAAGTGTTCTGCTTATATACCGCCTCATACCACTTCAAGTAGTCTCTGGACAGTTTACAGTTTTAATTACAGTAATGCAGGCTACACATTGCCCCCTCACCAGCCGCAAGCTGGGTACTCAATTTACAGAAGGATGGAAGGCTGAGTCAACCATGAGCCGGCTACCTGGGATTGAACCTCAGGTCATGAGCACAGTTTTACCTGCAGCACAGGCATTTAACCACTGCGCCACAGGGCGCCACAGGGCACAGATGAAATGATGGCTACCAGTAAGGCTCTTGCTTGTGTTGGTACTCATCTTATATTAAAAGACTGAACCGTGAGGGTTGGTGGAGCTGTTCAAATGAAGAGTTAGGATACCAGCATGGTCTGGTAAGTCGAGCTGCCTGTGTGCTAAAAAGTTTCATTTTTTAAAAAAAAATCTAATCCCCAGAATCCCCAGGCCATGCTCTTTGGAGGATTCTCAGTGCGATAGTTTTAAAAGGGGAGAGATGCTGCTGACTAAGCAGCTCAATTCAAGAGTTAAGTCGATGCATCCATGACAGGATGCACACAGGGAAATACTTTACCTGTAGTGACCACCGTATATCATTCAGCTCCACATGCATACAATGGCACCTCTTAAGACAGATATCTAGTAAGACAAAAAACTTGTAGCAAGGAAAAATTTTCTGGAAATAGCCATGCTTTGTATGACAAAAAAATCCCTATGGGATGCTTCACAAAAAAAGTTCCATGTGTAGCTAGGGGGAAAAAAACCCTGGTTACTTTTGTCTTTATTCTAGCCTCAGGAACAGATTAATCCATTCCCAATGCATTCCTATGGGAAACCATGTTTCATCAGACAGATTTTTCATAAAACAAAGTGACCCATAGCCTCCTATGGGAGAACTGTGCTTTGTAAGACAAAACTTTCTTAAAACAAAATGACCCGTAGAATGAATTAAATTTGTTTTAAGAGGTGCCACTGTATAAGGAAAACAGCCTTTGAACATAAATCTTCCTTGCTATCCGATCACCAACTTGCATTCTCATGCATGTTGGGTAGCTTTGTTTAAAAAGACCAAGGTTTTAAATCTGACCTTCACGGTTTCCTTATAAATGGCAAATATGTTCTGTCAGGCAGCAAAGCCTTAAAAGGGTTCCCGGCGAAACTCACAGGTTGACAGGAACGTCACAAAGGACTGTGTAATGTTGGCTTGGTGCAGCGGGGATGTCCCTTCTAGGGCATCCACATTTGTACCCAGGGGACAACTGCTACCCAACAGAACTTTGCAAGGCGCTAGTTGTGTCACTCTTATAAAAATGTAAGTATTTCACCTGCTCCCCCCCCGCCAAGAATTCACAGTGTCTTCTAAAGTGCAGGAGACAGATGCATCACTACACTTGTCATCAAGAGACTATTTAAAAAATAATAATAAAGGATCACCCCACTTGTTGCCTGAGAAACTACATGACATTTGCTCTCCCTTTCCCCAACGGTTAAAATGCCAAAGAGGAGGCTGAGGGACGGCTTCACTCCACAGCTGCCCCTCCACTGGAGCAACACCGGGGCCGCCGCACGTTCTGTAGGAGGGCCCTGAACACGCTGGGCTGCCTCTTGACTTCGACCTTCGGAGGCCCCCCCTTGATGGAGCTGGAACGCGTGCTTTGAGGTGTCATCACAATCTGCCGGCCATGCTCTTCAATCTGCTTCTCCAGGTGCTTCTGGATGGCCATGCCCAGAACCTCCACCTCCATGGAGGCCCCATAGACTTCCCATGTCATCCCCTTCTCATCCCAGCTGACCTCCCGCACAGGTTCTGGTGCCTCTTCCTGTGACCCTTTCACATGAACTTCAGGATACGACGCTTGAGGGGATTTGGTCACAGGAGTCATGGGCCCAGTGGCCACAGACCTGGTCTCCACAGGGATGGACACTTGCATCTCCACATCCTTCTTGGCTGGTTTCTGCTCTGGGCCAGGGCTCTTCAAAGAGGAGCCTCCCAAACCCTGGGAGTGGAAGGCAAAGGCTGTGGAACCATCAGGTGGGTTGATAGGACTGATGGCTACAGACACCAACGAGACACGGTTGTCAACCTGGGTTCCAGCGTCATGCTGGGGAGGAGTGACCTCAAGGGAGCAAGTCTTGGCCAAGAGTTCCACAGACTGCTTCTGTACATTTGTTGTGTGCTCTTCACTGGTAGCCACATGGGCTGCTTTTGGATTTTGAGGTTCCTGAGCTGGAATGTGAACCTTGATGTTAGAGAGAGGGCCTTCCTTAAGCCCTTCTGTCTGTTTGGCTGCTTCACCTGGAGTTGCCTGTGACTCACCTGATGCACTCTGGTGTTGGACATCCTGAGGGCCAGCAGTGATTATGACCTCTGCTCCTCCACTGGGACCCCCACCTATGCTCGTTTCCAATGTAGGGGACGTTATTTTCCCACTCGATTCCAACTGGTCCTTTTCTGCCACAGGCTCACCCAATTTCCCTGACATGGTTTCAGCTCCAGGAGATTCTAGAGCAGATTTATTGACAGTTTCTGGTGTGAGAGGATCTCTGTGTCCTTCTCTTAAGCGCTCCTCCATTGATTCACAGGTGGCGGTTGTTGTTGTTGTTGTTGTTGTTGTGCTCAAGTGAGATGTAACTCCTGTGGAATGGAGAGACAGCTCTTGGCTTGTTTTTTCCAGGCACGTGGAGAGTGCTGGGTCCATGTCAGAATGTCCTGTTCCCACATTGACTCCTTTTGCCTCAGCTTTGTTTTTTAGTGGTTCAAGAAATGCAACATGTTTCAGGGAGGCTGGTGCACTGCATAAGTCCTTACCAGCTCCCTTAAGGCAGGACTCTGGTGGGAGATGTGTGCTTGCCTCCATAACAGGACTTTCTTTCCTTTCCAGAGAGTTGCAAGTAATAGTTGGACTGCTGGGATGCTCCATCAGGCTTGAATCCTGTTTGCTGCTGTGGCACAAATCATGACTAGTTGTTTTCTCTTCTTCTATGACCAATGGGATTTCCCCATCAGTTGAGTCTTTAAGAGTTGTGGTATCTCTGGTGGCGCCTAGACCCACAGAAGAAGCCTTCTCCTTGTGGCTTGGGTTGTCCACCATAGTGCCTTCTTCACGGTTCTCTTTGCTGCTGAGATCATTTATACAGCAATTCCTCATGGTAAGATCTCCTCCATCACACCGGATGTTCTGGTGGCCGATGTCTTTCTCCAGATTGCAAGAGAAGCTGGTGCTGGGAAGAGAAGCCTCTTCTGGAATGGCTTCTTGCTTTAGCAATCGAGATGCCTCTGGGTCCTCCTTAGCACTTCCCATCTCTCAAAGCAGCTTCTGCCATCGCATGCCATACGGCTCTCTTCAAGAACCCTAAAAGGGGCTGGGGAGGAATAAAGAGGAAGAAGTGAGCTGGGCCTGTGCTGACATAATGAGTCAAAACAGCATCACCTCCAAGCTGGAGTCTGCTAGGTTTCAGGCTACCTGATGCTACTGGGGTGCATGCAGCTTTTTTCCCCCAGTCTTGGACAAACAGCAGAAATTATGGCAAATGCCGGAAAGGGGGGAATACAGTATATATCAACACATTTCAGACCTTGTTCTTCAGGGGCATTTCTGCACCAAGGAACCATTATCTCCAAAGGATATTTTAACAATGTGAACAACGTGCAGTGTTATGACACAGGAAACCACCACAACAAGAGGATGTCATCATGAAGAGCCTTGGATTGTTCCCCCACCCTGCCCCCTTGCCTCCCAAGTAATACAATTTTAATGTCTTTAATGGGAATCATCTTTTGGTTAGGCAGAGCTTTTTCAGGATGATGGTAAGGGATTTGGTATCACAACTCTCTGGCAGACCTGATGGCCACTGCTTCGTAAGGCAGAGACTAGCTGGGACGCCACACTCCTCCCCTTTCATCTCCATGTTTTGTTCCTTGCCACAACCCTTAGGCAAGACACAGGGACAGCACATTTGGTCAGATGCATTTTTTTGGACTTAAGTAATGGCCTAACTGGCTGAGAATTTGCTAAAAGGAAAAGAAAACTGGGTGACCAGTCAAGTGACAAATGGAGGGGATTATTTTGCCTCTGCCTTCTAATGCAGCCAAAGATGATCCAGTCAAAACCAATGTATCTTCCCTCTTTTCTGCCGTTATGTACAGTGTCTGCAGCAGTTGGAGTCTGCTATCTGCTAGTTAAACTGGCATGCCAAAAAGAATGCATGCCCTCCCACTGGACTGGAATAGTACACAGCAGCTCTCAACAGGGAAAGATGGACCATTCTAAGTACAAATGCTTGCAGGTAAGTTTCCCCCCCCTACCCCAATCCAAATTATGCACTTGGTGATCTATCTATCATATCTATAGGCTAGTGCAGACAGACACTAATTAGACAAAAAAAAGAGTAAATTGCTAATGAGCCCAAAGATCCAATTCAGTGGCTGAAATCCTATTGCTTAATGTAGCAAGTTGCAAGTAGAGTAGGCCTATTTGAATCAGTGGAACTTATGGAAGAGTTGATTCACCAAATCGCTACTGGGCAAATCCCTAATTGTGTTTATTCCATAGTAAAGTAAACAAAGGGACAGGATTTCAGAGAGTTAGGCATAAATTGGAGGGGAGGAAATTTTTTACAATTAAGTCAATTTAAACTGCTATTTCACTTGGGTGATTAAGAAAATAAAGTAGAAAATTGTCACCCATGATTTTACGCCTCTCTTCTCCACCTCTATTTTGAGATTTAAAGAAATGGAAAAGGCTACGTATATATTCTGAAAACGTATATATTCTGAAAAACATATTTCCATCCAGCCCACCACAAGCCTTCTCATGCTTTCCATTTCCCTCTCTCTCTTAAGAGTTATCCTTTTCCCCTCTGCACTTTTAAGTAGGCATTCTCAAGGGAAACTCATCAGTCACCTAGAGAATAAAAACATAGTTTCCTGAAACCACCACATTCATTTGAGGTTACTATCAGTAAAAAAATGCAGTTGCTTAGTAGAGCAAACAAATGCTGATATACTCAGAGACATGGTGGATTAAAATTAATGGTTAAAAAACAGATTTTTAAAATTTAAATGAGATTTTTTTATTATTTTAACCAAATTTATTTTAATGAAATGCTTGTGGAATAAAATCCATCTAAAGATAGTTTTCTATTTAAGATGCATTATAGTTCAAAGATTTTTCAAATCCTAGATAAGTAGCACGAGGCCCTATAATCTTGTAATCTTTACCTTTTTGCTGAATTAATTCAAGTTATCCAAGATAAGGTAACATGCACTTTTTCACAGTAAAAATGCTATAAAATGAACAGAGTTCAGCAAAACTCCTTAATTACATTGTTGTTCTGCAAATCTATAAACAAACAATGCACAAATTGTATTCTCAAAGGCTTTCACTGCTGGGAATTTATGGCTTTTGTGGGTTTTTCCAGTAGTTTGGCCTTGTTTGCAGGTTAATCTTCCTAACGTTTCACCAGTCTCTGTGGCTGACATCTTTAGAGGGCAGGAATTCTATATAATGTTATTGTTTTAGTTAAATAAAAAAACTGAAGGAATTCTCAAAATGCAAGTGGTTAACCTATTCAACTAAAATCAGATTGAATAAAGCTGTTTTACTAATCTGACAGGTTCACAATATTTAATCTTCATCAGGGTGCAAATACTAAATATTATAACTACCAGCAAGAATGAGTCTTCACATTAAAAAATTAATAAAAATCATTATTTAAACCAAGTCCTATTGACTAGTGGTTTTTTAAATCATGCTTTAAATCTTCATTCAAATCCACCCTGCTCAGAGATAAATCCCGCTATTTTCTTCCTATGTATGGATATATTTATTCACGAGACATTTTCTTGGATTATTTTAAATATGTTCCTGGAAACATATTTATTTTTCAGTACAACATGTATTTCTGGGGATACTACCTGCAGAGGTAAAGGGCCTGTGATTAGAATATGTTTAAACAAGAATTCTACACCAGTATACCTGGGATAAAACCCCATGGGATAGAGAGAGAGTGACTTCTAGGTAGTTACATGTGGGATTGCATTGCACTGTTAGACTTTCTGAACCACCGAAATGGAGGCTCTAAAATGCTGTGTTACATTGCACTAAGATTCCCAGCCTTGTTACACACTCCTAATTAATGAATCCTGCAGTGCTACAGCTACTAAAGAGTAACTTACTTCTGAGTGGACATATAAATGACCACATTATTTAAATTCCCACATCATCCATAAGGATAACATTTTAAAACTGAAGAAATCCCACCTCTTTTAGTCACTGAGATGAAAGCACAACCATTGCTAAAGGTGTATCTGTGCACATCCTATTCTCAAATGCTGGATATTCTTAAGCAATCACTAAAATTGTGGTGGCGGCGAACCTTCAGCACTCCAGATGTTTTCGACCACAACTCCCACAGTCCTTTATTGTTGGCAATACAGGCTTAGAATTCTGGGAGTTCTGGTCCAAAACATCTGGAGTGCTGAAGGTTCACCGAGGGCAGGCATTTGCAGGGCCGTTAGGATCATTACATAATGGATGTCCACCTGAAGCCAACAGTTCTTATTTTCATTTTTAAAAATCTGTAACATTGTTTTATGTGATTTAATTTTTCATGTAACTGTTGGTTATGCTTATTAGTTTAAATTTAACTTACTGTAGTCCTATGTTCTAATTGTTTTGCTGTTCTAATTGTTTTGCTTGTTACAAACCGCTCCGAGTGGCTGTACTGCCAAATGGGTATGATAGATAGCTGGGGGGTGGTCAACAGTTCTGGGGGAAAGGGATCAAAATTTCCCAGTGGGATTAACCCTGCAAGATCAGGAGGACTGATTACAGAATGAGATTTGCTGCCTAGGGAGATGGCAGAAGCTACTGCATGGGGCTCCAGTACTTTGGCCACCTCATGAGGAGACAGGACCCTTGGAAAAGTCCCTGATAGAGATGGGCACGAAACAAAAAAAAAGGTGTTTCGGTTTTTACGTTTGTCGTCGAGAGGTCTGTTTCGGTTCGTTTCCGTTTGTCGCGAATTTTTTGAAAAATTTTGTTAGTTTTTCGTTTTTTCATTTGTCGTTTCTACCCGCTTTTTGTGCGATTTTAAAGCATTTCCATGCGCAGGCATCCCCCAACACCCCAGACCAGAGGGAAAACACTAAAAAAATGTATGCTGGCAGAGACACAGTGTAGACTAGGTACACAGGGAGGCTGCAAAGGCAGCGGCGGGCATTGCCCAGGGTGCAAGGCAGCCGCAAAGTGACTGCACTGCGGGGCAAGGGAGGGTACTCACCAAGAGGTACGCAGCACACACAGGGAGGCTGCAGGACTGAAGCTAGAGTTGCAGAGACAGCAATCCCACCCTAACTCCCACCAAAGACTGCAAGGAGGACGGGGGCTGCCAGAGCTTTTTATGCCCTCTGTGGCTGCCAGACCTGCCCGCCCAGTCTGCAATCTGGGCATGCTATTGGTTGAACATGATCTCATCACATGGCTTGCCTCCATTTTGTGGCTGGTGGCGACATCCATTTTAAAGGGAAAAGAAAAATACATTGCGATGGGAGAAGACAAAAACAAACATTTTAAGGACCCCAACCCCCCTGGTAGGTATTATCAGACAATATAAATAATTATCACTGCATTTTTACCGATGTCCAGGACGTTTTTTAACATTCAAAACAGCTCATTTCATTGCACGTCACCATTAACGGAAACGAAACGTAACGACCACAATTTTCGTGGTTCTGTTCATTTCGTTGCATTTTCATCACAAATTTTCGTTTGTCGTTTCGTTACGTAACATAACAACAAACGAATATCGAAAATGAAAAAAATGTTCATTCCGTGCCCATCTCTAGTCCCTGATGTTGGGAAAGATTGAAGGCAAAAGCAAAAGGGGGCAGCAGAGAACGAGATGGCTGGACGGTGTCATCCGGGAGGCAGTGGAGGACAGGAAGGCCTGGTGAGCTCTGGTCCCTGGGGACACAAAGAGTCGGACATGACTGAACGACTGAACAACAATTGCATGGGAAGGGATGGCTGGAGCCCGGCATGAGGATAAAGGGAGGACCCATATGCAGCTCAGACTCAACTCATAGACTGCAACCATAAACAAAGTCTTCAACCCACCAAAACATGATCCAGTGACAAATTGAGTCAGTTGTTTCACCCTCACTTCTGTCACGTATCAAGGTCAGGCTTAGGTCTGGAGGATGGGTGTCTTCCTTCTCTTCCCCCTTTCCCTCTGGGAGGTGTGTACTTCTCAGGAAGGTGAGGAACCTGCCTGCAACCTTTCCTTCTGGCACTCAGCAAAGAGGAATGTTAATGGAGAACTGTACCACAAGGAACCTGGTAGCCATCAGTGCCGTCTCTCAGATCTTTCTTATGGAATTTCATAGAATTATAGAGTTGGAAGAGACCTCATGGGCCATCGAGTCCAACCCCCTGCCAAGCAGGAACCCCTTCACAATATTTCCGACAGATGGCCATCCAGCCTCTGTTACATGAATCCGCTTAAGCTCCAGCTTAACTTGAAACACCTCACATTTTGATTTATTTCTGACACTTGATGCATGGCTTACATGTAAATAAAATTCAAACTGAGTTATCCTCCACCCCCTTTGCTCAAAAAATTCAGTTCAGTTGAGTGACTCTTTCTTTCTGATTAGTGACGTTTGAACTGGGTCTCCTGTGGTTTCAACAGCACAGGCAAATTGACAGTGCTGGCTGCTGTGTTAATCTCCTGCAACATTTGCATACACACAAAGTGGCCACCCAATCTCTGCATATATACTTTAGCACTCAAAGCTACAGAGCATTTATGGGGACAATACAGAAGCAGCATTTTGTGTGGAGGTGGTGTGTTAACAAGGAGCAGATAGAAGAAATCACACTGCAGTACCATATCACACGCAAACTCCTGCGAATGCATGAAAATCTGTATGGAAATATTTTTTATACAAACTGTACTGCTTAAGGCCACTGAGTGGCACAATGTTTATGAAAAAATGGAAAGCACAATCCCCAGAATATATAATATAAATGATATAAAATACCACTACCACCATCATACGCAGTGCTGGTCCATAGATGAGTATGCAAAAGATCTTGAAAGGTTTTACAAGCATTCACTGAGAGACATGAATTCTAGTGGGACATGATTGATGGGGCAAAAGAAACAAATACAGTACTGGTTTCCATGTAAGGGAGATGCCTCTGTCATCCCTGATAAGCCCTCTGTTTCATCTCCTCAGCTTCTGCGGAACTCAGAGACCTTGGCTGCAGGGCAGGTGTGGGATGCAGATGTCATGCCAAGGGTACCCAGATGGGGGCAAGGAGGAGGAAGAGCCACAGATGGCAGGGAAGACTACAGATGGAATGGGTGGCAGGCAAGGGCTGGTGGTAAAGGAGGAAGGCAGAGGAGGGCCGTCAGAATCAGGGTCAGAGGGCTGATTAGAAGCTTAGGAAGAGCTGCCGCTAGTATTTTGTGCCCTCAGGGAGAGTCAGACACTGCTCCTCCCAGACCCTTGACAGTAGATGGGGGTCTGCTTTGCTCCTGGGAGGGCCTATGGTAAGGGAGTACCCGTCTTCCCCCTTTGTACTGGCGGTCAAATTGTACAACCACGCCATGACTAGGAAAACCTACGCAGACCTGGAAGAGGCACCGGAGGCAGTGTGGCAACCTCAGTGGTTCATGACAGTGAGGAGCAACTCCATCAGGAGGACCCCCTCCCATCAAATCAGCACTACCAGCCCTCACGGAGGAGGTGTTGGATTGCTCACATATTGGACAAGAGGGGGTAGTGCCTGAAATACAGTCCCAGACATGGATCCTGGGCAATGGGGTGGGGTGGGGAGTGGGGTGACAACATGAGGTACTAAGCTCTGGGTGGACAGATGGAAACAAGGTGTGTAGTCTTAGACGGTACCCCACCTCCTTACCTCAATAAAGGCTAGCTGAAACTTAGCAGAGCCTACGGAGTATGTGGTCAAGCATACCTTTCTGGCCACTCCACCCAGTGGTGGGGGTAACATTCCAAAATAGGAGAAAAACTCAAGGTAAAACTATCAAGGCAAAAAAGGGGGTTGAGCCACATGGCCATCACAAAATACAATTGCAAAACTAGGCTACAGGCAATACCTTTATAGGCCACTCCTGAAAATTAAAAATCATTGCAAGCTTTCAAGTGCAACACACTCTTCTTCAAAACAGGTCCCAAAAGTTCACACATGGCAAAAGATGTGCTTTGCCAGAAGGTTATTCTTAAAGTTCTTGGCTAGATGATGTACGCCAGGCAAGGAGTCTTCTTAGAGACAGGAAGTCGGAGAGCAGTTGTAAAACTAGTTGTGGTTAAAATTGGATAAAATTCAGATACAGATCAGCTCCTTGTCTTCACTTAAAAGATGGGTGCATTGATGCACCCCTTTTTTGTACCTTAATTTCATCCCTATGGAAACACCACAGCATAATTCCCACTGCCCACTAGCACATCAATCATGATATACAGTTGCTAGAGCATCTTTGATGCCTAAAGACATCTCTGAGGCCTGGGCACATACAATCTTAGGCTAAGAACAACACCAGTCTCAAACTATGTTGGTACAGTAATGGAATCCCTGGCAGCAACACAGCGTGTGAGCAATAGAGGCAAGAGCATAGAAGGTCTGAGGGGCTAGCAGAAGGGAGACACACTTTGGGGGGGGGACTGTAGCTCAGTCAGAGAGAAAGTGCTTGTAGGAAGTTCTCTGCCATCCTCAGTTTAAAAGGACTAGGAAGTCCATGATGCTAGAGTATATAATCAATCCAGCATGTATATTTATGTATACAGTGATACCTTGTATAAAGGAATTAATTCGTTCCAAATGAAATTATGTTAAGCAAATTTTCCTTTATACAAATTCCCATAGGAATGCATTGAAAACGGAGTTATCCCATTTTTATGTTGTACAGATTCTCCCCGTAGGCGATTATGTTACGCAAATTTCCCCTATCTCCAGAATTTTTTATGTTGTACAAATTTTATGTTATACAAGCTATTTGTTATACAAGGGTCCACTGCACTAACTAGGGCCGACCCTGCTTAGCTTCTGAAATCAGGCGAGATTGGATGTGCTTAGGGCATCTAGGCAGTCAAACATAAAAGCATATATACTTCAGCACTCTAGATGTTTTGGACCACAACTCCCAGTCCTTTGTCACTGGCAATCTAGGCTCGCAATTCTGGGAGCTGTGGCCCAAAACATCTGAAGTGCTGAAGGTTCTCTACCACTGATATAGAGCAATGAATTTGAAATCAGGAGATAGCAGCTAGTGTGAGACATATAACTTATTTTGATAAATTGAAAAAATAATAATAAAAAGGAATATTAGATAATGTATTAGGTCTATCACTCATAGATGCAATAATACCAATGTCTTCAAAGTCTGATTCAGACAAAGGTGACTGTGGAAAGTAATGAAATGCAAGCTGAAACCCGTGAATTAACAGAATGGGATAGAAATCAGGATGTTGATGATCTGTAAAGGCCCCTCAAGCCATGAGCTTTTCCAGAAACATCAGTGAGACGCTTGACTTGATCTAATCTTGGCATACCTCCTAATCATCTGTCCGACCTTAACAGATATAAGAAGTCTGTCAAGCACACACCAAATGTATACCAGTCAAGTGCTCAGTTACCATTAGCTTACTTGTCAACATATTTTTAGTAAACATTCAATCATTGAATGATTACACTTTTACCTGCCGGCACAAACATATATGGATCAAGAAAGAACAATATTCATCATCTATGTGGCTTTTTATAATGACACTTAATTTTTAGCATATAATCTCCCCCAAATTTCAGCACATGAAGGGAAGAAAGAACCTTTCTCTCCAAGCAATGCTCTGGATCACAGAACACATATGTTGATATACAGTATGTGTTCAACTATGTATATGTCTGTGTGTAATCTGAGGAAGGAAAAAATCATTTTATTCACTCTGCTCTCTCTCTCTCTCTTTCTCTCTCTCAAAATCCACTGGTAGGAGAAGCAGGCACAGCTCCAACATGTATTTTCAGTGCAACCTGACCCTTGGCAATTTTCTGGGGAAAAACAGGCTGTACGGAGAAACTAGGAAAAATACAAGCAACTGGAGCAAAAGATCATCCCTAAGATCCTCATTGCAGAAGTTTGCTAACAATTATTCAGACTGAACTAGAAAAAAGGATGTTGCCAAGTTTTTAACTCATGGATATCTACTGATTTGACTAGAACACCCTACTAGACCTTTCTGTACTCAGCTGGGCTCACTGCAAATGCAGATCAACTAAGAACAACCACAGCCACAAGCAATGCATATAAAAAAAATCACATGGAACGACAAGGAAACATAGCTGAACTCACACATCCATCAAGGTGTAAACGCAATCATTGCTTAATTGTACCTCTAGTCAAGACATAGTTAGGGTGGATAACAGGTTTCCATGTTATCAACCCCAAATAATATGGTGTTTTGTTCCCTCTGTTTTGGGAACTCTTTTTTTCACTGTTAGTATCCACTTATAAAAGTGGTCTGCCTTTGAGTCCGGATAAGGATTGTTATATATCGATAATAGGCAATGTATTTATTTTTTCAACAATTCAATCTGAATTATTTTTGTAATATTGTAATTCACAAGCATCCTCCCATAATTTAAGTTGGTTTGGGGGCTCTGCTAGAAAAGCAGAACTGTTGATGATAAATGTAAAAAGAAAAAGAAAAAGAAAAGAAAAAAGATGGCCAAGCTTTCATAAATTGTTCCTGCCACCTTCTGAAACCCCATAATCTCTACAGTTACCTAACGGAGGACAGGCAGTTATAGGACTGGAGCTGGAACGATGGTTGCCTAAACAATCCTCAGGAAGTGGGGTGGTTTCTGGTAGAAACGTTTTGATCCTGGAATGTGTTGTTGGGCGGGGGGGGGGGGAGGACACAGAGCAACATCTCAAAACTTTAATGGCGAACACTTTCAGGAGTAACACCTAACAATCATTGCCCTTTCAGCTGAGGCAGAGGAGAGAAAAGCAACCATAAAAGTGATGGCTTGGTGACTGCTTGGGGCCTGAAACACAAATCTAGCACAGACATATAAGCTTCAGGGTGTGGAAAGAGAGGTTTGTCAGAATGAGGGATGGTGTAACAGGGATAGCTTTGAGATGATGTTAAGGAGGGCCAAATTAGAAATACAGTGGAACCTTGACTTACATACTGCTTGACTTGCAGCATATTTGACTTGCAGCAAGAAGGGGCCTGTTTGACTTGAGTCGCAGGCTTTGACTTACATCTTGGAGCCCCGGCGCAAGGCACCGGAATTGGGTGGCAGCCACGACCCAGCATCGCGGCTGCCGCCTCCCAACTGCTCCTGCCTTCTTCCCCTCCTCCAGCAGCAGCGGCTTTGGCGAGGCCAGCTCAGAGCACCTGGTGCTGGTCCTCGGCCTCACCAAAGCTGCCGCTGCTGCCGGAGGAGAAGAAGGGCCGGGAGCTCGGGGCTGGCCTCGCTGGTTAGACAGTTGGCTCAGTCTTGTAAAAAATCTGGTTGCAGAAGTCTGGTCCACAATGGAAGCATTTTAGCTGGGGAGCTGTAAAGTTGTGGGACTCTATGGTAAGCATAGAGTTGGTCAGAACTTGGAACGGCAGGTTAAAAATCAGTAAAACTTAAATGTTAGACATTGTTGCTATGAACATTAAAAAGTGGAGGCATATAACTTGTGGACTATAATTCCACCGCCTCCTCCTCTCTTTGAAGAGACATTTCATTTACATCCCCAGAAGGAACCTCCTATCCCAGTCAATTTTGTGTTAAATTGCTGTTTTCGGGGGTCTTTTTCATCATCTGGAACGGATTAATCCACTTTCCCATTACTTTCTATGGGAAACATTCGTTTGACTTAAGTCATGTTTGACAAGTCTAGACCACTGGAACGGATTAATGATGCAAGTCAAGGTTCCACTGTACTGTACTCTCTCTACTGGCCTTTCCGTGGGTGGAACAATACAGATCCTACCATCATACAAATCAGCTGTCTCCTAAATGAATGCTACTTGTCCTTGCTTCTCAGATGTGAATTTTTATGTGTTGGGGAGAAGCTGAATAAGCCATTTTTGCACTAAAAGTTAAAGGTTTCCCCCCGCACATGTGTGCTAGTCATGTTCGACTCTAGGGGCGGTGCTCATCTCCGTATTCAAGCCAAAGAGCCAGCGTTGTGCAAGTCCGTGGCCACGTGGCCAGCATGGCTGCAAGGAAACACTGTTTTACCTTCCCGCTTTTTACGGCGGCACCTATTTATCTACTTGCATTGACATGCTTTCAAACTGCTAGGTTGGCAGGAGCTGGGGTTATCAGCGGGATTCGAACCACTGAGCTACCGACTTTGTAGCCAGAATTGTTAGAATGATAGTGGGTTATTTCTTTGCTGAATCGCTTTTTCTTTCAGGCTGCAACTTATCCTATATCTCTTTCCCCAGCATGACTCCCCACTGAACTCAGCCAAAATCCTACTGGTGTGCACATAATTTATTTAACTTGCTGTGGTTAACTGTGGCATTGTGACAACTTGATGAGGTACTGAGAGACATAACCAGGCACAACCCTAAGGCTGCACTTAGCCATGACTAGTTATGCAACTTTTTCTTCTATTCATTTTGAACTCAACATGAATTGGAAAACCCCGTTAACTATGTTGCAGTGAAAGTAAATCCATTGGAATCAACAGAACATGGATTCACCAAAAAAAAAAAAACCCTTTCTGTAGTGATTTATTATGATAAACAACATGATTTGGGCCAAAGAGTGGTAGTGGTTGTTTTTCAGCATACTCGGCACCTCCCTACATGATGATCTGTATGGGTGAGCAAAATATGTGACTTTTTAAAAAAGAACTACGCATGCAAGGCATCAGAGAACCAATCAAGTGATTGTTTGTTTCCCTTCTGCTAACAGGATGTGGCTCTTGCTACATCCTGCAGCACAGCAATGCTGCTGAGGAACATTTATCAGTAGTGAGTCTTGCAGGAACTAGACCCCGGCCTTCACTTGAACCAATTCACCTCTGACCAAGGAGTGTTAAGTCCTGACTGACTCCAGATATAAAGTCAGGGGCAGCAGAAGTAGTCTTTGCATTTATTTTGTATTGATTTTTAAAAATTAGACGGTGTACTTATTGGGGTATTGTTTAGCCTTGTATATATTTTGAATGCGAGATGTACAGCCTCCTGTATGAATAACTAAATATTGAGTTGAAATAAATTTTGTGGAAATGAGTACCCAGCTTGCTTGGGGGGGTGGGGGTAATGTGTGGCCTGCATAATTAAATTGTAAACCGCCCAGAGAGTGCTTGAAGTGCAATGGGGTGGTATATAAGCAGAACACTTTATTATGCTTCTTTTTTTTATGTTCTGAAAGCTCCTTTCTGTATGATTTTCCCATGAAAAAGTGGCAGAGGGGCAGATGTTGGT
Source organism: Phrynocephalus versicolor (assembly GCA_023846285.1). NCBI lineage: Eukaryota > Metazoa > Chordata > Lepidosauria > Squamata > Agamidae > Phrynocephalus > Phrynocephalus versicolor. Next base: position 70,121,936 of record JAHTLZ010000010.1, read on the forward strand.
GTTGAGCATAGGAATTGCAGATGCCACAAGTATCTCAAACTTTGTGAAATCTCCTTCCCTGGGAAAACTAGACCTGTTGAAAATACCCCCTGAGAAAGACACAGAAGATATGTGAGGAAAAGATGTGATATATACAGTGGACCCTTGTATAACAAACGGTTTGTATAACATAAAATTTGTACAACATAAAAAATTCCAGAGATAGGGGAAATTTGCTTAACGTAATCACCTATGGGGCGAATCTGTACAACATAAAAATGGGATCACTCTGTTTTCAATGCATTCCTATGGGAAATTTGTATAAAGGAAAATTTGCTTAACATAATTTCATTTGGAACGAATTAATTCCTTTATACAAGGTATCACTGTATATAAAAAAGTCACACATGCAAGGCATCTGAGAAAACCCAGCCTCTCCTTTTCTGCCTCTAAAACAACTTTGAATAGAGTATTTCTAAGTGGAAAATTAGCAGAGTGTGTGTGCTGGTCAAGCTTTTCATGATTCATCAAATGATGCACATAATGAATAACATTATCTGCCTAATATGCAAATATGGCTGTCTAGATCTGAGGTATTATCTATGGTGACAGTCAAAGAGGCAATATTGGGACTCGGTTTTGGGAAGAAAACTCCTGAGGTCTCCTAAAAGAGGGAAAGAGAGTTAGAAGATGAACACGGGAGGTGGGGGGTGGAATAGCAAATAACATTCAAAAGGAGGGAAGCGCAGAAAAGAAATAGTATAGGGGTAAGAAGGACAAAAGGGTTTTCCAACCCACATGTTTGCAATTACTGGTGCTGTTGAAGCTCGTGTTTTAGTTCAGTTCTTCCATGCCACTAGTGATGTGTGATAAGAGTGGAGCGGCTTATCAGAGTATGTTGAACAGTTTGGATGAGATTGAAGTCAATGCAGAAAATACACCCATGTTTTAAGTTACATAGGGCCTTTTCACACGACCCCTAAGATCCGCTGGCCACTTAAATTCGGACCAGAGATCTTGGGGTTTCGTTGCTCTTCCTGCGTCCCCACCCCTCCGCACTTCCTTGCTCCTGTCTGCGTGAGGGGAGGGAGAAAAAAAGGGACAAAAGAATGCAGGCTCACCTCCGTCTGCCGGTCCAAGCCGCCCTGAGCCCCGTCGTCGTCCTGATTCCTTCTCTTAAAGGGGTGGGAGGCAAAAACAACAACAACAACAAACAGAAGCGAGGAGAGCCTGGCACTCTAGGTTACATCCGGATCTGGGATTTTTCACCCTCCGAGAGCAGGTACCTGAAAAATGCGCTGGGACATGCTTAGGTGGGCGTGGTCGCACTTAATTTTCTGTAAACTCCGGAGCTGGTGGGGAAACAATTTTAAGCTCCGGAGCTGGGAGCCATTTGCGACGGAGTTTAGGAGTCGTTTACAAATACCCATAATGACCTGTGGCTAAACTTTCCCTTGCACTGAGGGGTACAGCTCCAGCCATACATTTTTTTTTAAAACCAAAGGCGTTCCGCTACTGTTCTGTATGAAATAAGAGTAACAATTCTATACTAAGGCAGGCCCAAAGTCTGCACTGCTAAATTTTGCAGTGCTCTATTATACAAAGTTTTAACCTTCATTCACTAGCATGGGATTTTTTTAGTACTTTAGTGCTTAAATACTTTTAATTTCTGTGTACCACAACTACCTTTTGATGCAGAATCTGCAAATGGAGACAAGCTGCAGTATTGTCATCTGAATAGCTGAGCAGACAAATATCAGACACTTCCTATGTACAGGGTTCAACAAAATGGAAAAAATAAATAAGAACCAAATGGGGCAAAAAAAAAAAAACCACCCAAGAAATCTGTTGTCTTTCGACAGTGCAGAACTGTTATATTGTATTTAGTTTTTATTCCAGCCAACATATCCCACTGAGACAAAAATAGAGATGAGGTGGAGCGGTTGACAGAGTGGTGCAGAGAGAATATAAGAACACAAGAACAGCTTTGCTGAAACAGGCCACAGCCCATCCAGTCCAGCATTCTGTCTCACACAGTGGCTCACCATTTGCTTCAGGGTATTCCCAAGCAGATGTCTTAACCTGCTTATGATTCCCCACAAATGGGATAGAGAGATATCCTGCCTATCTCTCCAACCCAGAGGTTGTCCTTAGGCATCCATAATGATAGCCATTGATACCCTTGTTCTCCATAAACTTGTCCAATCCTTTCTTAAAGCTGTCAAGGCTAACAGAGTGCCCCCTAGTTCTAGTGTTGTGTGATAGAGAATACAGTTTTTCCTTATCTACTTTGTCCATACCGTGTATGATTTTATAGTCACCTCTTAGGTGCTGTCGTTCAAGAGTGAAGAGGCCTAGCCACTGCAGCCTCAGATGGTAAGGATGGTGTTCCAGTCCCCTAATCATTCTGGTTGCCCTCCTCTGCACTTTTTCCATTTCCATAATATCCTTCTGGAGGTATGGTGACCAGGACTGTACACAATATTCCACATGGGGCCTCACCATAGATTTATAGAAAGACAAAATGAAACTGTTCCTGAATAACCTGTTCCTGAACATATTGAAGACTAAGGAGCTTATAATAGACTACAGGAAGAAGAAAATGGATATTCAACCACTATTCATTAGCGGGGTTTGTGTAGAAAGAGTGTCAGACTTCTGTTTGTTGGGAGTCCACATTGAGGAGAATTTGATCTGGAGTTGCTGAAAAAGGCCCAACAGAGATTGTACTTTCTGAGGGTGCTCAGAAAGAATAACATCATTCAGAGATTACTGGTGTCCTTTTATCAATGTACAGTAGAAAGTATACTGACGTACTGCATATGTGTGTGGTACACAAGCTGCACAGTGGCTCAGAGGAAATCGCTCCAAAGGGTTATCAACATGGTACAGAAGACCATTGGAGGCCCACTCCTCACACTGGAGGAATTATATGGCTCCCATTGCCTTAAGAAAGTACAGAACATTTTAGGACAGTGGTTCTCAACCTGTGAGTCCCTAGATGTTCCTGGACTGCAACTCCCAGAAACCCCTTCCAGCACAGTCAGTGGCAGAGGCTTCTGGGAGTTGCAGTCCAGGAACATCTGGGGACCCACAGGTTGAAAAGCACTGTTTTAGGAGATACTTCCCATCCTGGACACTATCTGATTGTACTGTTGCCAGCAGGCAGACAGTACAGATCTATCATAACAAGGACAAATAGATTTAGTAATTCAGTAACCCCCCGCCGATCACGGGGGTTAGGGACCCACCTGACCCGCGATGGCTGAAAATCTGCGATATGTGGATGCGGGTCGGGTGGGGCCTGGGGGGCAAGGGGCCACCCCCAGCAGTGCACAGCGGTGGCATCGGGGATTCGGAACCCCATCCACCGCCACTGGGTGCTGCGCAGAGCCGGCTCGGAGCAGTGCGTGGCAGCGGCATGGGGGATCCCATCCCCCGCTGCCACCGCTGGGTTCTGCCCAGAGCTGACATTGCTCCCTGCGCGCCCGCTACCCCAGAGGAGGGCAGGCAGGTGGGCAGAGAGCGATCCTTGGAGAGGGCTCCGGCTGCGGAGGCAAGCGCTTGCCTCTGCAGCCAAAGCCCTTTCCAAAGATCGCTCCCTCCAACCCCAGGGAAGGGCAGGGGGCGGGGGCGATGGCTCCCCTTTCCCTTAAGCCCTTTTGGGGTACAGTACTGCAGTCCCGTGATGTAGCGGGACTGCAGTATGTGAACTGCGAAAGGGAGGGGGACCACTGTAGCACTAACAATGTTAAATTCCGCTAAAACTTTAAAAAATAGGAAATACCAGTGTTGAATGTATAACATGTACAGTGGACCCTTGTATAACATACAGCTTGTATAACATAAAATTTGTACAACATAAAAAATTCCGGAGATAAGGAAAATTTGCTTAACATAATCGTCTATGGGACAAATCTGTACAACATAAAAATGGGCTCACTCTGTTTTTAATGCATTCCCATGGGAATTTGTATAAAGGAAAATTTGCTTAACAGAATTTCATTTGGAACGAATTAATTCCTTTATACAAGGTACCACTGTATATTGTAAGGGGAATGTGTACTTACTGAGTGAAGAAAGAAACAGGGTTGTGTGGAGGCATGTTTTGTTCTTAATCTGTAGTTGGGTGGGAATGTTGTCAGGTGAGGAGTGGGTGGTAGGGTTAGTGTGTGGGGGTGGTTGGTTGGTTTATGTTTTAGAGTTTTAAATGGATACAAGTGATGAGAGAATGGGTAAGAGAAAGGGAGCATGTGTATAGATGTTTGTTTTAAATGGTAGGTTTTTATGTTTTGGAATTTTTATATTAGGAATGAATGTTGTGCAGACTGGATTGCGCTTTTAAAATTTTGTTGTACAGTACTTGTACAATGGCAATAAAGTATGTGTTCCTGTTCCTTCTTGTGTTCCTGTTAAAAATGTCACATGTTATTTCTCACAATCTATCATATAGAGAGGTGCATGCCATCAGCAGAAAGTAGGTTGACCTCATTTGGGGGCGAGGGAAATGATAATTCTCCTTGAAATCACAAACGATAAGAAGGATGCATAAAACGCTATTCCTATCCTAACCCTGATTACAGCCCTAACCTTAAGGCTAACTTTCTTTACCCCACAGCTAACTCAAATGCAAACTTTTTAATCCGGTTACATAAGAATTAAATGCTGCAGATAAGTGTCTAATTCAGTATGATTTATTCTGTGTTATATGATGTCTGGAATTTGAGTCATGGCAACTGGACTTATTTTCTTGTGAGACTGAAACGTTTCACTACTGATGCAAGCAGCTTTGTCAGTCTGAGGAAAGTTAGTGGCAAGGCCTCCAATTAACACCTTTATTTCACATTATCCTGGTCTGAATAGCTTTGTTAGGTGGACAATGGCTGGTATAGTCCATCTAACAAGACTGTTCTGGCCACTGCCCATCTAATGAGCCTATTCAGACTAGGGCAGTGATGGCGAACCTACGGCACGGGTGCCAAAGGTGGCACTTGGAGCCTTTTCTGTGGGCACCTGACATTACCCCTTCATAACCACCTGTATACAGGTTAAATTACTGTATTGGCACTTTGCAAAAAATAGTGGGTTCTGAATGGCATTTTGGGCACTTGGTCTTAAAAGGTTTGCCATCACTGGACTAGGGCTATGTGAAACTATAAATTGGAGGCCTCGCCACTAACTTTCCTTAGACTGATGAAGCTGCTTGGATGAGGAGTGAAACGTTTCAATCTCACAAGAAAACAAGTCCAGTTGCCGTGTCTCAACTTCCAGACAACCTCACCTGGATGACTGAGAATCTTCACAGACATGCCTTCTGTGCTACTTTATTAACATCAGAAATTCTTAGCTATTATCCCTTTTAACTTCCGATACCTTAACAGGAATTCTTAAATATTCTCAAGCCTCTCTCTGAAGTCTGCAAGACCAAAGGCTTCTCTTTTGAAAAAGTAAGCAAAGAAGTCAAAAACTTTACTACCCCAGTACTAAATTCTGAACTGTTGTACAGTGGTTGTACAGCATTTTAAACATCGCACACCGCTTCCCAGCACCCGGGGGGAGTGCGGGGGAGCGGTACACAATGTTTAAAATGTCTTTCAGCAATGGAGCCAAGCACTTGGCTCCATTGCTTAAAGACATTTTAAACATCACATGTGCCCCCGCCCGCCTGACCCAACCTGCATCCGCATATTGCGGATTTTCAATGATCGTGGGATGGGTCGGTCCCTAACTCCCTGTAACAGAACACACATTTGTCTATGTTGGATGGGTTCACTTTGAGTAATAACCTGTTTTTTAATTTGTATTAAGCAGAATACAGACTGTCATTTTAGCTTCTAAAACTGCAGGACTAGAAGCCAACATGAACATCACAGTCACTTTTAGAAATTATAAATTGTTCTGTATGAGGGGAGGGCTTATTTCAACATGAGCAGATATTCTTTGTTCTGTAGCTCAGCAGACTTTTTACAATAAATGGCAAAAACAGTGCCATTCTGGCAACTCCAAATGTAGTGTAAACTGAGCACCAGATTATCTGACCCGATTTAAGAAGAGGCATTGACACGATCTTCATGGTTTAAACCTATTTACTCGATTTTAATGTATTTACAATAAGGTTGGTCTCAAAATTTTATGTGTTTTTTTATTCTTTTAGGAAATGTGTAGGCTTGTTTGAACACTATGTTTACTCGAGTAAAGGTGTAATTCATCAGCAATTTAATTCAAAAGTAAGCAAGCAAACAAAAGAAAGTGGGCTTTAAATACGGTCTTTTGATGATGCAAGCTGCCTTTGAGCCTTCTTTTTTAAAAAAGGTAGGGCAAAATTGTTTGAAAATAAATAGATCATAAATAAATACCTGTATGTGCAAAATGCATGTTGACTTCAGTGTCAGAAAATTTTTCTAAAAATAAATAACAGGTAACTTCAAGTGAAGAGGATTTCTCATGAAGGAAATAACAGGGAAAAGTACTTCATTGCCTCATTACTCTTCTCTTTCCTCTCCCTCTAAGCAACTCCCTGCCCTAGCAGATGCTTTTCCTCTGATGTTGGACTTTCCAGGGGAGAGGAACACTTATTGGAAAGAGACAGGGTTGTGTGTGTGTGGGGGGGGGAGGACTGGTTGGAGGGATGCATCTTTCTTTCCTTGCTCCCAATCTGCTTCCGCTCCCCAACCCACCAAGTGGCTTTGCATTTTTCCGAAACACTCAGTTGTCCCAGTGGTGGAGAGAAGGAGGTTTTGTTAGGTCTCCAGGTTACCTATGGTAGACCTGCAGTGACTTCTGCCTCCCAGTTGTTGAGCAATAGGGGCAACTTCTTTGAGGTCCTGCATGGAGAGAACGGTGGCATACAAAACAAATGCCACAATGGCTCCCCCAATTCTCTATGTTAGAACGAAAAAATAAAAAGAGGAACCAATTCTTATTCCAGGAGTAGGTGGTCTCATTTTGATTCTGGTCCTGAAAATAAATAGCTGTACTCGGACTTCGTTAATTCTCCCTGGCCATCTTTTTGTGCCAGGCTCCAGCTGGTGTAGATTGGGGTTTTAGGGAAAAGCAACGCCACCCTCCTTCCATACCTTCCAGCAAGCTCTATTCCCCAGAGAAGAAGCAGTGCACGTCTGAGGTATACCTCGTCTGTCTCTCACTCCAATCGCATCAAACAGCTGCCCCCAACCTGGTTACCAGCTGATATGTTGGACTACAACTCGCACCATCTGCCTATGTTTGTGGTGGTGGTGGGATTCCAGAATGGGAAAGGCTGTATTAAAGGATCCCCATCTTACTCTCTTCTTTCACCAGGGGAGAATATCATCCACTGAGGAGAAAACCCATGAGGATCATATTACATCCCACTGTAAAATACATGTGAGTAATATGCTCTGATATATGGTTTCACATTATGTATCCATCTCTAACTTTCCACCATGCAAGAAATCATGCACTAGAGACCAGCCTGTTCCCCCAACACCTTGGTCCCAAATCTTAAATGTAGAAGACCAGAGACTAAGAATGTATACATATGCATAATTTCTGTATATTCATCAACAAAATACACAGACCTTTCTCCTTCTTCTCATTCTATTGGTCAGCACCTGAGATAGCACAACTTCATTAACCCAACTTCCCCTCCCTCAACTCTTGGAGTAGTTAGAACTGCCACCACCTTGATTTAAGCTTGTTCTTAGTCCCAAGGAAAACTGACCCCTCCAGGCTATTTCTGAACCTGTGCCATGCTGGGCTTCCTTATAAGTGCAGGAAACCAAGGCTTGAGTCTAGGCCCTGGGGTAGCCTGTCTAAGCAGCCAGGACTTAAGGTAGTTGGTATCATGTTCTTTATCACTTAAGACCAACACAGGTCTATAAAATATATTACATTTATTAAGAAGACAGGTTAGGTTACATAGGAGGCAAATGAGGCAGTGAATCTAGATTAAAAAGCAACTCCAACAATGAAAAAACAGACAAAAACCACATAAAAGCCATACAATGTCTGAGGCACTTACAATGTACCTCTTCCTACAGGAAACTTATGCAATGACACTCTTCCTACCACTATCAGCCCCTCTTTTCTTTTTCTTTCTTTTTTAAAGGATAAGAGTCTATTGGCCCCATCTTGGAATAGCCTCCTTTACCAGGTTGCCCTCTGAATGTGCATGTTAGGATCTGTAGTCTCATGGAGAGTACAGGTGGTGGGGAAAGTCGATCTAAGGTTGATCGTTGTAGGTGTGTTCGTCAAACTCTCTATGGATCACCATTCCCTGCTGCCACCAGTCAAGGGAGCAAGATACATCTATACAGGCAGGACCTCTGCACCCTCCCTGTATACACAAAGAGATGTAGATAGAATTCTGATTCCCACCCTAGCAATCAGCATTTAACCCCCTGGATGTTTCCCTGACTGGTGCCTTCCTCTAATAAATCAAGTGTCATCAAGGTGATTATGACCTGCAGCAAGACTCCTTGGGTTTCTAAATACCAACTGCTCAGAAGCAGTTCCCCAGTCCCTCCTTCTGGCGGTGGTCTGGGGCCATGCAACGTGCCTAGGGGCAACTAGCAGGGCACACGCTCCATCAGTCACACACTAGTCCCCCAAAAGGGACAGTGGGAACTTGAATTTGGCTCTGCAGATGGGTGCTTCAACTATCAGTCCCCATATGAATTCAATATAACTCAAATGCATGCCAGTGCAACCTTCATACAGTAAACCCCCACCTATTGCGGGGGTTAGGGACCCAACCCAACCCGCAATAATTGAAAATCCGCAATATACGGATGCTGGGTTGGGTTGAGACTGGGGAGGGCTCTCTGGGGGCTCTTGTACTTACCCCAGGCCTGGCGCTGCTCTGAACGGACCTGCAAGGGGCTTCCCGGGCCCTCAGAGGCCCCAAAAGTGCTTTCTAGTAATCCGGAGGTCACTTCTGGTTTTCCAAAAGTCACTTCCAGTTTGTGGGGAAGCACTTTTGGGGCCTCTGATGGGCCTGGGAAGGCCTTTCCTCATTACCCCAGGAGGCCCTTTTTTCATATACTGCAGACCCGCAATATACCGAGACCGCAGTATATGAACCGCGAAAGGGTGGGGGACAACTGTACCAGCAAATCCACTTAACTGGCGTAAGCCACCACCCCCAACTGTCTTTGCCGCCCCCCGAAAAAAAAAAATACAATTAGAAACAATTAGACTCTAACCGATTGATAACACACAGCTGGAGAGGGAGGGCTCAGGCTTTTGAAGCCAAAGTCCCACCTCTAGCACATTGTAGCCCTTATTCCAGGGCACACAGAAGCTTCTAAAGACAGTCTTGGCTCACTTAGCAGGGAGGAAAACCTACAATCTGTCACATACTAGCACTGAAGTTAAGCAAACTTTGGTTTAAACTGCCTGAGAAAGCACACATGCAATGGAAATGAAGTAATCCAAATAGTGAGTGTGTGTTTACTTTGCAGAATTGGTACAGTTCAAGTTTGCATAATTTGCTTAAATGACAAAGAGTCCTGTGGCACTTGAAAGGCTAATAAATTAATACCAGTGCGAGCTTTTATGACCCACTTCATCAGATTTGTGTAGAGTTATGCAGAATTCCAAGTATACGCAGCATGTAAGGTAGAAAGCAATACTTACATAACTGGTCATTCACAAAATTTTTGCTGATAATACAAACACACTGGCAAGTGTCAGTTAATGGAAGTATGGTGGTAAGAAACTGTTCCTCTAGTGTTTAATCCCAGAGTTCTTCTTTTTAATTGTTTAGTTTACAGCATTTTCTTCCGGTGGCTTTACTAGCTGGGGGTAGGTTGGGTTGAGTTGGGTTCTAAGAACGAGAGTCCCCAAAAGTATTTTTTCTCTAGGCTTGTGAAAGATATTGAAATCCAACTCCCCCTCACCAGAAATCCCCATGAGCTTTCCTTCATTTTTTCTTACCGAATTTAGACATTTAGCACACATTTTCAGAACTACTGTGCCTCTAGAAGTTTGAAAAAGAAAGACAAGTATTGCACTTGCCGTCTTCAGTTTTGCACTCAGTATCAGGCACCAGTTCTGGAATACACAGCCCTGACTCTATGACTTATATTGGCTGAAAAAATGGGAGACACTGGAAACTAAAAAAAAAAAAAAAGCAACAAAACAAAAAACAAAACACCCCCCAAATAAGCAAGCAAACAAAAAACCCTCAAGTGCATACACCTACATTTTTCTCTAACAGCTGTCCATATATTCAATTTATGTATGTGTGTACGTATGTACTTTATATACTGCCCGTGCCCAATGAGTAAATTCACACTACTCTGGACAGTATACAAACAAGCTAAATCCTAAAATGACATAATTGAAATGGGAATATAACTGACTTGAGTGCCAGTGGTCTACAGAAACCTGCAGTTCAAACATACAAATTTACATAATTAAACTCTGCCTCATATAACTCTGTCATGAGTAATTTCTTGAATATTAGGAGGGATGGAATCTGGCACACCTTAACATAAAGCACATTGCCTTAATTTTCCCTAGTAAAAGGAATAAACCTCTGGCCAATTTCTATTTATCAAAGATCAAATTTATCCCCAACCAGCGTTGCCGTAGGTACTTGCCAGCAAACATTTTCTGTAAGTGTACATAGTACATAAGGTAAATACATACCTTAGCTGGGAAGACAATGGCCATGTACAAAGTGTGGGGTTGCTAGGCCTGTTACACTGTGTTATTCAAATGAACAATAACCTCTGAGCACATGGAAAAGTAGTTCTCTGAAAGTACATGGGAGCCAACTGTGTGCAGTACTGATTGGTCAGCATCTGTGATAGCACAACTTCATTAACCGGGCTTCCTCTCCCTCAACTCCTGGAGTAGTATGAAAAAAACAATACTGTGTTTGGAAAAAATGGGGAGACGTGCATGTTTGACTGAACAAATCTATATTTAACCCTTTGAGCACAGGAAGGAAGGAAGGAAGGAAGGAAGGAAATTTTTAACAGGCAATCTGAACACAGGAAAAATGGAAAATAGTAATTGAATCTGTGCTTGATTAACTCTTAAATACGTCTACCAAGCTTCTTACCCTGAAGAAGAAAAAAAGCACAGCATGTCTTGTTTTGAAGTTAAATTGGTTTACACCCATATAGTCCTGTAACACCTGAGAAGATTTACTATTTTTCTGTGACATGAGCTTCCATGCTCAGATAAGCAAGTGAGGGTCGCAGGTTTTGCCTAAGAAAGGCTGTTCTATACAGATTGTAAACCGCCTAGAGTTCCAGTAGGAAGATGGAGCGGTATATAAATGAAATGAAATAATAATAAGATTCAATCAGGAAGTCAGAGTGGCCAGCAGACTGTTGTGTCAGGTGCACTTTGATTCTTCCTCATTTACCCAAGTAGACGTACCGTGGAAGTCAAGACAAAGACGTTGTCAAGATTTAGACTTGAAAGATGAGAGAAATGTAAAGAACAGTGTCGCAGCTGGGATAGGTAAAGATAAATGCACTGCCTCTCTCGCTGTCTCAGTTCTCTACTGCTCCCTTCCTCTCTCTCTCTCTCTCTCTCTCTCTCTCTGCTCCTGTGGTTTGGTGAAGAGCAGGGTGGGCCCGCTCTTCACTAGAAAAGCCCAGCAACCAGGCTGCCCACAATACGCTGTCTTGACAACAGAACGAGAAGTAAGCAGAACATTCAGACATTTGTGGGTCTTTAAAAAAACAGAATTAAAAATATAAATAAAAAAACAGAAGCAGCTTGAGCAAATAGAAGTCTCTCCCTTCATCATCATCATCACTGGTCACATTGTAAGAGCGCAGTTGAATACGTGCAGCTCAGGCCTTTACCCTGGGGAAGGGGCTGTAACTAAGGAGCTCAGCTGGATCTTTTTATTGGATTTTATTACATTTCCCAAGTCTGCAGTTTTGCAACAACTCCACACTCCCAGAAACCAAAGAGCCAGGGCTTCCATGGGTCATGTAGGATCCATTAGAAAAGAATAGGGCATTAGTGTTATCAGAGCTTAGAGGTGATCTGATGATGAGCTTTACACACACACACACACACACACACACACAGAGAGAGAGAGAGAGAGAGAGAGAGAGAGAGAGAGAGAGAGAGATTATGAGCATAAAACAGTGTTTCTGTTTGTACAGAGGACCAAAACTGGGTCTCTCCCGATGATGTTTTGGGAATGCGTCTCCCACCACCCTCAGCCACTGGGGATGGTGGAAATTAAAAGCTGATTTATGCAAAAGAAAGCATGCACTGCAACCCACCCACAGAACCTTCTGGATCAAGGGCACAGCTTGGCAGATGAGGGGGCTGTCCGAAGGGGATGTGCTGCTGATTGCCAGGCTAAAACATTTGCTGCCAGGTGGGAAGGTAGCCATGGCCCATGCAGACCCTGGAGGCTGGGGCAAAGTCACTAAGTATGGCACAGTCCAAGTGACAACTTACTCTGAGAAACGTATGGAATCACAGTAGAGTGTACATTCTCCGAGTCTTTTCTCAGCAGTAAGAATCAGGCAGGAAACAGTGTTCTCAGACAACACTGCCTTAGCAAATACAGTAGAAATTACACAGGTTTGCTTATATATTGCCAGTGTCATAGGTTTTATGACTAAATTTGGAACACATTTCTGTATTCATAAGATTTTCCGCCTTGTTCCCCCCCTCTAATTTCATCATGTATCAACAATAAATAAATAAATAAATGTATTTTTCCATACTTGGGTTAAATTAAGATTACTCTCCCTATTCAAGTACTGTATCAAGTTATTTACAGTAGCAATTGTTAGATGTACAGGCATCTACCACTGGTTTTCCAACCACTGTACCACTACTAGAGACTAACATTAATATCTGTGCATCTTATAATCATCCCATCAAGACGTATGATTATGGTAAATCATCACCACGCCAGTCCATTTGCATTTCTATTATGTTTCACATTTCACTCTCCACCCCAAGCTTGTACATATGTCTGTCTACTGAGGTTGCAATCCCTGCTTCTGAACAAGCAGGCTACACTCTGCTAAAGCAAAATAAATGCTAAATGAAGCTACTTAGCCTTCAAGATGCCATAAGTCCCTTTTTTATTCTTCCGTTAAAGAAATTTAAACTGTAGTGTAATTTTAAGCTACCCCCTTGAATTACAGCTGTACCCATTGCATCTGTAGCTTAGATTGGCCAGCAGAAGGGAACAGAAATAAGGGTTTGTGGAACGTTTCAGGGGACTATTCCACGAGAGCCTTCTTCCCAAGTACCCATCTTTTTAGAAGTGAAATGTCAACTCCTCACAGCAAGCAAAACAACGTGATTTTAGTGCTATGTATTGCACACAGAGACAAAGACATATGCAAATCCTTCTTGGGAGGCGAATGCAGAACAGGCTGTTTTTAGGGCAGATCTTCAGATGCCATAACTATAGTATTTCACCAGTTCAGTGTGACTCACTGTGACAGGCCAGATTCTCCCATCATACCTGACAGCTTTTGCTGTGGCTGAATGGTTGTTCATTGTGCCATGTGTTCCCCATCCATATCCATCCAAGTTTTTATCATATTATTTTCTCTTCCAACAGTTAGACAGCCACCTGTCCATCCTAATCATCCTCCCTTTTTCTACACTCCCCACTGTGCATGAACTTCTAAATTGTCCCCACTCTGGCAAAAGGGGGCATGGAAATTGTGACAAGTCTCAGTCTTTGTCAACTCGATCCGTACATGAAACGTGCGAAAACACTCTTCTTTATCTTCTGCTGCCACCATTCATTTACTTGTGCTCTCATCTCTATTCAGAAGAAGCAGGACTGACACAGTTCGTAACATTTCCAAATACTGTACAAACAATGTTTACTGAAGTGAATAAAATACATAAATAAATAATGTGTACTTTAAAGTTTTCTTTACACACACACACACACACACACACACACACACACACACACACACACACACACACACACACATTTTTCAATCAGTCCTTAACTTTCTTAATCAGTTCCTGACCAATCCCTATCTCTGACAAACACGTTGCCCTGATGCCAACTACTCTCTACTCTTCGGATTCCTTGCTCTCCCCCTTCAGTTCAACTGTGACTCTTTTTATAGGGCTCAACTCCGTCCACATTCTGGGAGTGGCTGCTTATTAGCATATTCATGTATTTCACTGCAGGGGTTCTATCACAGCAATAAAAGAAAACACAAATGAGATTCAACCCTTCCCCTATCTTTTAAATATTTTAAGGAGGATCAGATCACATGAAACACCTACTGGTGAAGACCAGGAGTAACTAAAGCACACCAGAGCAAAGTTTGCTGCTGACCCCTTAAATGGGTTGGGGTTGGGGTTGGGGTTGGGGTGAGGAAGCAGGTTTAGGGACCATGTGGCTCTTTCAGAGATTGACAAATACTAATCACCACCATCCTTGATCACTGGCCAGACTAGGAGAGACTCATAGGAAATAAAGACCAACAGCATTTGAGGGTCACAAGTTCCCCCATTAGGAACGCTCACATGTGACCCTCGTGCTGTCAGGAAAGCAAAACTAACCCAGTAAAATGAGCCTGTTTTACTGAAAATCTGTCCCACAGTTATAGAATCAAAAACTTGGGTACCTCAGAGGTTGGGGAGAGAGAGTCTTAACCTCCGTTTCTAATTTCAGTAGGACAAAAGTGTAATATCACATGCAAATAGGATATAACTGTAATACTAAATGAAAATGTTGCAGACCACAATGAATACATTGTTATAGCTCTGTTCCAAACTTGGTTTCTTTTAGCCCAACTAATGGTTGCAGTTCATAACTTTATTTATCTGTTTGTTTAAAGGACTGGAAAGATCCCAGATCAATTTTTTTCACCTTGATTAAAAACAAAAGGCCCTCTCTATCTAGACATACAGGGGGGAAGGAAGTACGACAACTGTTTGTCAAACAAACATAAGCACAAACATAACAGTTTCAACAAAAAAGAAGAAAGTTTAAAAATCAACAAAGCCTGGCTTCCAGTAATGAAAACTGCAGCCTGCAAAAGATCAATGATTCCCACCCAGCCACAAGCAACAGTGATCAGTTCACACAACAGAACAGCTAACAACACCCATCAACTACAGAGAAGGATTGCTGCTACCCCTGATTAAAGTGAAACTTCTTAATCCCTCCATCACAATACATTGATTAACACCTATTTTCCCACATTGGACTAGTTTCCTCTTTGATACAACTTTAAAAAAACCACACAGTCTCACTCACTCTATACCCCAGAGCACAGAGAGAACTCCTAGCTCCCTGAGCTCCTTGCCCTCTGAAGATGCGGGCCACAGAGCCTGGCAAAACATCAGGAAGAAAAAGTTCCAGAACACGGCCAAACAGACCGAAAAACTCACAACAGCTATCAGATCCTGTCCATGAAAGCCTTGGAGAATACAGTATGGCAACTCTTGAACAAGCTCCAGCATTCTTCTACTGATCAGCTGAAATGGGAAACAATCCAAGGAATGAATGGTCCAAAAGGAGAGGTGTAGTTTGCAAAGCCTAGAGAGGAGCTGTGCTCCTTGCCTCCCTTTGCTGCAGCCTGGTAGATCATTTCTACAAGGATCTTCTGGTTGCATCTCTTAATGTACTTAATTCACACAATCTAGATTCGGAAGTTGTAATGACACTCTCATTATCCTGAGACAACATATCACTGGATGCAGATGAATTAAATTTAGTTGTATTCACATCCCCATGACATAAATGAAGCCAATTACACCCCTATTAGCTAAGATCTTTTTCAGTGAAGTATTAAATGTCAATCTATATCCATTTGATCTTTTATTGCAGACTTTGTTCCAAGCTCTTTAATCTCTCTTCCTCTTAATAATGCTTCTTCTGATGCACACGGATGTCCTTACTCGGACGCACAAGTCCCAGTTGTATTCTGTGGAGCTTAAGTCTGAAGTTTTATACAGAACCCCTTTGAAGAGGGTGACAGCGCCTTACCCTTCAAAATCTCTCTCTCTCTCTCTCTCCCTCCCTCCCTCCCTTCCTCTCTCTGAAGAGACAAACTGGATCAGTTTGCCTTAAAATGGCTAGAAGTCCCTCAAAGTCTCCAGTCTGAGCAATATGAATTCACTTCGTGTAATTTTAACAGAGGTTATTAGGAAACAAATAGCAGGGTTTGAAACGTGACTTTATCACAGGATGCTAAGAACTGATTGGATCAAGAGGGTGGCCAACAAAGAGATACTAATGCAAATGACTAAAGAACACCTCTAGAAGATACTGGTAAGTGATTTCTGACTACTTTTACCTAGAAAACCCTAGGTAGGTTGCCATCAATTGGTATCCAATTGATGGCAGATAAATATTATTAACCATATGTATGCAGAAAGCTAAAATATTTTGGTGATATAATGAGAAACAAAACTCTCCGCTTGTTATAACTTTGTTTTCACTTTGCTACGTACAAAGTAAAAAGCAGGGGGGCAGGAATGAAGTGAGGGAAGGAAAATATATGAGGTAAAGAAGCTTGCAGATTGGATTGATGCAACATCACATGGCCGTTTATAGATGCTGTCACCACAGCCAGCCTCTGGAAGCTGAGAAACAAGAACAAGTTCCTTTCTGATACGTACTTGAGCATCATAAAACCTTCTCTCTGAAACCAAAGCCATCAAATTATTTGGGCAAGGTGTTGGAGCATGTGGTGGCTGAGCAGCTCCAGGCTTTCCTGGATGAAACGGATTATCTAAATCCATTTCAATCGGGTTTTGGGGTGTGGTAGCTCAGTGGACTAAGGCTTCCGAAAACTGTCGGCTGCAAAGATGGCAGCTCGGTGGTTCGAATCCCGGGTGCCACGCAGCGGAGCGAGCTCCTGCTGATATCCCCCGCTCCTGCCAACCTAGCAGTTCAAAAGCATGTCAATGCAAGTAGATAAACAGGTACAGCCGTAAAAAGCAGGAAGGTAAAAACAGTGTTTCCTTGCAGCCACGCCGGCCATGTGGCTATGGGCTTGCACAACACTGGCTCTTTCGGCTTGACTATGGAGATGACCACCGCCCCTAGAGTCGGACATGACTAGCACGCATGTGCGGGGGGAAACCTTTACCTTTACCTTATGGGACAAAGACTGCCTTGGTTGCCCTGTATGACGACCTTTGCCAGCAGAGAGACAGGGTGAGTGTGTCCCCATTGATTCTCCTGGACCTCTCAGCGGCTTTCGACACCATCAACCATGGGGTCCTTCTGGACAGATTGGCTGGGATAGGAATTGGAGGCACTGTTTTACAGTGGTTCCGCTACTACCTGGCTGACCAGGTCAAGGTGGTGCTGGAGGATAGTTGCTCTGGCCCATGGGGTTTCCTAGGGCTCTATACTGTCCCCCATGCTATTTAACATCTACATGAAACCACTGGGAGAGTCGTTAGGAGGTTTGGGCTGAGGAGTCAGCAATATGCTGACGACACTCAGCTCTACCTCTTGGTCTCCACCAATCCAGGTGTGGCAGTCTCTGTGCTGAATTTGTGTCTGGGCTCGATAATGGACTGGATGAGGGTCAATAAACTGAAGCGCAATCCAGACAAGTCGGAAATGTTGTTGGTTGGTGTTCTGCCTGATAGGTTAGAGGGCCATTCCCCTGCCCTGGGCGGGGTTGCACTCCCCCTAAGGGACAGGGTCCACAGCTTGGGGGTATTTCTGGACCCAGGTCTTACACTGGAAGCCCAGGTGGACTCAGTGGGCAGGAGTGCCTTTTTACAGCTACAGAGAGTAGATCAACTTTGCCTTTACCTGGATGAGTGGAGCCTGGCAACAGTCACACATGCACTGGTAACAACCAGACTAGACTATTGTAGTGTGCTTTATGTGGGGCTGCCTTTGAAGACGGTCTGGCAATAGGAACTGGTACAGAACCAGGCTGCACGGCTGGTGAGTGGTGCCACTGTGGGGACCCATATTACACTGGTTCTGAAACACTTACACTGGCTGCCAGTTGCTGTCCAGGCCCAATTCCAAGTGCTTATGCTTACATATAAAGCCTTATAGAGCTTAGGACCTGGTTATCTAAAAAACCGCCTTCAGCCACATGAGCCTGCCTGTACCCTAAGATCAGGCCAGGAGGCCATGCTGGAGGTACCATCCCTTAAAGAGGTGAGGGGGGTGGCACGTCGAAGCAGAGCCTTCTCGGCTGTTGCCCCCCAACTTCGGAATGCCCTCCCAACAGAGATCTGCCTGGCGCCTAAGATTTTGACCTTTCGGTGTCAGGCAAAGACTTTCCTGTTTAGCCAGTATTTTAATTAACTAATGTTATTTTAGCTGGGCGCGTGGTTAGCAGGATTTTACTATTTATATACTGATTGCTTTAACTGTTATTTTGATGGTTTTTAACATGTGGTTTTATTGTTTTAATATACAGTATTGCTGTATGCCGCCCAGAGACTACTTCTTAATGGGGTGGCTAAAATGTTTTGTAGATAAGTAAATAAAATAAATTGGTACATAACTAAATGCCCAAACTTTGCAGGTACAGTAGTTTGTTCCTTGTCAGGATAGAAAGGTTTCGTGAGCTTTGGTTCTGTGCTAGCTCAGCTGATTCTATGTTAGCATGAATGCAGCCCATTACTAAGAAAACAAAAAGACATACATCAGACGCTGTCTGTTTACTGAGGCATACCTGGCAAGCAGAGGAGCCGGAGACTTCCTCCTAGCGCAGAATAGAGGGGAGCTCCATATAAAAAAATAAAGGGTTGTGTGAACTCCTGTTTCACATCATGGACAGAAAGTGAGGTGGGGCTAAATCTGAGCTGAAAACAGCATCACTTTCCCTCAACAATTATTCCATCTGGACAGAATAGAGTACATCCAACTTACCCTCTACAGACAGCCATGCAAAGCCCTAAGATTTCACTACATCGTGAATTAATGATCAAGGTCAGACTACAAAAGGACCGCACAAGCTCTGGTTCGGGACGCTAGATTCTTCTATTCCTCGAAACTCCAGATGGGACTCTCACTGTTGTACAAACCCTTTCCCACGCGGTAGATTCATTGGGGCAGTTGTGGTGCTCAGGGAGCTCTCGTAAAGGTTGTGGGGCAAAGAAAAGAAAGGAAGCAGATGGCTTGGAAATTGCCAGTAGCATGTGAGGTGAGGGACCTCAACTCGTCAGTGGCATTGTTCTCCAGGCCTTTGCTCCTTCCTCCATGAACAGCATATTCAAACAGGTCACCAGCTTCTCACCAAGCTAAGGCAGGGAGGGGCAAGAGGATGGCTTTATGAACACAGGGAACCATCTAAAGCAGAGTCAAGCCCTTGACCCATTTAATCTGAGTGCTGTAGCAAAGGTCACTGCTAAGCAGGCAGAATATTTTAAATGAAAAATGTACAAGGTAAGCTGATTATGCGTATTAGATTTCTTGGAAATGTCTATTAAAGTCAAGTAACAGGTGACCAGCTAACCATGTTGAGTGACCAGAGTTACTGTTTGAACTTCAGATTCCAGTTCCAGTTAATTTAAGCTACCCAGCACTCCTGGAAAAATGCAGGTTAGTGAGGAAGAGCTAAAATAGTTGTGATAGCATCCATGCAATTAAGGACTGCACAAATCACTTGTTTTTAAAGAGCACACATCAGGTGTGGAGAAAAAGGACCAAACTATGGGTATTCCCCTCCCCCCAGTTCTTCAGCTTAATCATACTCACACAGTATATATATTTACTCTTTAAAAGGGATTTTTTAAAATGTATAAACAGTGTACAGTTTGGGCTTCTGTTCCTTTCATTCTGCTTTTTACTATTTTTTTTCTCCAAATGGTTCCAACACATCAAAAGGTAATCCTGATCAAGTCCATTGACTTTCGTTTGTAAATTCATATCAGGGCATTGCACAGATTAAAATTATGGACACATATGAAATACAGGTGAAATAATGAAAAATAAACCAACTCATTAAGATCCTTGGACTAGTTATTCAGTTCATTGACTGAAGCTGTGGAGGTGCCCCTGGAAGCCTTCAGATTGTCAGATTTGGGGAACAGAGTCGTAGCCAGGATTTGGAGCACCTGGGGACAAAGTTCATTTTTGTGCCCTTTCTGATGCCCCCCACATCGTACCCACCCAGCAACAGGGTGTGTGTGGAACCCTGCAGGCATGGGGTGGGTGCATGTGCGTTAGGGACAGCGTGCATGCCCTACACATCTCCCACCAAGGCGAGGAAGAGGAGGAGAAGGGCGCCGTGGCCACTTTGGTCCTGTCTGCCTGCCTGCTTCTCTGCTCACATGGCACGTGGTGGCGGAGGGGGTGCCGTCGCCAGCCCTTAGGGGAAAGGAGGACTGCTGGGCAGCGGGAGGGTGCATGGCTTCCTCCTCCTGCTTCCCATCCAGGTGCCCCCAGATTGCTGTGCCTGGGGCAGATGTACAATTCTGCCCCACCCCCCAGAAACTGTTGGGGAAGGGAGACCCCTGAATCTCAGGCACATATCACTGCCTTCCCTACATGAAGAAACCCACAAGTGTTGTGTCTCACATCATCCCCAGGCAACACAACTAAGTCTTTGCAGAACCATCAGATTTTAGCTCTAGGTCTAGATCCAGTACCTAGTATTCAAACGCCAAAGAAGTTGCTTTCACACAGCAGATCCAGATTTAGTCATAAATACCTCCTGTTATGCAGGCAACGGGTAGCTCTCTGGGGCCATTCCTTTCTGAAGAGGAAGGCTGGGCTCCACTTGCAGCCCCTCAGAACAGGTGCTGCCCTCAGGGGCAAGGCAAAGCCAAGCCAACCCTTCTGACAGGGCTGGAACAAAACTCAACCGGCAGCCCAGCTCACTCCTCTATGTGGGAAAGTGGGGGAGAGGCCATCTTGTTCTTCCCCACAAGCAGCACACACCTCAAGCTGGCCTTTGTCACCTGCATAGGAGACCCACTGCAATCAACAGGGGGTGGTGGCTTTAGTTCTTCTCAATTAATGTACGAGCTGGGAAGACTTGTAAGCACCATCGATTCCACGGTCACTGTTCTAAGTGTGACTAAATGTATTCAGTGAGAAATCTTTTAAATGCCCCTCCCCATCCTTGGCAGCAAGAAAGCACCGCAGCCCCCAATTAAACCGCCAACAAAGGTACCTACAGTTCCCTGCTTAAGGCAGCTGCCTCCTTCTGCCCAAAGGTTGGGCCAAGTCTCAGAATCATAATCTTCTCCTGAGCTGTACTGTAAACTTTTTTCCCCCTGGGGCATTTAGGTAAATGCTTGTTGCCTTTCAATTCTTCGTCAGAGAAACTTGTGGTTAGGAAGCTCTGCGCTCAAACTGTGAGAACAAGCAGGTAAACAAAACAGCAGTTTGTATTTTAGTACAGTGTTGAAAGGAAAATTGATGAGAGGGCTGCCTATTTCGTGGGCCATGAACACTAGCCAGTGAGGGGGCCAAAACATCTCTTTTCTCTGGGCACTCTTGGGCCACAAGAGTCCTTGCCAACTGAAGGAAGGTATTGCCAGAGGCAGGGAAACATCTGGGCTTTTTAGAAAACAACCCCTAGAATCCTAAAGCCAGCATGACCAAAAACTCCCTGGTCTCTGAGGACCAGCCTGGCCAGGTCCCTCGGCAAGTAGCTGCTGAAGCATCATTTGTTCTTCATGAATAAAATCAGCTGTGTGAGGAGAAAAATGTCGGAGGCAATTGTAGAGAGAAGATTTTAATATAGCTGGCTGGGCATTAGTACCCCCACCCCCTTATAAATCATGTGAATAGCAACAGCAGCTAGAACCTACTCCCACTCTCCCAATACCTTCCAACATGCAAACAGGGGTGATTTGCAACCATAGTTTGCCCTGCAGTCTTTTCTTACCTGGGACCAGTAAAAATTACCAGCAAGTTATCACTTGTTATGAATTTATTCTGAAGGCTGAGCGGCAACTACAGCACTTTACTCATGAGATATTGCTCAATAATATGGTAACTCAAACAAATCAACAGAAAACAAGACCCGGTTACATTTTTCTTCAATTCCCAAAAAGAATAAAGTAAGGGACATTTTTTTTCCTTTCTGAAATATATTCTGCTCTTAGGTGCAGGCAAATACAATGCCACAGAGAGGTTTCCATTGTGAAGCAAAGGAAACGAAGCAGTAACATTTCTGTCATGCAGTTCAAGGATGATGATTAATCAAGTTCGATGATGATGATGATGAGGAGGAGGAGGAGGAGGAGGAGGATTTACCCGTGACCTAAAATGAACACTGTGCTTGTACAGGCATTGAGCTGCTGCTCCCTTGCCCTGCCCTCTTTCTCCATCTCTGTTTACTGGGCCACATCTCAGAAAAGCCCCAAGGCTCTGCTCACAGCTCTCCAATGGAACAGAAGCACAGCTGCAGATAACCCATAAATCTGTCAAAGTGACAACTAGTTTCCTTTGTCTGTGTGATGCAGCCTTAAGGACACTTCAGCCATCCACTTAAAGGAAGGCATCTGGCTCCTCAAGTACCATCTGCAAGGGCTAGTTGTGTAGGAGATACAGTAAGATCAAGCCAGGCCAATCCAAGGTGATGTTCCTGCCACATTCTCTCTCTCTCATCATGGGGCACTCACAAACAGAATTTACCTTTCTATTATCTCTGTCTTCCCACCACCTTTTTTTTTTGGGGGGGGGAGAAAATAACGACAACCAAACACATGCTTCAAATAACAGAGGGCTATACATGTGGACATCACCAGATGGTCAGTACAGAAACCAAAAAGAGGATGTAATTGGAAGCAGGAGATGGAGAAGCTGTATTCTGTCAGTGAAAACAAGACCAAGAGTAGTTTGTGGTATTCAATGTGGACTGTTAATATGCAACATTAGAGGAAAACTGAAAAAGGACACTAAAAGAATTGCAGTGCCAAAATAAATCTGAGCAACATTTTGATGTATTTAAAGTCCACATAAAGAACAGATTTGCATGACTAAACTCAATTGATCTAGATCTAGAAGAACAAAGCTAGATATATTATCAAGGAAGAAAGCAAAAAGAGAATTCCCATAGTAAAAAGAAGAGAAAAACCTAGATGGATGACAGAATAAACTAAATTTCAAAGGATAGATGGGAAGCAAAAGTAAAAGGTGACAGAAGCAGGGTCAGAATCCTGAATGCAATCTATCAGTGATCCCCAAGTACATTTATTTATTTATTTATTTATTTATTTATTTATTTATTTATTTATT
>JAHTLZ010000010.1:70145067-70167539 GCA_023846285.1 Phrynocephalus versicolor
TTTATTTATTTATTTATTTATTTATTTATTTATTTATTTATTTATTTGTTTGTTTGTTTGTTTACAACCAATGGCCAAAATAGGCATATATAACAACAAAATACATAGCGTCAATGTGTATTCCATGATAGTATTTCAATTGGTACATAAAATTGGTAGATAAAATTGGTAGATAAAAGTATGGGTTAAAATTTTAATTAATGCATAAAATTGGTAAATAAAATTGGTAGATAAAAGTACGGGTTAAAATTTAGCAGCCAAAAAGAACCACTGCAACAACCAGTGCAAAGGAACAGAGAAAGAAAACAAAAAGGAGAAAACAAGAGATAACTTCCAGAAAAAGAAATAAATCAAATAAAATTCAAGCCTAAACCAACAGGGATGCACACTATCTGACCACAAGAATATAAAGAGAAGATGGAAATAATATAATGAAAGAGACAGAATGATATTAGTTTCCTTTGAAGAGGAAGCCTGTGATAAAGAATGTGCAATTCTAGAAAGTGAAGTGAAAACTACTCTGCATGTACTGGGGGGAAATACATCACTGGGGTATATGGAATACTGTTAAAACTGTTTCAAGCCACAGAAAATGAATCTATCAAAATCCTAACAAGAATATGTCAACAAATATTGGGCAAAAACAATGATCCACGTACTGGAAGCATTCAATATACTATACATTCCAATCTCCAAGCACTTGATTGTCCTAATGCATAACTTTTTTTGTGAATAAGCAGCTATTGCTAAGACAAAATACAGAGTGGCATAATGGTTCCCTATAGGCAAAAATATCAGACAAGGCTGCATTTTATCCTCTTATCTGTTCAATTTTTGTGCAGAACCTATCCTATGGAAAGCCAGAACAAATTCAGATAAAGGAAGAGTGAAAATGGTGGAAAAAACATCAATAATTTAAGATATGGAGATGATACTATCTTACTGGCAAGAAGCAACACTGGCTTGAAACTGCTGTTAGGGTAAGTGAAAGAAAAAGCAGGACTGCAGGTGAATGGTATGAAGAAAAGAATCATGATTACACAACGATACTTTAGTACTGACAAACAATGAAGAAATGGAAACAGCTACAGATTTTGAATACCTTGGTTCAATCATCAATCCAAATTGAGGCCGCAGCCAGGAAAACAGAAGAAGACTGTAATTCAGAAGGGAAGCAATGGATTAGAATAGGAATCAGGGCCCCAGATAGGAATTGTTGTTGTGTCATTACAGTAGTGACCGACTCTTTGTAACCCCATGTCCATGGAGTTTTCTTGGCAAGAATACTGGAGTGGTTTGCCAGTTCCTACTCCAGGCGCCTGCAGCACCTGGTATTCCCTGGTGGTCGCCCATCCAAGTACTAGCCAGGGCTGACCATGCTTAGCTTCCGAAATCAGGTGAGATCGGATGTGCTTAGGGCATCAAGGCAGCTCAGATAGGAATTAGACCTTAGAATTAAGAAAATAGAATTTGAAAATATCATCAAGTCTATGGACGTGTCACTGGAGACCAAGACCAGGGACATCTACACTTGTATTTACTGTTACCATGTATGGTTATGAAAGCTGGAGTGGACAGTAATGAAAATGGACAGGGGGGAAATTGATTCATTCAAAGTGTGGTGCTGGAGGAGAGCTTTGTGGATACCTTGGACTGTCAGAAAGATGAACACGTGGGGGGGGGGGCGTTCCTAGATCAAATCAAGCCTGGCCTATCTCTGGAGGCAAACATGTTGAAACTGAAGCTGTCTACTTTGGGCACATCATGAGAAGGCAGACTTCTCTGGGAAAGGCAATGATGCTGGGGAAAGGTGGAAGGCAGTCAAGAAAGGGCCATCTATGACATGAATTGACTCCCTACCTAAAGGAAGCCACAGGCTTGGTTCTTTAACAGCAGAAGAGGGCCTTTGAGGACAGAACATTTTGGAGATTGCTTCAAAATGCATCCGATGACTATAAGCTGGAAGCAACTTGATGGCCCATAACAACAGGAAACCAGTATAAAAACTTACAATCCAAACCAACCTCCAAACATAAAGAACATGATTTCCACCAGGGTAGGGAATTTTTGGCCCTCTTGGACTTGAGTTCCCAGAAGCATCAGGTAGCAGAGCAAATGGAAAAGGGCTTGGGAAAGGTGGTCCAAGATTTCCAGAGGGCCAAAGAATTAAATCACTCTTGATTTAAAGGCACTGCTGCTCATTCTCCTATCCTTAGCTCTTCACGCCTCTCGGGGTATCCTTGTTTCTTCACAGATTGGTTGGAAGAGCAAGATGAAACCAATGGAAGCACGTGGGGGATTTAATAACAAAAACAAAACAAACAAATTAATTAATAGGCAGACTATTGAAGCACTGTTGTGTTGGTTCTTGTCCTGTCTTGGCTTTCTTTCCTAGGATTAAAAAGACACTGTAATCTCTTGTCCAGAGAGGAGGGTCTACCAATGCAATGGCCCCAGAATACATTGATACAAAGCATCCCACCACTACCAGGGTTATGCTTCGGGGTGGGGTGGGGTGGGGACCCAGATGCTGGCAGTTTATTTACTTCTTTGTTTTTGTTACCTTAAATTCAGAGTTTCAAAATATCATTTTGTGACTACACATCCCAGAATCCCATCGAGGTACAATGGAGGTGGAGGAGGATTCTGGGAACTCCAATCCGAAAACTAACATTTCATGGTTCTGCCTAAGCTGAGGCTGGTCCTGAGAGCTGGTGGCATATCTAGGTATATGAGGAACCAGGCACACCAGAAGTGGTGGAGGAAAACAGGGCTGGGTAACCAGAGTTACAGGTGGCCTTCCATATGACAGGTACCCCTTAAACTGGGCTGGGCCTGAGGGATTCTCAGCCTACTCAAAGGAAGGTCACCATTGACAATGGGACAAGTTCTGTCAGTAAAACAGGTAACACACATTGACCAAAAGTAAGAACAGCCTTCCCAATCTTAGTCCGATAGTGCTTCTCAACCTGCCTAGGGCTTCAACCCTCAGAGGGTTCAGACAGCAGGACCACCGGTAAGGGATCCTGTGAGCTGGGATCCAAAGCAGCTGTAGCCACAGGTTGCTGGCTGGAATTTATTAGACTTGGAGGCACGTACACCAGAGGATATCAGTTTGTATTGGGCTTGGAGCTGATGTCAATACAGCTATGTGTTCAGATAAGGTACAGTTATAAACACCAGTTTATAAACAGTTATAGACACCAGATATTCTTGGACTACAGCTTCCAGAATCCTTAGCTGGCACTGCCAATAGGTCTCAAATTTGGGGATCTCTACAGCAGTGGTTGTGAACCTTCGGCACTCCAGATGTTTTGGACCACAACTCCCACAGTCCTTTGTCACTGGCAATCTAGGCTTGGAATTCTGGGAGTTGTGGTCCAAAACATCTGGAGTGCCCAAGGTTTGTACCACTGCTCTAGCAAGGGGCCTAAGTAAGCCTGTTAAAAAGCAGCCTTATCCCTTTGAAGAGTTTTGAGGGCAGCATTTCATAGGCCAAGCTACCAGGTTGGCCATACTTATGCAAAACCTATGCTCTGCCACTAAGTGCACAAGCCCAGTTACAAGGCTGTTCCAAACACAGGGCACCACAAAACGGGGAGGATTATCACAAGCTTGAATTAACAGTACATTGCTTGTACCGCCTCAACCCAACACAAAGCCAAAGGTCCCACAGCTCCGAAGTTCAACAACATAGGCAAGAAAGCAAAATCAGGAAGTTAAAAGAACAGCGCCCCACAAAGCAAAAGGTCCGGGTCCCGAAATCAGACCGCTACCTCGTGGATGCGAAGGCACGGAGCCAGAAAACCCCTAAAGAAGGGCGAGGGGGCAAGAGGGCTTTTGAGCAAAGTGGCTCAAAGGGGTGCCGTGGGGGGAGGAAGAGAAGAAGTGGGGGGAGGGGTCTTTTCCTAAAGGCTTGTGCAGCGCGAAAGCAACCGTGATTCACTGGGTAGTAGAGGAAGGAGGGCGAGCGGTTGCCAGCAGAGACAAGTCGTCTCGGAAACCGAACTGCCAACTGATGAATGGAGCCCGCGCCACGGAGGTGGCAGAAATGCATCGCTGGAGGAGAGAAGCACAACCCACACGGGCACGCCGCCCCGTCAGTCCGTCCGTCCGTCCGTTCATCCATCCATCCCGGCCCGAACGATCTCCAGTACATGCACCCTACGAAGTCAAGGCACACGCCCGGCAGGCAGGCGAGGAAGCTAAAACGCGGCGAACCAGCCCACGCGCGTGTTTCGACGGGGCCGCGCGCGTGCAAAGCCGGGGAGCGCGGGCGGGCGGGCGAGCGCGCCCGCGGGTCTGCGCTCGCCCGCCCCCAAACGCGCGCCCACCCGAGACGGCAGCCACATTTCGTAAGCCGCGTGGTCGCAGCGCACAATGAGCCCGGGCGGGAGGCGGGGGGGGGGGAGAGAACCGGAGGAAAGAAGCGGAGAGCGAAGCCGACACGCGAGACCACCCGACGCCGCTTGAGGTCGGAGCCCGCGGAGACAACGTAGAGCCCACGCGCTCCTCGCGGGGCACCTCCACGCGGCTTTCCGACCGGAGCGTCCACGACCCCCCCCCCTCGATGCACACAGCCGCCCTTCTCCTGGCTGCAAAACACGAGGGCCCGGCGGGACCCAGCGGGTCATCCTCAGGCGCAACAGCACATCCAGACGCGAGGAGACGCCCCTCTGGCGGCCACCCTCCAGCCCCGTCCCCCGTCCCGCCAGAGAACCTGTAGGAGTGAGCGCTCCAGCGGCGACCCTCGCCCTCCAAGCCCTCCCGACTGGCCGCGGGGGGGGGGCTCTCCAGGATCGGCCCACTCTCCTCCTCCTCCTCCTCCTCCTCCTCCGGCGGGCACGTGGTGCGCCAAGGCTGCCTGCCTCCTTCCCACACCCGAGGGTCGTCCCAAGGCGCCCTCTGCCCCCCCCATCGGAAAAGGCGCTCTCCGCCGAGGGGCTCCGGCTCTCCAGCCGGGCGGGCGGGGCGTGTAGGTTTGTTACCTGCCTGAGTCACGGGCTGCCCCCATTCGCGGTCCGGCGGAAGAAGCGCTCGCCCTGGCGGCCCCCGTGCCGCTGCTCCTGGCGCCGCTGGCGAGGCGAGTGTGCCGCTACGAGCATGCGTGTGGGAGAGCGAGGCAATCTGATTTCGGGCAGGGAGGGGGGCGAGCGGGGGCGGGGGGCGGGAGGGAGCCTCCTCGGGTACCGGGAGACGGGCGGGGGGGGGGTGTGGGGTGGAGAGAGAGAGATGCGCGGCTCCCAGCAACGGAGGAGGAGGCGCAGAGTCTTCAGGAACACGCACAGTCTCTCCCTCCCCTTTCTCTCTCTCTCTCTCTGTGGCGGGCGGCGGGGTGGAGGAGAGTGGATCCCCGCCCCGAACCGCCCTTCCCCTGCCGAGCCACCGGCGCCATTAGCGGGATCAAGCAGGGCTGGAGAGGCTGCCAGCGAGTGGAGTTCCCTTCCCTTCCTCGCGTCGTGCAGTTCCGTTTTTCTCACTCTATTTCCCCGCCCCCCCCGGTCGAAACCCGCTGAGACCCGGAGATGCCCAAGGGCGTGGACCTTGCCTTCTCTTCCCCAAAGATCCGCTTTTTCTGTCTGACACAGCAGAAAGGTTTGAACACCAAGAGGGACCTTTTGGATTCGGGGTCGCTGATCATTGGCCATGTTCGATGAAGCTGATGAGAACGGAGGAAGTCCAAAACATCTGGACAGCCAGATGAGAGCCAGCGCGATGTGTTGGATGGAGCGTCAGACCAGATTCTGGAGATTTTTGAGGATGACAATAGCGGACAGCAGCTTGACTATCCAGCCTACCTTCAAACGCCTATCAGGGCCTGCTGGCTTAAGTGGCTGGAGGTTCGATTCCCCACTGTACCTCCTGAGAGAGCAGTCACAGCCAGTGTGGCCTTCAGCAAGCGGCACAGTCCCAGGGTAACTCCTCCCCCACTCCGGAAAAAAGAAAGAAAGAAAGAAAATGGTAGATCACCTCTGAGTACACTTCTCCCTTGACTTGCACAGGCTTGAGCAGCATGGTTTTGGTTGCACATTGATTTGTTTCAGTAGACAAGTAAATATTCCAGTAAATAAATGAATAATTTAAATTACTTTTCATTTAATACTGGGCTGCTATTCATCTGCAGGAAGTGGTTTGAGAAAGGTGGGTCTCAGACTTACTCCAGTCCCATCTGTTGGTAGTAAGGGAGGCCCTGGTCCAAAGAGAGTGGCCACGCTAGCCCCCCTCTCCTGGTGTGGTGCTTCTCATGTAGCTGCTGGGACACGCTGTACAATTTGCAGTAAGCTCATCATCTGCTCTCTTTGTGTGGGTGCTTGTGTAAAACAACTATTTATGTGTTGTAGCTATGTTTGGGAGGCATACAAGTTATACACAGCTTTTCAACTACATGGGGGTCCAGTGCCCCTAATCCCAACACTGTTCAAGGGAGAAGTGCATTCTGTACCTGGAATACCCTGAAAAAGGTTGCCATTAAGTCAAAACTGACTTGATGGCATATGTTTGTTATTATAAGTCAGAAGTAACTAGGCAGCACAAAACAGCCACAAAACACCTGGATGACCTAAGGTTCTCTTGTTATGCACTAGTGAATTTCAACCAACTTACAGCAACCCTAATGGGGTTTTTAAGGTAAGTGAAGGAGTGGTTTTACTAGTTCCACCCCTTTCTGGTCAGAGCCTGGGAATCACACTAGTCCTCCTGAGTCCTAGTTTATCAACCCATCTACTCTACCACCCTGAGTATTGAAGGTTCTAGACCCTTGTTTAAAATGGTTACATCAGGAAAAGACTTCCGAGCTTAAGTCCAGAGGTGCAATCAGCAGAAGGAACTTCTGACCTGTTTTAGGGCATGTTCATGCACGATAAGTTAAAGGCAGAGGATTGGTTGGGTTGGGAGGGATGATGTGGTCTAGCAAAGTTCTTTTTCAAGCCAAGCCCCCTTTTATAATAGCCAAGTAACCTATGGCCCACCACCCAATTTACATAAAAAGGCATTTTAAAAGAGTAAACAAAAACCATTAGAATAAATTTTTAGAATATAATTCCAAACAAACATTTAATATGATGGTTGGACAGTACTTGCATTTGGGCAACCAGCTTTAAAATTCACAGTTGAGTGTTTGTTGCATCCTCTTCATGCCTCCTCCTCCTCCTCCTCCTCCACCACCACCACCTGCTCCAACAGTCCCTTATTGGGTTCCAGGAGCTGGAGGTAATGAGGGTGGGTTAAAATTGGGCTTAACAGGGGGAAGGGGGAGTATTCCCTCATGAATGAACCTGTTGACTTTTCAAGCAGTGGTTCTACCTCCTCCTCCTCCTCCTCCTCCTCAGCCATTCCTCTCCAAGATGGCAGCAGTGGGACGTGGCTGAGGCAAGGAAGGGGCAACATTGCTGCCCTGGTGGTGGCGGCGGCTCTCTGTGCAGCCTGCTATTGCCTCCTTGCCTCTCAAACCCCATGGCAGCCAGCCTGGTTTGCTGAGGAGGCAGCTGAGTCCTGCCTTCTGCTTCACCCCATCCCAGTCCATCATGCAAGCCAGCCAGTCACCAGAGCCAAGGAGGTGGCAGGGGAGGAGGGGGTCAAAAACCATGGGGACACCCCACCTAGAAAACACTTTGCCATCCCCTTGGGGGTGGCGACCCACCATTTTGGTAACCTGTGATCTAAAAGCCAAGGATCTGGTCCCCTTAATAAGTCTGGAAGGATGAAGGTAAGGCTTTTGAGGAAACATATGCAGGATTACACTGAAAACCCTTATTGTGTTGTGGCTTCAATATTGACCCTCCTCCTGGATTCCTTGTTTTGCTTCCTGTTCAGTCCAATGAATAATTTTATGAACTAAAGCTTGTGCACTGTTTTGTAACACATTACCCTGGTTTAAATAAAAATCTTGCTTCACTAGAGATCTCGCCATTTCTCTCACAGACTGACATGCTTTGGCTAGAATTCTTCCGATCTTCCAGATATCTCAAGTCTATTCTTGTTTCTCTCTTCTTCTTTGCTATCTTTGCTCCACCCGCTTCTGTTGCTTCTGCAACCTAAGCTCCCCCATCCATGTTCTCCAGGCAATACCTAGGAAGAAGGCTGATGCTACACAACAGGATGAGAAGCTGCAGAAAGACAGAGGGGAGGTTTTAGAACTGAGAGATGCCCAACCATGGCAGTTACGTCACATCCTTTCTGTACCCTGACAACTTTTGTGCCTTGACAGCGTTGCTCACGATCACGTGGTTTTGTCCCTGTTTAATCCCTGCTTTTGTTTTCTCATGGTCATGACAATTTGTTTCGAGACAATTGCAACCTCACATCCTTGTTGTGTGATAAAACGTAGGCATGAAACTGCTGTTTTCTCATCCTTTTTGTTGCTGCTAAAAGAGTACAAGAAAAAGTGCCTTTGCCATGGCTTTTTGTATAATGGGATCTGTGCATTTGATGGCTTGTAGGCTCATGTAGTTTGCTCCTGCGCTGCATGAGAGGTATATCATCCAGTATTTTATTCCCACAGTGGCTAACAAGATTTTTGTAGGGAGGCCAAAAGGTGAGCATTGGCCTAATAGCACACCCCTTGTATTGGGATATTTCCTTTAATAATAGTGTAAAATTTTCATAAGTAGTAGTCATTGATGGCTTTGCCCTCCCTCCTGATTTTCATCAGGAAATCTTTTTTCATGATTTGTTCCCAAAGGTTCAGAGTCCCTTGGGATAGTGTTTTTTTCTTCTAATCTGCTGTGTGTAACTTCATGCTTGCTTACACTGAAGACCATTTGCCAGTTCGGTGCCCATTGCCTCATCCTGAAGAAACCTTTTTGGTGCTCTTTGCTGCGCCTTTGTGTTTTAACCTCCCTAAATCCTTCGATAAACATCAGTCGTCTATTTCTACTGACATCACCAACTTCCAGATTTCACCTGTGAGCCATGGAATCATCAGAGATCTCGGAGTAGATTAATTCCTTTGCCATCCTTGCATCCACACATCATTGCACAGCACAGGATGCTTGAGGTGCTGAGAGGCCAGTCAAATATTGGTCCAAGGGGACGTGGGATAAACTACCAGGCCCAAGGAGCGTTGTACTAGTGAGGGTATGCTATCGTCCACCAGATCAAAAACTTGAGGGGGACCTTGAAATGAGGAGACAAAACATGGAGGTGTCTAAGAGGGACAGGGTAGTCGTCATGGGGGAGTTCAATTATCCCCACACTGACTGGGCCAATGCAAGCTCGTGGTAAGAAAGAGAAACCGGGTTTCTCGACATGCAACTTGTCATGGAGCCCACCCGAGAACAGGCAACTCTGGATCTAATACTGTGTGATACTCAGGACCTGGTCACAGATGTGAATGTCACTTAGCCTCTGGGGAACAGTGACCATGCTGCAATCTCCTTTGCCATGCATGTCAGGGGAAGCATGTCAAGCAAATCGGACACAAACACCCTTGGTTTCCAAAGTGCAGACTTCCCTCAGATGAGGAAATAAATTGAAAGGGAAGGTACAAAGAACCCAATCTCTTCAGAGTGCATGGAGCTTGGTAGTAGAGGCCCAGCGTAAGTGCATACCACAAAGAAAGAAGAGCTCATCTAAGTCCAAGAGGGTGCCGGCATGGTTAAAGACTAGAGTTAGAAAGGCTCTAAAGCGCAAGGAGAGGTTTTTCTATAAATGGAAATCCTCCACAAATGAGGAAAATAAAAAGCAACACAAACTCTGGCAAAATAAATGTAAGAAGATGATAAGAGAGGCAAAGAAAGACTTTGAGGAACATATGGCTAGCAATATAAAGGGAAATAATAAAAGCTTCTTTAAATATGTTAGAACAGTGGTTCCCAAAGGGGTCTAAATAGACCCCCCGGGGTCTATTTTGACTTGCAGTCAGTGTATGACAGTGAGAGAAAAAATGTGGGTCCATGAAATGTAAATGGGGGTCCATGTGAATGGACCCCATTTAAGCAGATCATCATCAACATTTAGGCATTCTGTAAATGTCTTATACCTAACACAAATTGCTTTGGTGCCATTTTTGAAAGTTTCTGCAGAAATTTTTGGAAAATTTCCAACTTTTTGGTGCATTTCTTAAGTGGTGCAAAGGTAGGGACCTGATCCTTGTGGCATGCATACCTTTCAAGTCCATTTTGCATTGTGTGTGCAGGGTGGGGGTATTGCATCATTTTTCAGAACTTGATCCTCACCATGTGCATGTTTTTCAAGTCTATTTTACAAAGGTTGAGGACTCATGCTTTGCAGCCACATAACAGATATTTCTACCCGAATCATGGTCGTTTGAAATTCAAATCAACTATAATTATAGTCATACCTTGGTTAACAAGTAACTTGGTTTACAAGCATTTTGATTAATGAGAAAAAAATTCTGAACTTTTTTGCCTTATTAACGAGCAGAGTCTTGATATACCAGCACTCTCATGTGTGTCACATAATCAAAAGTTTTCTAAGCCAATGGCATCTCTGTTGTCTGTTTCAGGCTACAGCAGCAACATAGCCGAAGGAAGGGCGACAGGCTCAGTAAAGGTACAAACAGTTGCCACCCCCATCAACCCCTGTCCCCAAAGAGGCCACCTCCATGGGGCGTCTCCACACCATCCCTGCCACCACCACTGTAACCAGGACACCCCCACCCCCATTGCCCCCATTTTTAAAATGATCCCCTCCATGGAGGCTTCCCCCCTCCTCTGCTCTAGCTGGGATTTTCCCCAGTGCTCCATTTTTTAAAACAACTCCCTCCATGAAGGCTCCCTCCCCTGCTCCAGCTGGGATTCCTCCCATTGCCCCATTTTTAAAACAGCCCCCTCCATGGAAGCGTGGCCCCCCCCGCGGGGCACGTGCCACAGGGGTTTTCAAATGCAGGTTATTGTTTTTTGTATTGTACTGTATTTTGTATTTTATTTAGTACCTTGTATTATATTACAGTATTGTAATCAAATATTTTTGGGCTGTGGAACAAATAATCTGAGTTTCCATTATTTCCTATGGGAAAATTTGCTTTGGTATGCAAGCGTTTTGGTTTCAAGCATGCTTCCAGAACCGATTATGCTCTTTAACCGAGGTACTACTGGGGATCCCTTCACTATTTTAGCAATCAGCATTATGTATTTAAATCTTTATAGAAAAGATTTGTTGGTACATGGCATGGCCAGGATTGAACCAGGGACCCAGTCATCTCAATCTGTACCCTGTAAAATTGCACCACGAACCCTTACACAGTACCACTACAAAAGCAACGTTTTCTTTATCCTGATTCCTCTCTATAGCTACCTAATTAAAGATTTAAATAAGGATTTACTTCATCTAAACAGCACATAATATTTAAAAATATTTTTCAGAAATATTTCTTTAAGTTATTTTTGCAGATATTTCAATACTTTTAGAAATATTTTTAAAAAATTTAAAAATTTAAAAATATCAAAATGATTTAAAAATGTTTTTAAAATATTTGTATGCTGGAATCAATTTTGAATTCCTCTGTCTTATCATATTTAAATAGCTTTATTTTTGTCAACAGATAACTTCTACTTAACATGGCTGAGGCTAAAAAGAAATACAGGCAATAAAGTGTTAATTATTTGAAGTTTGGCTTCATTTCATCCCTGTCAGACAAACGTCTACCCATGTGCCTTTTGTGCACCAGAGTTTTAAACAAGGATACTATGAAACCATCCAAACTGGAGGATCATCTGAGAAAGTGTCATCTTGATAAAACAGATAAAGATTTGACATACTTTAAAATACTGAAACACTGACATACATTAAAACACTGAAAGAAAAACTTCAGAAGAGAACCACAGCAGACAGCATGTTTGCTTCAACATCAAAAAGAGACTATGATGGTTTGTGGGCATCTTACAATATCTCACAACTCATAGCAAAATCAAGAAAACGTCATACTATCGGGGAAGAGCTGATGTTACCAGCCATTGAAGAGGTTTTAAAAACTGTTATACACAAGCCTACATATGATATACTCAAAAGAATTCCTTTGAGCAACAGCACAGTTCAAAGACTGTGATGAAATGAGTCATGATGTTGAAAGGTTCTTGTGTAATTGTCTGAAAATGAACCATTTCTCTATTCAACTGGATTAGTCAACTTTACCTGGTCAGGAAGCACTATTATTGGCATATGTTCAATTTTTAATGGACCAAGAAATCCATGAAGAACTGCTCTTTCTGAGAACTTTGACAACAGACATTAAAGGCAAATCAATATTCAATATTTTGAAAGATTATTTCACGGAATAAGCAAGCAATTTATCAAATATAATATCATCATCAGCAGATAGAACACCATCCATGTTTGGGCACTATTGTGGTTTTATAAGCCATTTAAAACAAAATGTACCTGGGGTGTTTGCGATTCATTGTGTCATTCATCAACAACACTAAAAATCTGAGCGCCAGATTGCATCAATCTCTTCAATTTGCCATAAATGCAGTAAACACGATCCATATCAACACATGGGATTCTAGGTTATTTACACAGTTGTGTGAAGAAAATGATGAGGACTTTCATTGATTACTCCTTCACACTGAAGTACGCTGGCTCTTGAAATGATTATGTTTGAAAAGTTTTTTTTCACTTTCTGAGGCGGTTTTAGAGTTTTGGGGTGCTAAAGATCCAAATATTTATTTGCATTTCGTATCTTTTCAATAAAGGTAAGAATAAAATTGTACATGTTTTTATTTTTTTACAATTGTCCATGCTACAAAAGCCCCTATCAAAGTGAGTAGCAATGTGTCAGTTGTCAAAAACACTTTTGAAGTTAATAAGTTTAGGAAAATTGAATATTAGGCAGGCAGGGAGTCTGCGGGGGGGGGAGGCAAGTGGTCTACAGGGTGAAAAAGTTTGGGAACCTCTGTGTTAGAAGTAGAAAACCTGCCAGAGAACCAGTTGGCCCTATGGATGGTGAGGGAGGAAAAGTACAGGTAAAGGGAAACTTGGAAATTGCAACAAAATTAAACGACTTCTTTGTATCTGTCTTCATGACAGAAGACTTCAGGTAGATTCTGCTGCCCTAACAGCCCCTTTTGACTAAAGAATTAAATCAAGTACAGGTAAAAAGAGATGATGTTTTAGGTTTAATTGATAAATTGAAGATCAACAAGTCACCGAGCCTAGATGGTATCCACCCAAGGGTTATTAAGGAATTGAGAAATGAAATTGCGGATTTCTTAACAGTACAGTGGAACCTTGACTTATGTCATTAATCCGTTCCAGTGGTCTAGACTTAAGTCAAACATGACTTAAGTCAAACGAACGTTTCCCATAGAAAGTAATGGGAAAGTGGCTTAATCCGTTCCAGATGATGAAAAAGACCCCCCAAAACAGCAATTTAACACAAATTTGACTGGGATAGGAGATTCCTTCTGGGGATGTAAATGAAATGTCTCTTCAAAGAGAGGAGGAGGCAGTGGAATTATAGTCCCCAGGTTATATGCATCCACTTTTTAATGTTCAAAGCAACAATGTCTAACATTTAAGTTTTACTGATTTTTAACCTGACGTTCCAAGTTCTGAACAACTCTATGCTTACCATTAGAGTCCCACAACTGTACAGCTCCCCAACTAAAATGCTTCCATTGTGGACCAGACTTCTGCAGCCAGATTTTTTACAAGACTGAGCCGACTGTCTAACCAGCGAGGCCAGCCCCAAGCTCCCAGCCCTTCTTCTCCTCCAGCAGCAGCGGCGGCTTCAGTGAGGCCGAGGACCAGCTCCAGGTGCTCTGAGCTGGCCTCGCCGAAGCTGCCGCTGCCGGAGGAGAAGAAGAAGGCAGGAGCAGTTTGGAGGCGGCAGCCGCGATGCTGGGTTGTGGCTGCCGCCCGATTCCGGTGCCTTGCGCCGGGGCTCCAAGATGTAAGTCAAAGCCTGCAACTCAAGTCAAATAGGCCCCTTCTTGCTGCAAGTCAAATATGCTGCAAGTCAAGCAGCATGTAAGTCAAGGTTCCACTGTAATATGCAACTTGTCTCTTAAAACAGCCACAGTGCTGGAGGACTGGAGGATAGCGGATGTCACACATTTTTTTTTTAAAGCAAGGAGGGAGGACCCAGGAAACTACAGGACAGTTAGTCTTACATCTTTCCCAGGGAAGATGGTAGAAAGCCTCATCCAAGAGAAAAATCTTAATTTTTTGGGGTGTGTGTGTGTTTTTCTCACACCTGGGATAGCTTTCAATTTCATTGTACTATGTACAATGACAATAAAGTATCTATTCTATTCTATTCTATTCAGTGGTTGTCTCAGAGTGATTTACAAAGAAAATAGTCTGTTAGATGTCTGTTCTGGGCTACCTGATATATTTATCAACCTAATGAAATTGGCTGTGGGCAGGTTCCCAGCCTTTAGTACCATATACAGTACAACTTTGAAAAAACTTTTTCCAAGAAAAAATGTGAAATCCAAGGACAGGCCAATGCTTACAGATGATATTTTAAGTTTGTCTGTCAAAAACCCTGACTTGGACATTAATGCCTTGGCTAAAAGAAAACAGCCACAAAAATCACACTCACTAGATAAGCACACATAAGCAGATAAAAGGATTCTGCAGTAAAACATTGTTCCTGAGTGGATTGCATTCAAATTAACATTTCCTTGTTGACCTCTGACTGTTTACTTTTGATCTGAATCAGAAGGTTAAGAATGTTGTTGCATTTTAAATAAGAAGAACCCTGCTAGATCAGGCCAAAGGCCCATCAACTCCAGATACCTGTCTCCTGATACCACTCCCCTGCATCTGGCATTTTGAGGTATCCCCGTTTTAAGCCTCCTTTTATATTCCAACTATGGCTTCTCATTTTGATTTAGGACATAGCCCTCTTTAGGTATTTGCCACTCTAATGAGGGTGCCATCCCTGTACTACATCATTGCTGTTGGGATTGAAAGAGCTGGAGTCAAATGTGAGACACAGTTAATGGTTCTTTGAGAGGGCAGGTAATTCTACAGATGTTGGAGCCCTAATAGTGGTTTTAATATGGTTTTAGTTGTCTTCTTCTTCTTCTTCTTCTTCTTCTTCTTCTTCTTCTTCTTCTTCTTCTTCTTCTTCTTCCTCCTCCTCCTCCTCCTCCTCCCACTTGGTGGTGGGATCTGCTAGAGATCCATTGTTTTGATGCAACTTTTTTGGGGACGTTCAGCTGGCCTGTCGCCTAGCCTACAGCACCTGGTATTCCCAGGCAGTCACCTATCTAAGTACTAACTAGGCCCAACCCTTTTTTAGCTTCCGAGATCTGATGAGATTGGGCTTCAGGGTGGTATGCCTGTTGCAGCAGTTGTTTTATTTTCTTATGCTGGTTTTATGTTTATTTTATATTCCACATTTTAAATCATTGTTTTATTATATTATTGCATTGAAATAATATAATTAATGCATTGTACATTGTCAGAATGAGACACCTACACACAACTTTTGAGGGGAAAGAAACCTGTGACTATGATAATTAGGGCTTATTTTCTAACCTTCCAGTTTTGAGTAAGATATTTGACAGCTGGTAGCATCTCAGGTCCATGTGGTTTTTTAGGATATGGATAACATGGAGCCCTTCTAATCCAATTTCAGGCCCTTTTTGTGTGGGGAGTGAAGTGGAAACAGGCATTACTTTGGTAGATGACATATGTTTGGGAAAAGATGGAGCAGGCACAGATAACATTATGTTTACATTCTTCCTGGTACTGGGTGACTTTTTCTGCCTGCAGGCATTGGCAGGTGAGATGCTATAGATGCTGTTTGTTATGTGCATTAATTCTTCAGAGGCATCAGCTATTGTGCTCTAATATGTAAACAATGCACAGCTATAACCCTAAGGAGTCTGTGGAGCTCTAGAAAAGACACCTGGAGGCAATTTGGGAGTGAACAAGATAAAATTTACCAGTAATCTTGAAATGTTAGAAATACTGTGAATACAAAAACTGGCTGATCTGAATAGGGAGGTACAACCAGTTCTGGATGACATTACACTCTATTAGAAGGACCGAATCTGCATTTAGGGGGTTATTCTGAATTTGACCCTGCCTGTGGAAGTGCCTTGTGCTAGCTAACCAGTCAACCTTACCTCAAGAAAAGGGAACAAGATCATTTAACAATATGCTGCATTCATACATCTATAATGAACTATGGCTGTGCACTCTACACATAGCTGTGTTTAAAGACTAGGAAGCTTCAACTATTTACACAATTTGTCTGCTTAGACAGAACATGTCACACACACTATATATATATGTATGTGTATCACGTCCATATGTGTGTGTGTGTTTATATATATAAATACCTAATTCAGAGGGCTGTTACCCTTTAAATCGCCTTCATGATTAGGGACCATACAGTATTTGAAGGAGCATCTTTCTTTTCATGAACCTACCCATTCTTTCAGACCAATATTGGATGATCTGCTTGCGGAGCAACCTTTCATTTCAGTCTGACTAGCCAGGGCTAAGGACACAGGCTTTTCAGTAGTGGTACCTACTCTATGAAATCACACCCAAAGGGATGTGTTGTTGGCTACTTCAATCTTAGCATCCAAAAATGCTTTCAGATAGGTGTCAATGTGATTTTATTTCATTGCTGCTGCTGTCCTGATGTCTGTTTTAGGGGGAAACAGTTGTACTGTTCAAACTTCATTTGATAACATTGTATTTAATTTTAAGGTTTTACTATATTGCTTTATCACTATGCTTTCATGTTTATTTTGATTTAAAATAACTTAAGAGCTTACTAGTCCTACTCGGATAAAAACTTTTTAAAATCTTACAGCACTGAAATTTTCACTAAGGAAAATTTGCTGCTTAGTGAAAGAAAACAGACACTAATTACAGAACATTTTCATTTTTTTATCTTCTGCCTGAACCCTAGCTGGTACAGTTGCTAGCTGTGTCTTGGGATGTTATGAGCCAGGTTTTGAAGAAGGCATAAAAATTCAGAGGGTTCAAGGAGAACAATAAATATTCTTGGTTATAAACTGTTATGGTTGAAAAAACCCAGACAAACGACAAGGCATTGTTGCACAGAGCAAAATCCTGGCTTGTGTTAAATAGCTTGTTCACTATTGTTAAAGGAAGCCATCGGCCTTCCTCAGTCTGAGTAGATGGTTTTCTTTGGGCCAACAAATCCCACCAGCCCCTGCGTCCACAGCAAATGATCCAAGCTATGAACTTCTACAAAGTTCCAGTCTGAAACAAATGGAGGCAACAACCCCATAGTGGATGCTTTTAGTTAGATGGATAATCCCCATGGGAAAATTGTATTGGACAAATACCTGTCTTCTACAATATGTTTAAAATGGCAACACTGAAAACGTTTTTTTAAACACACATATGATAAAATGGCATGGGAAGGGAATAAGTAAATAACAAATATTTTAAAATAAATAAATAGAATAAATGGTTTAGGTCTCTGGCTGTAGAGCCAGAGGTTGGGAGTTTGCTTCCCCACTCTGCTTCCTTGACAAGGGATGGACTTCAGGTTTCATGGAGGCCCGTCAGCTCTACAGTTCTAAGATGATGATTATCATTACAGATAATGAGTCAATACATTTGATTTCAGACCACATATTCCTTGACCTGGTCTTTGACACAAGATCTCCCATTCTTCTTCTCCCTAGGATGTGAGTTCACAGAAAGAAACTCCCTGCTGTTTGAATGGTGCCCCTTGTCATTGTCACCATCGCCTTCCATTTCTCCTCCCCTCCCGACATCAGGTAGTCCTGGACCACCCATTCCCCTGACCTACCTAGATTAGCAATATTGTCCAGTTGGATGTGGGGGGCAATACCGTGCAAATTCACCCACACCCTAAAGCTACAACTGATACCACCTACTCTGCCAGCTCCATCAAAGAAGCTAACACGTGCACTGCAGCCAAGAGGAAAATGAGAGATTGCCTTCCTCCGAAAAGGGTGAGGCAGGTGTTGCTCTCACTGAATTGTTACCCCTGCACACACCTTCCTTTTTAATTCATCACGCGTGCGTGCACGCACGCACGCACGCACGCACACACACACACACACACCTCCCTGGCCTCTTCTCCTGCTTGAAAACAGGCCTCCCTGGAGCGATCTGTTGTACATCAGGAGAATGTGCCAAAGGCTTAATTTTGATACTAACTGAGAGAGGTTTTAAGGAAAGCACCCAACACAGACTGCAAAAGCTCTGTCTCTACTTTCTCTGATAAGGCTTTGTCTAATGACATTCCACACACTCCACACTTTCAGTGGTGATGTGGAAACCACATGTCCTTGTGGATGGCAGGTTTTCATCTCTCCCTTCTCTCTGGTCCCTTTGTCTGAAGGATTCTCTGCGCCAACGGCTTCTTGCTCCATGGACTGCAATGTTACTCAGTGTTCATGGACTGCAATTCCCAGAACTCTACTCCACCAGTTATGCTGGCTGGAGTTTCTGGGAGCTGCAGTCCAAGAACACTTGGGTTAGCCAAGGTTGGGAAGCACTGCTCTGCTGCCTAATTGGTCACTCAGCAACAGCTGCTGAAAACAGAGCAGGAGAACTGTAACTAGAAATGTTACCACCATGGACCAGCAGCATCACTTCCCATCTGTCCTTACGACTCTACCACCTCTTTCTTGTGGGCCAGGGCTGTCCCACAGGGTTGCTGTTGCTGCTGCTG
This sequence comes from Phrynocephalus versicolor, assembly GCA_023846285.1. Classification (NCBI taxonomy): domain Eukaryota; kingdom Metazoa; phylum Chordata; class Lepidosauria; order Squamata; family Agamidae; genus Phrynocephalus; species Phrynocephalus versicolor. Next base: position 70,163,675 of record JAHTLZ010000010.1, read on the forward strand.
CTGCAAATTTTATTTTCTGATATGTGACACAAGGCATACACACCACAATCATGCCAGTCCTTATTGCTGTAAGGCTGAAGATCAAGAGAATGCGACAGTTTCCTCCTTTATTTCTTTCAAAGCACAAATGTTCTCTTTCATTTTTGCAGGGATAATGCCACAGTGGAACTAACTTTGGGGGTAGCATTTTGCTTCCTGAGTTAAGTGGCAGAGAGCATCCTTGAACACAAGTAATACCAGGGAATGTTTCCGTTTATTTTCTTAACATTCCCCAACTTACCTCTAAATATGGCGTTCATTCAATGTTGGCAACCTAGAAAAAGGCCCATTTGCTCTGCCTTAGTGATGAATCCGTAGTGCTGGGTCCCAGCCTTTCCATTCTTCCCCCTCAGCAGCACCTCTACCGAACGAGAAGCAAGTGCCACCCATTTTTTCATAGACGTATATCAAAAAAAAGTGACCTGCACCATGTCTATAGAGCTCTGGGTATTCTACAGTTATGCAGTCACAAAGTTCATGGATGACTCCCTGCTGTGATGGAAAGCATGATGGGAAAAAGCCATGGCCTCTGTACCTGTCTAAAACTATTTTAAGGTCATCTTCTAGATACACACTTTTAACCTGCTGTCATAGAGCTGGAACCAAATCTGGCTCCCTGCTGAGATTATGTTACCTGTTTTCTGCACAATGTAAGATCTGGGTTGGATTTTTCAAAACTGAGCAATGGCCCAGGAAGAAAACAGATTGACTGGAGCCCTGTTGTCCCCCTTCTGGTCCACCCTCCCCTACTTTACTTGAACCAGAGGCTAGTTTAATAGTGTGAGTTCAGGTAGTATTTAAGTAAAGTGTTCTGTTTATATACTGCCCCATACCACTTCAAGTAGTCTCTGGGCGGTTTACAGTTTAATTACGATGTGCAGGCTACATATTGCACCCCCCCACAAGCTGGGTACTCATTTTACCGACCTCGGAAGGATGGAAGGCTGAGTCAACCATGAGCCTGCTAGCTGGGATTGAACCCCAGGTCATGAGCACAGTTTTAGCTGCAGTACAGGCATTTAATCACTGCGCCATGAGGCCCCATGCCTGAATGGAAAGTGCATGCAGTGTGGATCATTTGCCTGTGTGTGTGTATTTGTGTGTGTGTGTGTTTGTGTGTGTGCGTGTGCGTGTGTGTGTGTGTGTGTGTGTGTGTGTGTGTGAGAGAGAGAGAGAGAGAGAGAGAGAGAGAGAGAGAGAGAGGGCTACTTGTCCATGCCTAGCTCACTTGGTTTGTTAAAAGGTACCAATTATCAGCTGCACCAGAATGGGAATGGGGAATGCATATTAGCCTATGCAAAGAAACATACACATATTTAAGAGTGGGTGATACCTTTTACTGAACCACTTAAAAAAACCAAACCATGTCAAGCTTTTATGGAGAATATTCCACTTCATCAGGCTAAGCATCACCACTTTAGAAATAGTGCAGAAACATGGTAGAGTCCAAAAACTGATGGTGGAGGTTTGTGCCAAGTCTGAGAGAGATGATTTCAGGATCAGGTTTCAAGCATAATCAATAGTATCCCAATATTATAAGGTTAATATTATAGTTATTTTAACTTGGTTTTAACATTTGTAATCCTACTGTGTTTTAATATTTTGTGTGTTTCTTTTTTCTTTTTCTCCATTCAACCTTCCTCAATAATAATAATAATAATAATAATAATACAAAGCCTGTGCCATGGTCTGGATAAAAGAGTGGATAATACTTGGAAATCAAAGACTGTTAAAACTAGAAGGACGTGATTTAAGAATGGGTTGGCATGCCTATGTATGGTATGGGGGAATTAAGGAGCAGACACATTTTTAGATCATATAATAAGGAAAGCGCTTTCTCTAGTTTGGCAAAAGTTTCAAACACAGATTTACAGAAAAATACCTGTGTGGGTAGCACCTATAGAGGCCTTTACCTTGAAAACAATAAATCCAAAGGGGTTATTACTCACTTACAAAGAATTGCTGACTAAAGAGAAGAAGGTGAAAGATAAAATGGAGCTGGAGAAATTGGGTCTAGCAACAGATTGGTGGTCAATGGCAAAACTGGAATCAAGATATAAAAAAGACAAATGCATGGTTTTTTTCTAAGGAAGAACACAGGTGGATGATCTATACAAATGAGGGAATTATTAAAAAATGTACACATATTTATTAAATATGAATCGGATGATGAAAGGGTGAAGGAGGGAATGATTAAATGGGCTCAAAATTTTAGATATAACATCAATATTGATGATTGGACTAGAATGTGGAAAGATAGTCATAAATTAATTAAACCTGTTAGTCTTAAAGAAAATATATTTAAAATGTTTCACAGGTGGCATCTCACCTCGGTAAAACTAGCCAAAATGTCAAAAGGGTCAAATAATGTTTGTTGGAAATGCAGAAAGAACCCAGGGACTTATTATCACGCATGGTGGACATGCGATGAACCTCAGAAGTCCTGGCAACAGATTTGGAAAGTGGCACAAGAAATTGTACAAACTAAATTGAACTTTAAACCAGAAACACTGTTACTGAACATAATGCCAGAGATTATTGACAAAAAAATAAAATACATTATCTTGAACAGTAACCCCCCCCCCCGCCGATCGTGGGGGTTAGGGACCCACCCGACCCGCGATGGCTGAAAATCCATGATGTGGATGCGGGTTGGGTGGGGCCTGGAGGGCGAAGGGCCACCCCCAGCAGCGCGCGGCGGTGTCGTTGGGGCTTCGGAACCCCCGCTGCCACTGCTGGGTGCTGCGCAGAGCCGCCTCGGAGCAGCGTCCTGGTCGTCGTGGCGGATCCCATCCCCCGCCACCACTGCTGGGTTCTTCCCAGAGCCGACATCGCTCCCCCCACGCCCACTACCCAAGGGGAGGGCGGGTGGGCGGGCGGAGAGCGATCCCTGGAGATGGATTCGGCTGTGAAGGCAAACACTTGCCTCTGCAGACAGAGCCCTTTCCAAAGAACGCTCCCCGTGTGCCTGCAACCACCAGGGAAGGGCGGGCGGGAGGAGAGCGATCGGAGGGTGTTGGGGAGGTGGTGGCAGGGAGCCATGCGATGGCTCCCCGCCACCCTCCTGGGCAGCTCCAACAAGCCTCGGAGGGGGCGGGGGGGGGGAGCCATGCGATGGCTGCTCGCCACCCTCCTGGGCGGCTCCGACAAGCCTCGGAGGGGGCGGGGGGCGGGGAGCCATGCGATGGCTGTCCGTCACCCTCCCGCGCGGCTCCGAGGCTTCTCGGAGGGGGTGGGGCGGGGTGGCAGGGAGCGACCTGATTGCCCCCCCCGCCAGTGGTGCAGGTACTGCAATTCCGTGATGTAGCAGGACCGTGGTACCTGAACCGCGAAATGGCGGGGGGGTGACTGTATATATATAGGGCAGCCAGACTGCTCTGGGCCCAGAAATGGAAAAAAATTACTGGACACTGCAGAACTAGATATGTTCTCAGAGGCGTTTCGAGACCATCCAAGACACTTTGTAAATTAGAGCTGGAAGACGCTATACAACTGGGCCCAGAAGCAGACAAATGAATAAGGGGTGAAATAGATATAAAGATGTTTATACAGTGCCCCCAGAAATTGTGAAAGATTTGCAGATGGCCGATCAATTGTGGAATCCTTAACTTTTTTGTATTAGTAATAGATAAGTGGACAGGTAGTGTCCACCACAGATTTTGTTTGTGTTAATATTGTAAATTGGTTTCCCCTCTCCCTCTTTACTTTATGGAATGCAGTATTGGAATAACTGCTTGTTTTGTTTGTTTATACTGTGTGAAATAAATAAATAAATTAGAAATAATAATAATAATAATAATAATAATAATAATAATAATAATAATAA
>JAHTLZ010000010.1:70167549-70260910 GCA_023846285.1 Phrynocephalus versicolor
TAATAATAATAATAATAATAATAATAATAATAATAATAATAATAATACATCAATTGGTAGGTTTAATTTAAGAATGTAGATTTTAGACAAACAAAACAGCAGACTGCATTATGAAGCTGCAATATAATTATATCAATGTTTTGTTATGCAAAAATTGCTGGAAAAAAATATACAGTTCTTGTACTGAACCCAATTTATTTCAACAAGATATTCATAAAAATAACTAGCTGCTGTGTTTTGCACTACATGAATTAGAAGAAGAAATTAATTAAAGGTGTGGCATTTGGATTGTTTTTCTTCAGGTAACAAAATGTATTGGGTTAGCCAGAGTCACTTGCAAAACCAACCTTTGTTTCCATAAAACCATATTTCAACAGGTAGTGAGACTATGTAGTGAGATAATTATGCAGCTTCTCTGTTGGAGATGGGCTCCAGTAATTAATAAGTCAATAGAGGTTACCCTGAATGTTAAGAGTCCATTTACTGATCAAGAACAGCTCCTGAAGTACCGTATATGTAAACCGACATGTTGCAGAGTCCTTTGATGTTAATGGTGATATTATACTCCGAAGAAAGGAAATGAGTTCAGATAGTAGGCTTAAAATAGAGACAATGAAAATGAAAGACAATTAGACTGAATCCTTTATTGAAGGTTATCAGTTATGAGATGAGAATAACTTTGGTACAAATCCATGATACAATCAACATAATCTTTCCATCAAGGTTCCCAATACAGTATTTCTTCTGTGAAAAATTTCTAACCCATATCAACATCAACATTCGAATACTTATGCTGCGCAGAGCCGCCTCGGAGCAGCGTCCTGGTCGTTGTGGCGGATCCCATCCCCCGCCACCACTGCCAGGTTCTTCCGAGAGCCGACATCGCTCCCCCTTTGCTTTATGTTCTTCTGGGTACAAAACGGGATGATGAAAGTATGGACTTTTCCCCAAATTCTTCTAATGGTGTGCGGAAAGGTTAACCATCCTATGCCACGTAAAACTTCCCACAAGAGTCTTTCTTTCTTCCTTTGCCATGTGATAGCAGAACAAGAAAGTACAATACACAGCAGCCATCCATTTCTTCTCCTCTCCCTGTGCTAAAGTAGAACATCTGATGCGACATTTTCCATTCTCTGAGTTTCTTTGTCCACTGTCCCCTTCAACTAAGAAAATCAAACAGAAAAGCGAGTGTTGCATACAGGAACCAAGGCTATCATTCAGATTGCTGAAACTGTCGGCTGCAAAGTCGGCAGCTTTGCAGTTCAAATCCCAGATGCCACGGAGCGGAGTGAGCTCCCACTATTTACCCCTCCCACTATTAACCCCAGCTTCTGCCAACCTAGCAATTTGAAAGCATGTAAATGCAAGTAGATAAATAGATACCACCATAAAAAGTGGGAAGGTCAACAGTGTTCCATGCGCAGAAATGCATTTCAGCAATGCCAGCCATATGGCCACGGACTTGCACAACACTGGCTCTTTGGCTTGAAAACAGAGATGAGTATTGCCCCTAGAGCTGGACATGACTAGCACACACACACGTGTGTGTGTTGGGGAACCTTTACCTTTTACCCTTTCTAAAAGGTAAAGGTTCCCCCTGCACATACATGCAACTTGTGTCCAACTCTAGGGGCAGTGCTCATCTCCATGCCAGTGTTGTGCAAGTCCATGGCCACATGACCGACATGGCTGTAAGGAAAAACTGTTTTTACCTTTCTGCTTTTTATGGCGGAACCTATTTATCTACTTGCATTTACATGCTTTCGAACTGCTAGATTGGCAGGAGATGGGGTTAACAACGGGAGCTCGCTCTGCTGTGTAGCACCTGGGATTCAAACCGCCATGCTGTCGACTTTGCAGTCAACAGTTTCCGAGCCTCAGTCTGCTGACCCTTTCTACTGTCTTATTTATTCATTTGTTCCTTTCTTCACTTAAAATATTTGTATCCCATCTTTCTCTGTAAAAGGAACCCAAGGCAGCTTACATAATTAAAAAGACACTGCTTATAAGCTAAAGAAAACAGTAAGTAAACACATATTTTAAAAGAATTAAACTATTATACTAAAAATGGTAAATAAAATCAATACTAAATTTTTTGAAACAAAATAGCACAACCATCTCTCAGGGAAAGGAAAATCTTTGCCTACTTGCAGAAGGACAACATAGATGAGGCCAGTTTAGCTTCCTGTGGGAGGAAAGAAAGACTTATTTTCCTATGTAATTTCTACTTATTCCTAGATTCTTGTTTGAATTTGTTTATTTAGCTAGCATGTATACCATCCAACGTAGTGAAATCACTACTCGGGATGATATACATAATATAGATATATCATACAACCAACAACAAAAGCAACAAAAGAGAGAGGAAAAACCTCCACACCCCAATTAACAGTCAAATTAACAGAAAGGTAACCATCAGGTGACACCAACAAGATAACACAAATAATTTACAATAATTTAAAAGTAAATAAATAAACCCAATACAAGAAATACAAAATAATTTCCAGTCTGAAATCTGAAATAGAAAGAATGGGTCGCAACATTTAAATATAATATGTTGCCAATGCCTCCCCAAATAATTTGGTTTTCAATAATTTTCCAAATAACTTTAAGGAGGGAGGGGGCCTGTCTCATCTCTGATGGAAGCTTGTTCCATAAACAGGGTGCCAGAGATGAAAAAACCCAGTTTGATAGTTGTTAAATGATAATTGTCTTGACTTCCCTTGGAGTGGTCACCCTCAATAGAGAGGCCTGAGCGGGTCCAGTTGGATGGGTACATATGATCAGGAAGAGGCGCTCCAACAAAACCATAACGCTGAAGGGGTCCATAGAAGTTATCTATTCTAATTCCCTAATGATGCAGGAAGTCTAAGACTAGAGCATTCCTGACAGATGACCACCCAAATTTTATTTACAAAATGTTGACTCTCAATATTTCATCGCCTTCTCAAGGAATCCCTACCACTAACGATAAACCTCAAACTTTTACCATGAAGAAGTTCTTAAACCTTAGATGAAATCTCCTTTCTGGACATTTGAATCCATTGGTTCAGGTCCTACCTTCTGGGGCAACTAAACACATGTGTGTTCTGTCTACTAATGATCCCTTAGGAAGAATAGCTATTGTATCACTTCTCAGTGTTCCCAACCTAAACATATCCTTCAGCCACTCCTCAGAAAGCTTGGTTTTCACACCATTTGCCATCTTGGTTATCCTCCTCTGGACACATCCCAGCTTGTCAATTTCCTTCTTCAAGAACGGTACTCATAGCAGGATCAAGTGTTCCAGGTGAGGTCTGGCCAAAGTAGAGTAGAGTGGTCCTACCAGTTCCTTTTGCTTTCTTCCTGATTCTGATCTTGCCCTCTACAAGTCAAAGAGATGAACAGCAAAAATAAGAACATTTGTCTTAAAGATGAGCAGATCTTATGGATTACAAAACTTTTCCCCAGGCACTTTGAGCATAACAGTTCCGTTCAGGGCTTTATACATAAAAACATTGGGTTGCCTGAACCTATAGCCCAGTCAAACGCTCCAGGTGTTAGTGGAAATGGATTGTAATTCCTGAACTCTCACAAGGAAACAAATACGTTAGTCTTTAAGGTCGTACAAGTCTTCTGTTTTTATTAATATTATATAAGCCGAAACAGTTACCTCTTTGAAAAGAGAGCAAAAGCGCCACTGCTGAATAATCAATGAACAGAAACTAGTACGAATCCTTCAGAATCCAAGGCATCTGTTGTCACATTTGCCCAGCATGATCCACATGAAAAAGAACACAGTGCAGCTGACAGGTGTTTCAACCATGTGTAACTCACACTTTCATCTTTAAAAAAATGTGATTTTTTAAATTACAGCCTCTACCTAGGTGACTCTGCTCACCATCCCTTCCTTAGGGTACAGAAGAAGAGAGGAAAGAGAGGAGGAGAAGAACATACAACTCTTAATATACAACAAACAGGCTTTTGCCTCCTGCCAGCTGAAAAGAGGCTAGTGCTGGGTGGGTACCCTATGATTTGCCTGATGCCACCTGTGCTTTGTGCGGTGACTCACACACATGAATCACTCGGCAGTTGCTAATTCACTCCATCCCAATAACTGTTCCTTTCTGCTGGGTGGGTGGAAGAGAAGAGGCCAGGGTTTGTACGAAGAGGGCTAACCAGTGTGCTCTTTCCTTGGGAAAGAACACCCAAGGGTTGTTTTCACAGCCGTCCTTGGGACAAATGACAACAACTCGGGCAGGAGAATTCACCACCTATCTTCACATGCCACTAGTACAGTTTTGTCTCTCCATTATTGGAGAGAAGGGCAACAGGAGGGCTATCTCAAAGTAGGCTACAAGGGAAGAGGTCTATTGCTTCAGTGGGTTGGGTGATGTAACTGGCAAATTGACATTGGCTGGAATGCTTATTCACATCGTGAATACCTCTCCTCTGCTTTCCTCCCCACACAAAAAAGGTTAAGGGACGACTACTTCAGAAAATCCCTTGGGGACTCATTTTACTGTCCAGTGATGTATACTGTTATATGCAGAGGCAGAGGTTCCGTTTCTCTTGGGTTGCATGTTGAATGTTCCTTCCTTTTGAACAAAAATGGATCACAGTGAGTTGATGTGTTAGGTCTGGTATTTGCCACCCTTAGAGAGCTAAACTGAACAGAGAAGAGTCATGAATTCCATAATTGCACAAAACCTCAGGAATATGAACGTTGGATTCACAAATTTCATGTGTTTCTTTATTATTTATTTTATTTTGAATATTTTTACCCCACCTTTCTCCTTGAAAAAGGACCCAGGGTGGCTTAAAATAAGAAGGGACAATATACAGCCCAGATCATTTAAGATATATTCAAGTTAAGAACAGGGAATTAGGAGAGGCATCTTAGAACATTAAAATGTAACATTAAAGCTATAAACAGCACACAAAAAGGAAAATAATCCATTTATGAGGTGTGAAAAGCAACATGGAAAACACTAGTGCTCTTATGAAATCAGTCAATGCAATCATGCATGGTAATCCATATAAAAGTCACATAGTAAGTATTCAGGGAAAGATTGCCTGCTTTTGGAAAAACAGCAGAGACAGGGCTGTCCTGGCCTCCAGTGGGAGGGATTTCCAAAGTCTGGGAGCAACAACAGAGAAGGCCCTTTCATGTGTTCTTCTGAGATGCACCTGTGAAGGTGGCGGAATGGAGAGAAAGGCCTCTCCTGATGACCTTAGCACCCAAGCTGGTCCATACTGTAAGATTCTTGTTAATGGTGCTTTCCCACTATTCTGTGAGAGCATTTTAGATCCAAGATGTATGATCTTAACTAATTAATTAATTAATCTTATCTTACAACCCCCTGCATAGATTTCCTGTTATTCATGAAACTGGCTTGTAGCAAAATCACCTTTTTGTGATGCTCACTTTAAAATGGTGCCCAGTGCACAATATTTTTAATGGCGGTAGGACTTCCTTGTTACCTGGCTTATTTGTCTTGTAGGTAGCTGGGGGAATAAAATGGAGGAAGCCCTAGTGGCAGAGGGGTCTTCAAAGGGTGTGAAGACCTCTGCTGCTCCTGCTGCCAACATCTGTTTCCTGGCCCTTCAGGAGACGAAAGGCAGCCACAGCCTCACCTGCCCTGAGACAGTGGCCGAAGCTCAACCCCCTGTTGAAACATTGTCACAAGCAGGCCTAGTAGTTTTTGTAGGTACCTCATTCCAGGAAGCCAAGGGGCAAAAACAGGCATGTCACTGGAGCAATTGTGCTCCAGTTCATAGATAACCCATAGAAGAAGAAGAAAGAGATTACAGCGGATTATCCAGAAGGTGTTGTTCCAGTCAATAAGTCAATTTTAATGCAAATATCCTGGCTGCTCATGTCCTTCTTTTAAAAAAGCCTTTCCTGGTGTAAAGCAGTTTGCATGGATAGTAAATGGGACATTGCCCATAGTCACAGGTCTCCTGGGGTTTTGAATAAGCATGCAGGGAGCAAATTTGGGAGGGTGGAATGGGATCCCAGATGTTTGTTTCAACGATTTTCAAATGATGTGAAAAAGCAGAATAAAAGAAACAACAACAACAACAAATAAGAACAGAATCTCTAGGCCAGTGTTGGCGAACCTATGGCATGGGTGCCAAAGTTGGCACTCTGAGCCCTTTCTGGGGGCACCCAGCATCGCCCCTTCAGAGCCACCTGTATTCAGGTTAAATTGCTGTATTGGCACTTTGTGAAAAATTAGTAGATGTTGAATCACAGTTTGGGCACCTCATCCCTACTTTAGATTACAGTACTAATACTGAACCAACAGTGTGGACCAAAGGCAGGTTGGCAAACCAGATCTATTGGTATGTCTCTGGGCGATTTTCAGAAAGTCAAAAATATTTTATGAATTTCAATAGGTTTACAAAAGCATATGTCACGAAGAGGATTTTATAAATGTATTTATGGTGGCTGGCTTTCTACGGATTGCTTCTAGCTTACCTTCAGTGATACTCATTGGGAAAATGGAAGCATTAATTGGTTGTGTTCAATCAGGGATGTTTCCAGCAGGGTGGTTACAAAAAAAAGTAGCTTCTTTCCTCAGCAAATGTTTTGATGTTAAATTAAAATGGCGAGATGTGATAGTGGTGATGGGAAAACTGGGGATGTTTTTAAACGGAAGCATTGACATCAGAACTCAAGTAAAGTTCTGGAAATAATGCAGGGCAGTAACTGGCTGAAGATCCCCAAGTCTTCTTGCAGTTGTACTGGCCCTACTGAAAATTCTATGTTAGAATCTGTGCAAATCTGAGGTGGACTGGGGTAATCCTTGGAGCTGTATCCAAGGCTGTGTTTAATGTCTAGATGTATACTGTTATTCAGCTTTGACTTGAGGTCCCCAGTGTTAGTGTCTGAGTAGCTGTATTCCCTCATCAAACAAAAGAATAGCTACAGAATGCCTTATTCCAAAATCTCAAGATTAGACTACTGCAATGCCCTCTACGTGGGGCTGCCTTGTAGGTTAATGTTGAGGCTCCAACTAGCACAGAATTCTGCAGCTAGATGAGTTGCAGGGTTAAGGAAATATCAACATATCACCCCCACACTTGCCGTGCTGCCGATTCGCTTCTGCATACATACAAAGCCCTAGACGGTTCAGGACCTCACTATCTGGCAGAACAGCTCCTGCCGCAAAATACTGTACTGCCCATAACACCTGATCACCTCAGGCAGGGCATTTGAGGGTGCCGTCGCTGAAGGAGGCCCGTAAATCTTTGACGAGAAATCGGGCTTTCTCAGCGGCGGCCCCTCAGCTCTGGAACCAGCTTTCCCCTGAGATCTGTCTGGCATCTTCCCTCCCGGTCTTTAAGAAACATCTAAAGACATGGCTATTTAAAAAGGCTTTCCCTGGGTATTAATATATGCTATGAATGATTCACTGTTCATGCATTTTATTTTTTCATTTGTTTCTAGACTATCTTGCTTCTGATTGATGCTTTGATATGCAGTATATTGTTTTATTGGTTATTATGTTTTTCTTTATTGGGTTGTTTATCTATTGTGTTGTTTGTTGGTTTGATATCTGTTCAACTTTGCAAACCACCCACAGTAGCCGTGTAGGTAGGTGGAGCGGTATATAAATAAAATAAATAAAATAAATAGATAAAATCTAGCTAGGGTGAGGAAAATCTGCATGCTTAGTCCTTACTCACAGTTAGAAACAGACATTAAACACTGCATGCTGAGTCACTATGTGGCACCAGAGGTGCCACACATTCTTTTCCCCCATCCCCTGCCAGCTCCCCCACTCACTGGCCAGCACACACTGCTTGGTTCCTCCTCGTCAGTTCTGGCAGGAGTGCCTGCTTCCCTCCTCCAACTCCTCTAGCAGCTGCCCACTCAAATAAGGAGGTGGAGCAGGGATTCCTGCAGAGCAGTGTTTGAGTGGGCAGCTGCCAGAGGAGGAAAAGAAGGGAAACAGCTACCCTGCCAGGACTGGACAGTCATGTGATGAGGAACAGCCAAGCAGTGTACACTGGCTAGTGAGTGGGGGAAAGGGAACACGTGGCACCTGTGGTGATACATAAACAACTTTTGATTATTTGACATGAAGCAATTTGTGCACATCTCTACTCACAGTCATCTCAGGGAGTGAGCAATAGTAAGGGCACACCATTTGAAGTGCACTCCCTAGCAGTCTCTAAGTGCATCACAGAAGATGCAGTGACCAGAGTGTGTATAGGGGAAGAATCTGTCACAGATGACCCTTCAGTTCTGTACCAGTAAGGGTTACTGAGCCTTGTGCACTTTCAGAGTCAAGTGATACTTGCAGAACAATTTCAGCTAATAATAACAAAGGAATCTTTTGTTTCAGCTGAAATTCCTCTGTTCCAAACAGAAGTGGGGAAAATCATGCTCACTCCATTTTTATTTCTCTGTCCAACTAGATGCCATGAACACATTTGATCTCACCTGATCTTGGAAGCTAAGCAGGGTCAGGCCTGGCTAGTACTTGGATGGGCAACCACCAGGAAATACCAGATGCTGTAGGCGCCTGGAGTAGGAATTGGCAAGCAACTCCAGTATTCTTGCCAAGAAAACTCCATGGACATGGGGTCACGAAGAGATGGTCATGACTGTAATAACACAACAACATCTCTGCTCTAGAGGGCAACAATGATTGCTGTGAATACAGCCCTCCACTAAAAATGTAAGACATAAATGTCCTGAACCTATCTTGCTCCTTATCCAATAGTTAAGATAAAACATGATAACTCATAAAGCATTATAATTTTGTACAATTAAGCCAATGTGTAGCCTGCATACTGTAATTAAATTGTAAACCGCCCAGAGACTACTTGAAGTGGTATGGGGTGGTATATAAGCAGAACACTTTAGTATTCTGGGTTGCAACACTAGGTTCTCTCTGCACTTTTTTTTCTCCCACCACTTGGTGGGGTATGTCCTTTTCTCTACACCACTGGTTCTCAACCTGTGTGTCCCCAGATGTTCCTGGACTGCAACTCCCAGAAACCCCTTCCAGCACAGTAAGGGGTGGAGGCTTCTGAAAGTTGCAGTCCAGGAACATCTGGGGACCCACAGGTTGAGAACCATTGCTTTCCACTTGCATGTGATAAGAGGATCCATAGGGCATGTCAGGTAATTTGAAACACCGCTCACTTGTTCCCCTCCCCCTATTTGCACCTGACTCTCAGAGGCAGCACAAAGCAACTTCACAGAGACATAAAATCGCTTGACTGCCTGTTCACTGGCTTGCAAGCCAATCCGAGCACGTCCCTGCCGTTGCTGGAGTGGATGCAGACAGAGCTTAGTGCATTGTGTGAATGTCATAAGAAATAGAATCATAAAATAATGAGGTTGGAAGAGGCCAATAAGGTCATTGGATCCAACCCCCTGTTCAATCCAGGAATTCAAATCAAAGTAGATCTGACGGATGGTTGTCTATTTTTTCTTGAATGCCTCTAGCGTTGGAGCACGCACCATCTCCCAAGGTAACTGGTTCCATTGTTGCAATGCTCTAACAGTCAGGGAGATATTTCTGATATTCAACCAACATCAGGTGTCCTAAAATTTGGGCCGACTATTACATGCCCTTTACTCTGGGATGATTGAGAACACATTCTGCCCCTCTTGTGTATGGTAATCTTTCAAGTATTTGAAAAATACTATCAAACCTCCTCTCAATCTTCTTTTCCCAAGGCTAAACAAGCCTCAGAGTGGACTCAAGCAGTTGACTGCTTTCCAGTTTCCTGATCATCCATGTTGCCCTCCTTTGAGTACTTGGGATTTGGAGAGTAGTTTTTGCATCCTAAAATAGCATTTAACTTTTTTTGCAGCCACAACACACTTTTGACTCATATTCAATTCATGATCTATACAAGTTCTGAGATCTTTCTCAGATGTAGTATTACTGAGTCAAGTGCCCCTCTTTTTGTACCTGTGTGTTTATTCTTTCCCTGCCCCTCCAACTGGGTATTGAACTTGGTACTCCTCCCTCTTAAATTTCTTTCTCTTTTTTCTGCCCAGTGCTTGATGCTATCAAGATCTTTACAGATTTTGTTCCTGTCTTCCTGGGAATTACTTATTCCACTCAATTTTGGGTTAGTTGCAAATCTGATAAGCATCCTGTACCCCCTCAACCAAGTTATTAATAAGATTTAGGGTTAGGGTTTGGGTTAGTGTCTTAATTTGAAGACTACCAGTCCTAACCCACTGAGCCTTGTGGTACTCAGCTTGTCATCTTCTCCCAATCTGAGAACGAGCTAGTAGTAAGCATTCTTTGAGCTTGGCCACCTGACTGCTGTTCTATCCAGCCCACTCAGCTTGCTACTCAGAATATCATGGGTCTCTTTGCAGAAAGATGGGATTAAAAAGGTAAAAGAAAAGGCAAACTGCCATTAGCTTAGTTCATATCTAGAATAAACACTGTGAATCATTGAGATTTACATAAGCAGTAACATACAATATTCAATTCATTCAAAGGGGCTGCTCTACTTGGGACTAAATTAGATTTAGCCCGAGATCATGGCCATTGTTGGCCTCATGATGATCCCAGAACCTTACAAGAATAGTAAATAGAATATTTACTCCCTGTGCGTGCTTGTGTGTGAGAGAATATGCCGGTAGTAAACAAGAGCAGTGTTTCAAAAACAAAGCTTTCATGGTCCCGGTGAGCTTGACAGAAAACTGGTGAGTGCGTTAAAGGACATGCCTGGCTTGAGAGTGAATCGTGAGAAGTACCACCAGCATCTCTTGGCTGAGAGTGTTTTGTTACACTGTCTTCCACAACCAGCCCTTTTCTCCACCTACGCTCCCACTTCTGTCTAGATTATATGGTGGTTCTATATGAAGAGGAGGTGGGGGGTGAGGATAGAACGCTTCTCTCTGCTCACGGCCTCAACCAATTGGCATCCATGGTGCACCTGGTTGCTTAGCAACTCAGAGGATGCAGAGAGAGAGAGAGAGAGAGAGAGAGAGAGAGAAAGCAAGTGCTTCTTCCAGTAAACAACGAGGTAGCAATTGGGTGGGGTGGGGTGACCTAAAAATAGAGAATAAAAATAGTTGATTAAAACATCAGAATTGTGAGGCATCTGTAGAACAAGGGAGTTGGGAGAAGACACAGAATTCTGGTTTGTGAAGGACTTCTGCAAGTGGGAATAGCAATTTCCAAATTCTCTGAACCTTCCGTCTCACACAACAGCAGCTTTCCCGGGACTGGATTTTACACCTCCTCTTTCTTTAAACACATCCCGACTTTTTAGCACAGTACTACAGGCAGATATTTACCCAAGTGCATATATCTTATGCTTGTTTCCATATATGATTATGTTGTGTGTGAGTGTGTGTACATGTGCTGCAGCACGCACATCGTGAAATATGTGCGTTAGGCCAACAAACACAAAATGAAGTCCAGTATCAAAAATGATCTTCAGCTCTGTTCATACGGAATTTGCCTTGCTTCCCTCTGTTTTCCATTGCTAAATGAACTGGTGTGCTTCATCTAAAATGGGGCTACAGTTTAGTGCGGATCTGGTTTTCTTTCTATCAGCATTTCTAAGAGCTATTCCATTTGGAATCTAAAACCATCACATCCTGTGCTAGGCTTGAGTAACTCAGGTGTTGTTGGACTGCAACTCCCAGAAACTCTAGCCAGCATAGCTAGGAGAGAAGACTTCTGGTAATTGTACTCCAAGAACTCCTGCCTTACCCAAAGTTGGGAACCACTGCGCTAAAGTCTCATTTGAAAGTCTGAGATCTCTTTTCCTCGATTTCAACTCGCAACTGAGATCATTCAGATGTCATGACTCATGACTAACATCAAGCCAGGTATGTTTCCATTTATCCCCTGCCACAACAACACCCCCGGACAATCTGCTTTTTTTATGCTTTTGGAAAATTGATATTCTTGCTGCAGATCCTTTAGGTCTGAAAGTTTTTTTTTAACAACATTCAGAGGGTGGCATGGAACCAATAAAACCCTAAACAGAGGAATGCCTCCGGAACCCCAATGTCAGTTTTGCAGCCTGAGGCAGCTGTGATGTTGAGGACCTTGTTGCTTTTCCCAATAAAGTGCCATATTTGTTTGTTTGTTTGTTTGTTTGTTTGTTTGTTTGTTTGTTTGTTTGTTTGTTTGTTTGTTTATTACACTTATATACCGCCCGTCTTCCCGAAGGAACTCCGGGCGGTTTACAACAAAAATACAAAGATAGGCACGCATGAGGTCTATTGGAGCACACGCATAGGGAGCAAATATGAGAACTGTTGTATGAATGGACTTCTGTGCTAGGCCAACAATTTCCTACAGCTCCATCTTGCCCCGGAATCAAGCAGAATGACAGATGTGCTTCGTGTTCCTATACATAAGGATAAGGCAGTAGGGATCTGGTTGTATTTTTCTGAATACTTTACCACCTCCCAATTCAGACTAGGTGTCACGGGTCTTATGGTTGTCACCCCCTTGCTGGCCTTCTCTACTGCTTAGCAGGAATTACTCCCTTAAGGTCTAGCCTTTTGTGACTCTTATGCCTTTCCTCATGATGGATGCCACAGAAAATTATTTTACAGTGCCGCCTTGCCTAAAAAATAATAGCTAACATTCACTGGTGTGCCTAGAATTCCTTCTGTGACAAAATCAGGATGCCTGTCATAACAGAGAACACCTCCTGAAATCCATCCCTGCTTCTCGTCTCTTTGCAACAGATCCTGAAAGTGGTGCTTATTTTCTTACCAACCCTTGCCTCTATTGCTGACCAGTCATTAAAAGGCTAGCTAACCATTTGCTTTAGATTCTTGACAATTGGGCTGCAGACCTAGCTAATAAGCAGGCCCCTCCTTTCTAGTCCCCCAAGGATAGTTTTACAAGCAATTTAGTTCTGACCAACAGAGTAAAAATAATTCAAGTAACTTGCTCTTTGCTAGTCTAATGCAGACCATTGTTTCCTATTTAAGCCTCAAATTATCATCTGTTTTCCACACAACTATGCAAAATATTTGCTTCATGAAAGCTGAAAACAGGTCCCATCATGCTACAATTAGATGCTAAGGTCCAGTTTCATCTTATGTTGTGGCATACTCTTTCTTATTTTTGTGAAAACTGTAAACAAAATGCTAAGAACTCTGATGAACAATGTGGCAGGGCCAATGGTATTTTTATTTATTAAAGCCTTTCGGAAGGCTTTAAAGACCATGCTCTTCCAAGAGGCATTTGGTGACTTAGTTTAGTTTAGTTTAGTTTTTTGGGTTTTTTTGGCCCGCCATCCGCTTTTTTGTTATGTTGAGTTATTTTTTACTTGACTGTTAAATTGTTGTTATTATCTATTGTTTATTTAGCTGTGTTTATTATTTTATTGTTGTGAACCGCCTGGAGTTCCTTCGGGAAGATGGGCGGTATACAAGCCTGAAAAATAAATAAATAATAAATATTTATTTTTTATTTATGAGTATTTTTTTACCCCGTCTTTCTCCTTGGAAAAGGACCCAAGGTGGCTTACAGTAAGAAGGGACAATATACAGTCCAGTACAATTAAGACATATTTCAAATTTAAGAACAGGGAATTGAGAGGTATCTTACAACATCAGAAGACAACATTAAAGCTAGAAGAGAATGCAAGCAGTTAAGAAAAGAGTAAAACATCCATGTAATTGAGAGAGGAGTAAGGGAAGCCATTCATGTTAGCATTGAAAATCCCTCCCTCAACAGAGGTGGTGGGCTCCGGCATAGTCTATCTGCTACTTATCAGGCTGTACTTTCCAAAGTACCCAGGCAAATCAAAGAGCCTTCACCACCAAGGTCACAGCTCGACCCATTCTTGATGGGTTTCAGCACCTTAGGCCATTGTTTACCTTAAGGCCATGGACACTAATGTCTCCCCAACGAGCCTATTCAGGCTATTGTTCATCTTATGAGCCAATCAGACCAGGGGACAAGAGGTCAAGCTGACTATAAGGAAGGGTCTCTTGCACTAGCTGTATTCAGACCGATGAAGCTGTTTGGATGAACAGTGAAACGTTTCTATCTCTCAAAAAAGAAGTCCAGTAGCCATGACTCAACTCCCAGTTAACATAGTGTCAATGTAATCCCACAAGTGTGCATAAGATACGAAGCAGGGGGCACTTTGTCTTGTGGGTGGTTGAAGGAGATTGTCACACTTACCCCTTCTGCCCAGGCTGCAGCTTTCCTGCACAACTGAGTTGTAGGGCTTGTGCAGGATTGCAAGGCATACCAGTGTGAAAAGCTGTACTGCACCCAAGCTTTCTTCCAGGCAATATCTATAAAAAAGGCCCCAGAGTGAACTTCTCCTTGTGAGATCATAGAATAATTGAGTTGGGGGTGGGGCGCTATAAGGCCATTGAGTCCAAACCCCCTGTTCAATGCAAGAACAAGTTAAAGCAGATCTGACAGATAGTTGTCCAATTTTCTCTTGAATTTCTCTGGTGTTACATTGAATTAAACACAATGCAGAGAACAGTCATTTATATATAACCAACACCATGACTGCAGAACTGACATGCCTACTAAAAGACAACACATTTCAAAAGTTACCATGTACAGAGACATTCCCCTATACTGGCTGAAATCCTGTTGAAAAACCTATGGCTGCAGAAGGAGGATGTCATTGCTCAGCGGGAGAAATTTCTGGGAGTCTTCCTTTAGGTCTCCCATGTAATCCTTTCATCACATGGAAGGAGAGAGTTTTAATTACTAAAACTTGCACTCTGCCAATGATGTTATTGTCCTTCCACAGGTGTAAGAGGCGCAACAGGATTCCAGCTAGTGAATATGATCTCTGTCAAGATTCTGTACATTGCTCTTGATGTGCTAATCTGAATTTAGTTTTGGCTCTGTGGCCTCCATTACTTGCTTGCTGTGCAACCAGTGTTCGTAGCTCTACCAATCAGTCCTGAAATATGCTCTCTTCCCTCATCTGAATGGTGACAAGGAATGATGTAGCTTTCCTGTAGCCAATGGGGGCGAAAATCAGCCAAGCTGTATGACTCAGCAGAGATGAGTGCTTAGCTTTCCTTTCATTATTAATCAGGGGCAGCCATTCAGCAATCACTGGGCATGATCACTTCGATTTGGAACACCATTCCCACCAATCTTTACCCAATTCCCACTACCTCTTGTTGCTGTTCCCTAACATTCCCATCCTGTGTCACTACATATACTTAAAACAGACTCATCTCAGATAGTTGAGCAACAGGTGCCTTGATCCCACAGTCACCATGACAACCATATGTTACACAAGAAGGGTGTGAATTTTCAAACTGCCCTACACCTTCCTTGAGTTGTGAATAGCACTGAATGAGAGAGCAGGCCCTGGGAATGATGCCAAGCCCTTGACCGTAATCATCTTTGCAGAGGTATGTGTGTGCTTGTGCAGAAGAGTGAGAGTATGAGAGACAAGGTGAGAGAGATATCAAAGGTGCTGGAGGGGAACATTCTCAATGAGGCTGTGCAACTACCATCGCTTTACATAGCATCTACTACACAGACAAAAAACCAAACTGTTTCAGTCATCCTTTTGGTGTGGGTGTTTAAACAGGGATGAGCAAATTCAAACAGCCTTAATTTATTTGTAAAGACCGTTGAAAAAGAGTTGCCCCATATGTCCCGGGTTCAAGCTCTCTGAATATTTCCATGTTCCCCATTCAAGCCAGCTCAGGCTCTCAGGATTTTAAACTAGGCCCTTCTCCCTGCACCACAAGCCTCAGGCACTTGGGTGGTGACATGAGAAAGGACCTTCTCAGTGGATGATCCCAGAGATCCATGGTGGAGGAATGCAGGCTGGCCCCCTCCCTGTTGTCCTTTTACCAAGAGGCAAATATCTTAATTATTCAAGCAGGCTTTCTTTGACTTATTCCAGAGACAGAATTCAGAGGAAGCTCACAAGACAGGGTTTCTTAACTGCTTTGAACAGCTGAGTGTCAGGGCGCAAGCTTCTCTGGCTTCAGGTTATACAGATTAGCTTCCATTATTTAGTGATGGGTCTTCAAGATATAAATAGGGGATTTCTTTGAAGTCTGATTTCACAACTATAGAAAGACTACAGTAAAGTACTTCCATCATCTCTCTGCAACACTGATAAATGTTTAGCAATAAATATAGACGGCAGTATTTCTAATTTCTGTTCTGGGCTAGTTTATTTATTTAAAATCATTTAAACCCACATTTATCTTTAAAAAGGACCCAGGGTAGCTTACAATAATTAAAAGACAGTATTTAAATTAATAACAATGAGGATGCAATATTAAAAAGCTCCACGAATAAAACAATGTATCAAAACCACCACCACCAAGAAATAGCAAAGCACATTTAAAGCAGTAAGTCATAACTACAGTATTTAAAAATCCCACTGAGCCATTCACTCAGAGAAACAAACCACACTTCCTTGAGCAGCCACTTTTTGTTTTGCATCGCCTTATCTCCTCCCACGGTCACGTGGTCGCTACAGCGGTTCGGCAGTACGCACTTCAGCGGTTGCTTAGCAATCGGCGTCCCCGTCCACACTTTGCTGAACCGCTTTATACTTCAATTTTCAGTGACCACAATGTGAAAGGGCAGCATCGGCAAAGTCGGCGGACATGTTTACAGCGGCAGGCATTTTTTTGCGTGTTCTACGACAGGGAAACAGCACAAATGGGGGGAGGACCCGAAAAAAAGCAGTGTAGTACATCCGCAAATTCAACCAAATTGCTTCAAAAGGGGGTGCAGGAATCAATTAAAAAAACACCACCCCCAGTGGTAGTTTCAAGAAAAACTGAAACAGCGGACAAAAATGAACTTCCCCAGGGACCCCTCAAACCAGCAGAGAGTATGTCAGTCTTCTTACCTCTGTGCCCTTCCCACACTTCTTCAAACCATTAGAAAAGTGCCCTGCTGCACTGTAGGACGGCTCCCTGTGATTCACCAAAGTACAAGGAGGAATGAGTTCCAACAGAGGCTGCCTCCAACCAAACTGGTTCCATCGTCTACCCAACATTCTCTAACACCTTTCAGTCTTCTCTTCTCCAGTCACACTGCATGTAATTTAACCTAAAAAGTTGGAAAGGTTAAGAAGGCGTGGACAACTGTCACAGGATATATGCCATGTATCATGGTGAAAGTTAGGTTATATCTCCTGAGACTCCCCCCCACACCCCTTTAAATATGGATAGATATTGAGTCCCATACCGATAATCTTGGACAGCCCAGGGGTGCTACCCTTAATTGAGTGCTGTAGAGTTACTGAGGTTTTTCTGTTGTTGGTGAAATTCAAGCAGAGGTTCTACAGATCACTTTATATCGATAAAAATAAGAAATCCAACAATGCAGTGCCACTGGTCTAACCAAGCAATAGTTGCTGACAAAGAAAACCAGGTCACCGATAGTTCTGTTGAATTTAGCTGGGGGATTAGAGATGAAAAGACCCTTGAATATCTTCTTTTAATTGTCACTAGCGGAGGCATAGGCCTTTAATTAACAGCTTTGTTCAATTCTCTCTCTCACCCACCCACCCACCCTTCATTTTATAGAAATAGGGCCTTATAAGGCAATCCCCTTGTAAGAACCATGTGTTTTCTGTTCTGAGATGTCATTCCTCTCCTCTCATTCCCACCTTCAGCTGGAGGTACAGTATTTTAACCCTGGTTGACCCATCAGGGGGTCTTATACCAACATCTGGTTGGTCCTCCTTTCTTAGCTAAAAGAAGTGGTAGGATAACGAGAGGAGGAAATGGAAGAGATTCTGATGGATCACCTTGGAAACGCATGCTCCCAGGCCCTGTTGCCAGAGAAGCCTAGCTGCTCAGGCAGAATCACATCCACCCTACCTCCCCTCATCTCTCTTCTCCTCTCGCTCACATTGAAAAGGAGAGACTTCGGAACATATGGCTTCCACACACGGATATTCTTCATTTATAGGCATATGCCAGGGATCACACATTTAGACCAACAGCTACACAGGCTTTGTACACATGCCTTGCTCTAATTTGCCCACAAATATCAAACATATGAGGGAGGACAACAACAACAACAAAAATCACACCAGGATACTAATTAAATGAGAAAAGAGACAGAATAATTAGCTGTTCCTTTTAGGTAAGGTAGATGTGTATCAGAGAGAGAGAGAGAGAGAGAGAGAGAGAGAGAGAGATTTTCTTGGGTATATGTGTGAGAGAGAAAGAAGGAATGGGGAAGAGGACAAGATTAGACTCTCTAGGGAAGACCACCAGTACAGGTAACATCTTTCCTGTGGAAAGGCTGTTGGTTTTCATTTAAAAAAGAAAAGAAAAAGAAAAGAAAAGAAACAAAGCTGTTTTCCAAATGTGAAGCTTTAACAGAATACTTCAAAAGGAAAAAATTAGCAGCCCTGTAAAGGTCACTATTGCCTTAGAACATGGAGGCTACTGTGCACAACACAGAAAGCAGGACAGATTCAACATAAGGCATAATCTCTCATCCTCCACGTTGCAGCTTCAAACTCACATAGCAAATTATGTTGTTCTTCAACTATATTTTTCATAGGTCTAGGGTTTTATTTTCCCAGCTAGCCACTTTCTGGCTGCCTCACAGATGAGGATCAGGGAGATACTATCTCACTGTCTAAAGTAAAAATGAAACAAGTAGTGACTTCTTCATTACTGTAATGGCATGTCATATGCCCATGTTTTTAGTGCCAGGTGAAAATCTTTTGTTTTTGTTTGAGCAGGCACTTGTTATGTTCCTATCTTATTACTTCAAGTTCTGCTTGGTTTTTTTTACACCTTCCCATATTAATTACCAATAATTTCTGCAGTTTAAATCCATTTTTCCCTTGATAACCATTTAAAATTGGTGGCCCATTAGGACTGCTTTTCATCTCTGGGTTTGAAAAGTATAAAACAATTTGTCAGACAGGCAAACAAACAAACAAGCTTATCTAAGTCAGCAATTCAGGTTTTCACACCTGTCAAAGAAAACATAGAAATGTAAATATTGGGACACTAGAGCAAATCTCCCACATTCTGACTAATTTGAATGTGAAGCCGGCTTTGATTTAAAAGCTAGCATGAATGCATAGAACTGAGCACGTTAAATAACATAGTAGCTTCCAAGGAAGTAGCTGTCTGAGTTTGTATAAGCACATTTGAAAAAATAAAAACTGAAAAAATATTATAGCATCTGCCAATATTAGGGCCAGGCCAGAGAAGCCCTCATTAACCACTCACCTACACTGCCCAGACTTTCAAAGTGTGGATGAATTCTAGTAGGGCCAGATATGCTGATTTCTAGAGGAAATAATCCTGGCTGGTATGCCTCTCAACACCTTGATCTACTCAGTGCTCTAGGGAGTTACCAAAAATCAACAAGGTCAAGTGTTTCAGCCTCTATGCCAACCAGACCAGGTAGGTGCTTGTAGGTATTCAGTAGGTGATTAAGGTAAAGTCTTTGGTACAACCAATCCTCTCTTCTTTCCAAAACAATCAAAGTGCTGTAAAATTTCATTATTTTAAGATGTTCAAAAATAAATAAAAATAAAAAAATTCTGAAGAGTTTAAAAGATACAGTAGTTTTAAAAATCCCCAAAGTAGTCAAAAAGCTGTGGCTAAAATAAACATTCAAAAGATCTTGAAGCAAAGACAATTCCAGAACAGCTCCCCTATTCTAATACCCACATTCAAACAGAGCTTCAGCATGGTTCCAGAGCATGCAGAGTACAAATTAGGTAACTAGCAGCAGGTGAGCACATCATTTTCCTAAGAGAGACAAAGCTAAACTAAGCCATCCTGAAAGAGAGTAATTTTTACAAAGTTGCTTCAGTCTTGGCTTCCCTTCTCTGCAGCTGAAACCAGTTTTGTTAATTAGCTGATACCTGAAATGAGTTTTGCCCTTAGAAATTCCACCTATTGGAGATAAAACACAGATGGAAAAAAATCCAATTAATGGGCACCCCCCCTTTTGTTCTCCTGGTCTGGTCTGTTCATCCCAGTTACAAGCCAACAAGACTGCATTTCAAAGGATAACTGAAACAATCACCCCCTTTCATTTTCTAGTTTCTTCCAATTTTATATCTTCTCACCAATGTTTCTGTGAAGATTCTCAGTCATCCAGGTGCGTTTATCTGGGAGTTGAGTCATGGCTACTGGACTTCTTTTTGAGAGATAGAAACGTTTCGCTGTTCATCCAAACAGCTTCATCGGTCTGAATACAGCTAGTGCAAGAGACCTTCTTATAGTCAGCTTGACCTCTTGTCCCCTGGTCTGATTGGCTCATAAGATGAACAGAGCCTTAATAGGCTCGTTAGGGAGACATTAGTGTCCATGGCCTTAAGGTAAACAATGGCCTAAGTTGCTGAAAATGGGTCGTTAGCTGTGACCTGGTGGTGAAGGCTCCTTGATTTGCCTGGGTACTGTGGAAAGTACAGCCTGATAAGTAGCAGACAGACTATGCCGGAGCCCCCCACCTCTGTTGAGGGAGGGATTTTCAATGCTCACATGAATGGCTTCCCTTACTCCTCTCTCAAACCACCTCTCTTCTTTGTCTAATATGTGTACATCCTCATCTTTGAAAGAGTGGCCTTTTTCCTTCAAATGGAGGTGTACTGCTGATTCTGGTCCTGAGCTGTTACCTCTCCTATGTTGGGCCATTCTTCTGTTTAATGGCTGTTTAGTTTCTCCAATGTAGAGGTCTGAACACTCTTCACTGCATTGGACTGCATATACTATATTGCTCCTTTTATGGTTTGGTATCGGATCCTTTGGGTGGACAAGTCTCTGCCTTAGTGTGTTCTTGGGTTTGAAATAAACAGGGATGTGGTGTTTGCCAAAAATCCTCACCAATGTTATTTAACATTTATATGACGTGACGGAGGGGTCATTGGGAGTTTTGCAGCTTTGTGTCACCAATATGCTGATGACACCCAGCTCTCTCTCTCCTTTCCACCTTGCAGTGGATGGTGTCCCATCCTTTCAGTGCTACCTGGAAGCCATGCTAAGGTGGATGAGGGTGAACAGGCTGAGGCCACTAACTCACAGCAAAAGAGACAGCCTCCCTCCCCCAGTACACACTCTGCTTAACCACAATTTACAACACAGAAAGTAACACAAGAGACCCTCCCCAATTCTATCAGTTCCCTGTGGCACAGCTAGCCATGACCCTCTTTCATCTCTCCAGCTACTCCTATGGTGAATTAAACCATTCTCTGATGATTCTCTTATCAGTCATTGTGTTGAATGACAATAAATGCCAGGAACTCTGAAAAATGCCCAGGTATCATCGCAGTCAGGAGGCCAGCTGCTAAATCCACAGCACCTCTCACAGGAGACCAGAAACTAGCTGTTCTTCATTTCTACATGGCAGTCCCTGGGCAGTGTGTTTGATAATGGCTTCTGTATGAAAAGTCATCCTCATAAGACTTCCTAAATTATCTCTCCTGTTGCAGCTCTGTCTTTAGAAAGGGTTTCCCTTCTGTTTTTAAATGGAGGAAGCACAATTGCAAGGCTTCCGACCTGAGAGACTGTGATTCAAAATGAACTCTCTAGCACTGAACTCGACACGCCAGGAGAAGTCCCAGGATGAAAATAAACCATCATTTCAGAGAGAACACTGAAAAGCATGGGAAGCAAGGGGAAAATCATGCCAGAAAATGGATTGATGGGTGGAGATCTGATTGAGCCTTCCACTACCTGGTCAGTGTGAGAGGCTACTAAGACAAGCAAAACAAAGCTTCATCTAGATAGTCCTGGAGTCATGAAGTGGGGCTGCAGGAGTCAAATTACTTTTAATAAGGCACTAGAGTTTAGAGAATATACAGGTGGTTACTTCACGTCTGTTTTGTCTTTGTAAGTGTTGCGCTTAGGAATGGTACAAAAAAAGATTACTTCACGTCCGTCGTGCAACTACTGAAATTTGTCTTGACCACCCCCTCGGAACAGGTTCTAAGCGGGACAATCCTGTACCTGGTGCTAGGGTAGGGTTTTCCCTTGTCACTCTTCATTCCCACTTTCTGTTCCGAAACAAGACACCGTGTGTATAGTAAGGACTGTCACACAGCAATACATTTGTTTCTCTCCGAAAACTGTGTCCGTTTTTTTATTTGAGTCTGCTGCATTGGTGTATGAAACCCTGATCACCGGTAATTTGAAATATCGAAAACGTTTTTTAAGCTCCCCCCCAAAGGAAATGGAAGCAAGACAAATGCTGTGTTTGTCACAGTACAAGACCGTGAGGTAACACTTGTCACGAGACAAGTTATCACAACCATGCGAACAGTGAAACAGGGACAAAACCACGTGATTGTGACCAACGTTGTCATGGTACATTAGTTGCGGAACAAAGAAGAATGTGAAGTAACCGCCATAGTGGCTCTTCATTTTGGAAAAAAAAGACTGTTTTCAGCTCTTTATCTTGTGCTCTCTAGGGGAAATACATCTGTTCTTGAAGCAACATGGTGCAGAAATAGAAACAGCATAGTCTTGACAAATCAGAGAGCACTCACCTACAGTATACAGGAGTACACCTCCTCACATTTCGTAAATATTTTAGTATATATTTTCATGTGACAACACTGAAGAAATCACACTTAGCTACAACGTAAAGCAGTGAGTATACAGTTTGTATAACAGTGTAAATATTCTGTCCCCTCAAAATAACATAACACACAGCCATTAATGTCTAAACCGCTGGCAACCAAAGTGAGTACACCTCTAAATGACATTGTCCAAATTGGACACCAAGTGTCAAATTATGTGTGGCCAGTGGCCACCATTATTTTTCAGCACTGCCATAACTCTCTTGGACACAGAGTTCACCACCAGAGCTTCACAGTTTGCCAATGGAGTGCTTTTCCACTCCTCCATGATGATATCACAGAGCTGGTGGATGT
The DNA here is from genome assembly GCA_023846285.1 of Phrynocephalus versicolor. Classification (NCBI taxonomy): domain Eukaryota; kingdom Metazoa; phylum Chordata; class Lepidosauria; order Squamata; family Agamidae; genus Phrynocephalus; species Phrynocephalus versicolor. The sequence continues at coordinate 70,190,377 of JAHTLZ010000010.1, forward strand.
TAGAGACCTTGTGCACATCCACCTTCCATTTCAGGATACCCCACAGATGCTCAATAGTGTTTAGGTCTGTAGATATGCTTGGCCAGTCCATCACCTTTGCCCTCAGCTTCTTTAGCAAGGCAGTGGTCGTTTTGGAGGTGTGTTTGGGGTCATTATCTTGTTGGAATACTACCGTGCGGCCCAGTCTCTGAAGGGAGGGGATCATGCTCTGCTTCAGTGTGTCACAAATTGGCATTCATGGTTCTCTCAATGAACTGTACCTCCCCAGTGCCAGCAGCTCATGCATCCCCAGACCATGACACTCCCACCACTATGCTTCAGTGTAGGCATGGCACACTTGTCTTTGTACTGTTCATCTGGTTGCCACCACATACGCTTGACACTATCTAAACCAAATACATTTATCTTGGTCTCATCGGACAACAGGACATGGTTCCAGAAATCTATGTCCTTAATCTGCTTGTCTAAAGCAAACTGTATATGGGCTTTCTTGTGCATCATCTTTAAAAGAGGCTTCCTTCTGGTATCTGGAAGTTGAGTCATGGCTACTGGACGTTTTTTTCTTGAGAGATAGAAACATTTTGCTGCTCATCCAAACAGCATTATCAGTCTGAATACAGCTAGTGCAAGTCCTCCATCTTATAGTCAGCTTTGACATCTTGTCTGAAATACGCTCATAAGATGGACAATGGCCTGCATAGGCTCATTAGGTAGACAATAGTATCCATAGCCTTCTGGGATGACAGTCCTGCAGATCAACTTGATGCAGAGTGAGGCATATAGTCTGAGCACTGACAGACTGACCACCCACCCTACCCCTTCAATCTCTGCAGCAATGCTGGCAGCACTCATATGTTTATTTTCCAAAGTCAACTTCTGGATATGACACTGAATGTGGGAACTCAGCTTCTTTGGTCAATCATGGTAAGACCTTTTCCTTGTGGAACCTGTCCTTTTAAACCACTGTATGGTCTTGACCACCATGCTGCAACTCAGTTTCAGGGTCTTGGCAATCTGCTTATAGCCTAGGCCAGTGTTGGTGAACCTATGGCATGGGTGCCAAAGGTGGCATTCGGAGCCCTTCCTGTGGGCACCTGACATTGCCCCTTCACAGCCACCTGGATTCAGGCTAAATTGCTGTATTGGCACTTTGCAAAAAAATTAGTGGGTTTTGAATTGCAGTTTGGGCACTCAGTTCCTAAAAGGTTTGCCATCACTGGTCTAGGCCATCTTTATGTAGAGCAAGAATTTTTTTCAGATCTTCAGATAGTTCATTAACATGAGGTGCCATGTGGATCTTCTAGTGACTAGTATAAGCAATAACACCAAATGTGAGTGAGAGCGATAATACCTGCTCCCCCTTCACGCCTGAGACTTTGTGACACTAACGGGTCTCATGACACCAGACAGGGAAAATGGCTAACTGAGCCCAATTTGGACATTGGCACTTAGGGTGTACTCACTTTTGTTGCCAGCGGTTTAGACATTAATGGTTATGTGTGCCCTTATTTTGATGGGACAGCACATTTACACTGTTATACAAGCTGTATACTGACTGCTTTACATTGTAGCCAAGAGTCATTTCTTCAGTGTTGTCACATGAAAAGATATACAGTGCTAAAATATTTACGAAATGTGAGGGGGGTGTACTCACTTCTGTGATATACTGCAGCTGCCTTTGGTAGTTCATATACAGAATGAGCCCACAGACCTCCTGGGATTCAAGTTCAAGACCCACTCTGGGGAGGAAATACTATTTTGATAGGCAGCCAAAGGCGGGGATGGGTCAGGGCATATAAGAAGGGCAGCAAGAGTCTGGCATCAACTGCATGCTTGGAAGACCTTCCCTTATTGAATTTGTCTGTCATCATGGAACCTGCACCGATCTTATAGCAAGGCAGCCATGGAAGCATCCTAACTATTGCTAGGAGTCTGAGGTGGATCCTCCTCCCAGAACTGAGGAAAGTTACTTTTGGGACTTTGACTCCCAGGATCACTTACCCAGATAACACAGCCGTAATGTTTGAGAGCTGGAGTTTCATAATAGTGTTTCCAAACTCCACATTTTCATGATCCACTTGGAAGTCTCTCTGTGTGTGCATGCATGCATGCACATGTGCTATGGATAGAAAGCACATGAGAGTGGGGGAGTAGCCTACTAGAGAACAAAAAGGCATCACACAAAGAGAGGGGGGAAGCTATCTTCAGCCATGAGCAATACATCTGGAACCTAGTTTCACATTAGAAACTTGCAACAAGATTAAGAGAAAAGAGCAAGTGGTATTGTTGAATTTAAAATAAAGTTAAAATTATATTTCAGCCAGGCTAGTCCTGTTGAGTTCTGCTGGACCCCAAGTACCCAATGAAGAGTCCAACGAGAGAGAGATCCTGAGGAGAATACTGCGTTTATTAGGCCTAATAAAGGACAGCAGGCGGACACAAGCCAGAGACAGAGCAAAGATGTCCGACCCCGAACACAAAGAGAACCACATTTTTATTAGTTCCCCCTCTTCCCTCCCCCGAGTGGCGCCGCCCAGGGGTGGGCAAGGGGACGGTTCTTCAGGTGACCCAATCGGTGTGGTCCAGGGGCTGCTCAGAGGCGTTCCTGGGCGGTCTCTGGTAAGCTGAAATCGGATGCCCGCCCAGGTGTTGATGAGTCACAAGTGTCCTTTAATTAGGCCATCAGGATATGACAATGAAGAAGGGGAAATAGGGTATTGTTCTTGGGACTGGGTAAACTGGAGAAATTGGAAAGTCAATAGGAGGTTGGGGAAGGACAATACAGAAGTCAATGGGGATCCGGAAAGCTGATGAGATCATCCGGAGGTGGTTGGACAGTCCTTTGTGGATGCAGAGATGTGATAATGAAGTGCCCCCAGGCTGTGGCATAATCTGGTGAACATCTGTGGTGGACGTGCCAGAAACTTTGTAGAAGATGGATCCCTACTAGAAGATGTAACTTGCTTCGTGGGACCGCCATGATGTCTGTCTCCTTGTGCCATAACCCCCTTTGCCCCAGATTACAGATACAGAGGCCATAGGATAGAGCAGGAACACGTTTAAGCACATGCAGGGAAGAAGGAGTGGGAGGAAAAGAGGAGAGAGAGAGAGAAAGAAGGAGAAAGGAAGAAAGAAAGAGAGAGGGAGGGAATTGGGGGCACCTTGAATCAGGAGTCTTGGGTCTGTTTTAGGCAGAGGCAGGGGAACCAAGTTTTCTGAGGGTAAGGAAGTCTCTGATCCTTGAGAATGATTGCTCAGAATCATTCCCTTGCAAGCCAGAGCATGAAGGAAATAATTCATCAGTTCAGGAAGAACTCCTTCTGAACTGCGTCTCTCGCTGAGATTTTTCAGGGTTGGTGGAATAAGGGAAGAAGGACAGGAAAGGGTTAACTGATACACCAGCAAGGGACATTTCTTATTCCTTGGCAGGAACCCCTGGAACCGGGAAAACCAGATTTCCAGGGGTCTCTGCAAGAAGGGAAACCCTGTCTGGTTGATTTGGGAGCGGGGGTTAGTCTACCACCATAGAGAGATATGGGAACGGAGGAAAAAGTGGAAAGGGGACCGGTCTATCGCTATAGAAATGAATGGCCGGGAGGAGGCATGAATTCCATGGAACTGCAGCTCTGGTAAGGGGTAGTGAGAGGAGTCGCTACCCTCGGCTGCCTTCCCTGAGTCTCTGGAACTGAGAGTCGGCTAGGAAGGGTGGATTTGTACCGCTGGTGCTGCTGAAAGGTTGGCCGCCTCTCTGGAACTCAAAGCGGCTAGAGTTTTCGAATTTTCCCGGGAAGGGCTATGGTTCTTTTTGGTGGGGGCGGTCTACTCAGCCAATTCAATGGAACAGGGTTCCCCGCCGTGCACCCCCGTCTGGCCATAATTAATGAGACATTGATTGATGGTGGGGGCGCTGATTGGTTAAAGCGCGCAGACGGGCTTATCTTCGCACCCCTGCTGTTTTATGGAGTCTCCGCAGAAATGAACTGCCACGGTAGGCTAGATACAATGTAAATGGACAAATTAGGTGTGAATTGAAGCCTTCCGCTTGCCGAGCCCTTTCTCGCAAGGCTTCTTAGCCGGCAAAAAGCAGCAGTTTTGTATTTTTCCCGATATCTCGGGAACGGTTTGGAATTTTTGGACCAGGAAAAGAGTGTCGTGCTTGTGACGGTGTGGGGCGTATTTGGGCAGTTCCGATGGGTCTCAGAACTGTTCCAATTATTATTTATAAAAATTATTTCTCCATTATAACTCTTCAGTATCCTTTGGATAGGTAGTGCTCAGGTCTTGGCACTCCTCTCCTATGGAAAAAGGTGAAGTTATAAAGATTGTGCACATGCCTGTACTTCCCTCTTTGGAATTACAGTGGTACCTTGTATAAATGAATTAATTCGTTCCAAATGAAATTATGTTAAGCAACTTTTCCTTTATACAAATTTCCCATAGGAATACATTGAAAACAGAGTAATCCCTAATTGTGACCGTTTTTATGTTGTACGGATTTGCCCCATAGGAGATTCTGTTAAGCAAATTTCCCCTATCTCCGGAATTTTTTCTGTTGTACAAATTTTATGTTATACAAACCGTTTGTTATATGAGGGTCCAACTGCCTGAAATCCTGTTGCTTAGACTAGTATGGGTGCCATCAGATGGTGCTTTATCTTGTGTTTTGGACCACTTTGGGAACTGTCTGGTTCACTCCCTTACTTGGCAATAAGATGAGTTTACAGCCAATTACAAACGAGCCTCACCCTTATCCATGCCTACCCACACATTTCTGGGGCCCTAGCTGGGGCTACTTTTTTTTTCTTTTTAGTGTAGGTATGATTGTTCTGTTTTTGTTCAGTTTATGCCATGTACAACTGCGGGCATGATGCCCAAGTGATATTGGTAGGTGTTTCCCACAAAAATTCAGTGCTATGTCACTTAGGGTTCTATCACAAGTCCTTTAAAATGCTGATTAAATTTCAAAATAAAGCATTTCCAAAAATCTTGTCCCCATGGCCACCAGGCTTAAAGAAAAACACAACTCAGTTATGCCCCCTTTAGCGAGTTTTCCAAGACCTACTGAAGAAGTTGGGAATTTTTTGCTCCAGTAAAAAATGCAAGCCAAAAGTCCATGGGAACTCGCATATGATCCGGTTTTCTGCCTCCCCCACATAGCACCAACCAGCTCATCCTGGGGCTGGCCGGCACTTAAAAAACATTAAATTTCCCCTACCCCCCAACGCTGAGCAGCTGGCCTTCGGGCCGTCATCACTGTTTTTTTTATTCTTTATTTTCCTAGCACTGACCAGTTTGTCCTGGGGCTGGTTGGCACTTTTAACCCCCACCCCCACCCCACCCCAGTGCTGAACAGCTGGCCTCCGGGCTGTCATTGTTATTTATTTATTTATTTATTTATTTATTTATTTATTTATTTATTCCCTAGCACCACCTGCTGGCCCTGGGGCTGGTTGGCGCTTTAAAAAAAATTATCGTACATGGGAACGGAGATCCCACATCTTCAGTCATGTGACCAAGAAGAAAAGCCGAACTTTCACAACATTCGGATCTTCCCCCAGGTGAGATAGCAGCCTAAGATGGCAAGCAAATTAAATAATATGTCACTTACCAATAAATGAAGATCCTCCCCCACCCTCCCCAATTGTCCCTGTAAAGTAAGAACATAAGAACAGCCTTTCTGGAACAGGCCACAGCCCATCCACTCCAGCGTTCTGTCTCACACAGTGGCTCACCATTTGCTTCAGGGTATTCCGAAGCAGATGTCTTCACCTGCTTACAATTCCCTACAAATGGCATTGAGAGATATTCTGCCTATCTATCCAACCTGGAGGTTGTCCTTAGGCATCCATAATGATAGACATTGATACCCTTGTTCTCCATGAACTTGTCTAATCCTTTCTTAAAGCTGTCAAGGCTGACAGCTGCTCACCACTTCTTCTGGCAGGGAGTTCCACAGACCAGTGATCCTTTGGGTGGAAAAAGTACTTCCTCTTATTTGGTTGAGACAAATAAGACAAGTGGATGACAGGAAAGCATTCAGACAGAGGATTTTTTTTTCTTTTTACAACCCAGCACTGCTTTCCTCTCATGGCAAATCAATGAAGTGATGTGTCACTTACCAGTAAATGAGAAAAATAATAACATTCCCCTGCTCCTCATTGAGAAAGAAATAGAATGCTTCACAATCCATTGCTATTTCAATTTTGTGACAAGTCAACAATGTAATATGCCCCCTCCCATTTGCTTTTTTAAAATTCCTCCTTTCCCCCAGTTCCTGAAGACAGAGAGACAAAAGTGGGTGCTATGGCATGAAGACCGAGAGGGAGGAATGAGCTAGAAAGGGTCATTTTGTGGTGCAGTGTGGCTTCTTATCCAGAAACCACCTGATCCTTATGTAGGGTGGCAAGGCTCATTCTAAAGCTGCCACACTTTTAAGTGACCGTGTTTAGCCTTACCCAGCATAGGATAACTTCACAGGTCTAATCATACACTAAGTCGCAGCTAAACCAGAACCACACTGAGCCCATTGAGATTTGGTGAGTCAACTCCTCCATGCATTCCATTGGTTCAAACGGTCTATTCTAGTTGCAACGTGCTACATTAAGTGGCCAGATTTCAGCCATTGTGTTTGCTTGATCAGCAGTGGCAAGGGTTGAAGGCCTTGGCCTTGGCCAACTGGGAGCTGATCTGAGTGTGAGGACTAAAGTAGGGGTAGGCTGCACCTGCTCTTTGCAAATATAGCAGAGGACAAGAAAGTTATATCTTATTTGGGAGAGGAAACACCCTCACTGTTGTGAATATGGGTGGGAAAGTATGTTACAGGAAATACCTCAGACAATATGCAAAATTGTGGTAGGTGTGATGAGGAAAAGCTATTATGCCAACTGTGTTATTGTAGCACATCTTCCCTCCCTACTCCTCATGTATTTATCTTTTATCTTGGAGCACAACCACATGTACTAGGACACATCATTGGAATAAGGTTTGGTATTGAGCTTTTGAATCTAGAATCCCAAAGCCAAGATACTTGTTAACAGTTTGAGGCAATGTGTTAAAATCCCTACGTGTGTTATGTTGCCCAGCTGTTATTTGGCTGTTACCTGGCATTCCACTGGGGTTGCCCCCGCAACCCCTGCTGTTCATTCACTGGCTGGCTGGCTGGTTTGTCCCACCAGAGCTCCAAAATGGTATAAGACAAAAACATAGGACTGACCACAAATAGTAGCTATTTTACTCAGCTATTTTATTGTGACTCAAAATCTGTTACCCCAGAGCTCCTTTTGTTTAATTGACTGAATGTCCCCAAAGATTTCCTAAGCGGCAAGAGTAGAAAATTTAGTATGGATAGCACTAATTTCCTGGTTTAAAGAACTGGGTTGGCTGCATTTCAACATCAGTTCCCCAAAGTTCCTTTTTTGATTGACTCTCTCTCTCTCTCTCTCTCTCTCTGTGTGTGTGTGTGTGTGTGTGTTTTATGTCATTACAGTCGTGACCGACTCTTCGTGACCCCATGTCCATGGAGTTTTCTTGGCAGGAATACTGCAGTCATGTTTTGCCAGTTCCTACTCCAGGCGCCTACAGCACCTGGTATTCCCTGGTGGTCTCCCCATCCAAGTACTAACCAGGGCTGACCCTGCTTAGCTTCCGAAATCAGGAGAAATTGGATGTGCTCCAATTATCTCCCAAATGAGCTAGAAAGCTGAGCTAGAAACACAAGTTTTGGAATGGACATTGTATGTGTGTTCTGTGCTATCAATTTGGAACCAATTTACAGTAGCCCAAACAGGATATTCGAGGTAATGACTGGGATATTTAAGGAGTGGTTTTACCAGTTCCGCCCCAACATTGAGCTTCCATGGCTGAGCGGGGATTTGAACCCTGTTTTCCAAAATCCTCGTCCATCACTCTACCCAGTACTACACACTGCAAATCAAAATAGATATTACCAATTTGCTAATTTAAATAACAGCATTGGTTATATTTCAAAATTACTCGCCCTTGTTCTCCATTTGTTTGATTATTCTTCCCAAGGGACTTCTGAAACAGGAGCTAATAACAAAAAAAGGTTTGAAAGCCTACTGAAGTTTCCAATGTAGGAGAAAGGAGCCGTATAATTGGTCATAGAAGCCCCTAAGGCAGACTTTCATGCATGTGAATATATTGGAAGACATTATGGGGACCCCGTGTGCTACTTGTCTCTAAGGAAAGATAACAACTTGGCTATTTAAGCAGGCATTCCCTCAAATATAATGTAATTTCAGTATTCACCCATTAAAACACGATTTTAACTGATTTGCCTGCCAATAACAATACATCTACACTATTTTATGTCACTTTAATGTTAGTTTTCTTTTTCTTTGTATTATATTACTGTATTTTATGTTTATTATATTGTATGAATTAGTTTATTGGCACTGTATTGTATTCATCAATTGTTGTTAACTGCCCAGAGTGACCGCACAGTCAAATAGGTGGTAGAAAAATCCAGTAGACAAACAAACAATCAATCAAACAAACACTTCTGCTTACTGAAGGAGTAATGCCAGAGTGTGGGGATGTTTGTCATCACATGGTTACCTCAAAACACCAAGAGAGGAGAAAGCGCCCCTGAGCCAACCATGGTATCCACCTTATCTAACTCCCCTGCCCCATTGGTTTACGTTTCTTGTTACATGGGGAGGTGCATTAACTGGCAACCAAGGGTGGTTGTTTTGCTCCTTCTCTTTTAACAGTCAAAAATATATTCACTCCCAAGTGAAACGCTTGGCACCTGCATTAAAGGGGACAGTGCCCTCAGAGAGGGGAGATGAGACGCAAAGGCCAGGGAAAGAGTGACCTGGGGGATGTACACTGTTAAAAGCCTGGTTTGCTTGGCGCAAAGGGCATGGTGTTGGCACAGAGAATTCTCTGCTGGAGAAAGGCACCAAGATCTCTGAGGCTACCCTTCCCCATCCCCCATCCCATACTTTCACGGATGGCTGCCTGCTTTATCTGCAAGAGTGCTCTGCTAATTCCGGCAGGCAGCCATGCGGAAAGGGCAAGCTCTAAAGCAGATGTGGCGCTGACGGATGGAAAGCAAAATTTTGACTTCAGAAAGAAGGGGTGTGCTGGACCAATTAAGAATTACACACGTGTGCACGCGCAGGCAACACTTTTTCTTTCTCTCTTGAACACGCAGAATCCACTCAAGAGGCAGAAAGGCTACACACATTTTTTTTCTGTTCACCACCACACGGGAGCAGAGCAAGATTAAGAAAGCACGCAAAAATAATAATAATCTGTGACTTGGATCAGCTGCTCAGACTTTCTCATTGACTGACCTTTTTCTTCTGCCCAACTTCTCCTCCCCTCAATCTATGAATTACTTATTAACAAAGCCCTTCAATAATGCATCACCTATGACAGTGCCATCCAGGTTTCATGGGTGTGGAAAGAGATTTCAAGGAGTGTCGTCAGATTCTCAGGAAGGTGTGAAGGCCAAGTGGACCTGGGATATGCTACTCTTGGGCCAGGGCTTAGCAGCCACCCTTGAGTCTTTAGCCCAGGCCTGCCCAATTCTGAGTGGCCCGCGGCTGGCTGGCCCACCCCTCCCTCCCCTTCCTTCACCCCATGTTTTTTTAAAAGTAAGTGGGTGGGGCTTGCAGTGGGGTGGCAGGGTTGGGGAGCAACCGGCCCCTGACACATTCTCAGCCACAAAATCTGGCCCTCCTCACAAAAAGTTTGGGCACCCGTGCTTTAGCCCATCCTTCTCTCAACAGATGAGTTAGATGAGGCTCTTTAGCCCTCCAGGCTGCCGTTCTAGGCAAGCTTTGGAAGGGCTACTTTTGGTGGTGGTGGGGTTTTAGATGCTGGGATATCTCAGCCACCATGGCCAATATATTTCCTGTAAAAGTAGATTCCCCCCTCATCTTTTATTCTGACTTAACCCTGGAAACCAATGAGACCATACATCATTCCATATAACCCCCCCTCCCAGTTGCTTGATGATCCTGTGATGAATTAGTGACCTCCCAATGGCCTTGTTGTTGACAACCTTACTTGAGCCTTGCCTGCTTTGACTATGGCTTCCTTTATTAACTCTGTCTCTTTCCCTGCTGCATTCAACGTTTCCCAATATTATTGTCTTTTTCGCTAAATCTTGTACAAAATGTGATTTACTCATTTCGCTTTGATCAGTCTGCCTTGTTAGAAGTCCATACTTCTAATGGCGTCTAGCCTTTTGATGGTGTTTCGCTCAGCTTCCCTAATAAACATCTCTCTATATTAAAGTGTGCATCGAAGAGAAAAAAATTCAGTTTATGAAATTTGAGTAACCTGTGAGCTATGTACCTTCTCTTGCCTTAGTTGCCTTCTTTAGAATCTGACCCCGGGTTTGGTTTCAACCCTCTTCTGTCTTCTTAAAGTCTGGTCAGCAACAAATCTTTGGCCATATCATTGCTTTATGGTCTTCTGGTTCTTGGCTGCTGGCACCAGAATATTGTTCAGCATGAATCCAGTAGCACAGCATAACAAAGAGTCTAATGAAGGGCTGTTCTTGGACACAGACAAAACAAATTATTAAAATACCTAAATGAAACAAAATAATAGTGCTGGAAACAGAATCTGAAGAGCATTAGTGCTGCTAACTTGACATACACTGTAATAATCCGGAGAATAGATTTTCCTGGAAATCTTCACATAAGATATGAAACGCAGTGGGGTGGGCAAAGCTGCCCTTCCACTTTCTTTCTGTGATGGGCCTCTTTACACCCCTAGAACTATTTTCTCCAGTCAGAAATCAGTGACTGCTTTCAAATCATTCTGACAAGGAACTGTCTGAGCCGCTGAAGCAACATTTTTCAGAGAGTAGATACCATGCGGAGAGCTGCCCAGGAGACCTGTCTAAATCTCCACAGCAGACAAAATATCCTGGCAATATGTGAGCAAAAGCATCAACCAACCAACATCATTATCCTGCATGTGAGACACCTTTTTTCTCCGTTTTTTAGAGAATGACTGCCCCAAAGGAGTAAGAATTCATCTCCAGTCTGACACAAGCAGACATCTTGAGGAACAGTTTTCACCTACTTTTACCTTTTATGTTTTGCTTGGCAGGCTGAGAAAAAAAACAGTTCTGTTCAGCAGGAATTAGTTGCTCTTTACTAAGTCATGATGGTCTAATTGGCTCATGTGAAGAGGGCTGAGAATTTTAGGGGGCCCATCTCTCTTATTCAAACAATGATGCTCAAAGTAATTTATATTATATTTATATTTATATTTGCTTTGTACAAGCTTAGATGCCATCTGCATACTTCTCAACTGTCTCCACACAAGAAAAAACACTGAATTTGACACTTGTGCTAAACCCAAAGCAAATGCTATTGCAAAACAAGTATTCAAGTACACAATCTTTGACACAAAGTGTCAAATCAGAGATGGGGAGAGGTATATTTCCTGGTATTACAGTATTTTCCTTCCACACATGCAAATCCTTCAAAGCTGCATGCTTGAGAAATCAGATGTCCTGTATATCTCCTGAAAACCAATCACAAACCAAGAGTAATTTGCAAAATATGGTCTCAGGTAAGTGGCTGTACTGCTGTAAATATTTTTACAAGGGTGATGAAAATCATTTGGGTCAATATATCTTTAGGAACTATAAATTTACCTGAGAGTTTAGTGTGTTCAGCTGTAGAATGTAGTTATTTATTTATTTTGAATATTTTTACCCTGCATTTCTCCTTGGAAAAGGACCCAAGGGAGCTTACAATAATACAGCCCAGAACATTCAAAACATATTCAAGCTAAGAACAGGGAATTAGAATAAGGTGCCTTCCAAATGCCTTCCAGAACTGGAAGTTCATGACTAGAATAAATGATCAGTGTGCTCATTATAGGTAATTGTATAAACTGTACGGTACTGTACTTGTACGGAGGTGGGCTGCAAGTCAGTTGAGAAAATAATGCTTTAGCCATCTCCATGCCTCTTTGTGATACCAGTGAAAACATAGGGGTGTTATGGCGCTATGAAAGATAAACTCCAAACATTCCAAATTCAAATGAATTATAATAGGAACCCTTGTAATGATATAATATATACAGTATTCAAGATTTTGATTGCTCCACCATTTTCTTTTCCTGCCAATCTGTGTACAGAGTTCTGTCTGCTGGTAGGACACACAAATGGATCAGTCTTCCTGCCATAAAGGATGAAGTTTAAATTACATGGACTGAGGAAAAAAGTATCCCAACAAATTTAAAACAATAAGATAGTAATATTTCTTACCACTGAAACAACCTTGTAGGAATTGGTTGCACATATTCATCCCTCGTGTATGAACAGACGAATCCTAAGTCTCATTAAACCTTACTTAAGACCTAGTTCATTTTTGAATTTAGTACTGTATATTATTTATTTATTTGATTTAAATACCCCATAATACACTCTTGGTGGTTATTAGTTGAAATAATATCCTAAACTGTAATTACAAAGCATCAGGCTACTTTAGGCTGTTCAGTTGTTGGTCTCTGTCATTTCCAGCAAGTACACAACAGGAGCAAATTCAAAGACTAAAAGGAGAAACTTGGGAACTAAATACTAATTAGCCTGACATCAATCCCAGGAAAAATTCTAGAGCAGATTATAAAGGGGTCACTCTGCAAGCACCTTGAAAACAATGCAGTAATAATTAGAAGCCTACATGGGTATGTTAAGAAAATATTATGCCAGACTAATCTTATCTCATTTTTCAGTCAAGTAACCTCCCTTGTAGAGAGTGGGAATGCTGTAGATATAATGTTACTTCAGCAAAGCATTTGCCAAAGTGCCCTATAATATTATGAGTGGTAAACCAGGAGTGGGCTGGATAGAACAGCTATCAGGTAGATACTGAATCATATTCTAAGAATGCTTATCAGTGACTCCTTCTCAAACTGGGAGGAGATGGCAAGTGGAGTACCACAAGGCTCAGTCCTTGGCCTGGTGTTCTTCAACATTTTTATTATTGGCTTGGATGAAGGGATGCAGGAAATGTTTATCAAATTGCTAATGACACATCATTAGATGGAACAAGTTAATACCCTGGAAGATAGAAACAACTTTCAAAAAGAACCAAGTCTTATGACAAGAGACTGAAAGAACTGGGCATGTTTAGCTCTTAGAAAAAGAAGGCTGAGGGAAACATGATAGCACTTTTCAAAGTCTTGAAAGATTACCATACATAGGAGGGGCAGGATCTATCCCAGAATGCAAGACATGTGGGCTCGAATTACAGCAAGCTGAAGGAAGGTTGGTTAAATATCAGGAAATATCTCTCTACTGTTAGAGTAGTATGACAATAGAACCAATTACCTGGAGAGATTGTGACTTCTCCTATACTGGAGGCATTCAAGGGAAAATTAAACAACCATCTTTTAGATCTATTTTTATTTGGATTCCTGCACTGAGCAAGGGTTACCTGATGACTCCTTCCAGCTCCAGTATTCTACAAGTCGAATGGGTAAAAAAAGGCAGAGGGTGGGAACCATATTGAAGAGGATTTTTACCTTTTAGCTCTGTTAGTCAGGTATTACTAGGGGACATGGCTATAGTCCAGAAATCCTAGCTCTGGGTTTCTCTGTATATACGAGTTTTCTTTTCTTTGTTGAACACGAGAATCTTTGAAATGTATCCTTGTTGTGCATTTATAAAATGTATGGTCATTCAAACTAACTCCATTCTGTAAAAGTGATTTCAGGCTAAAAGGAGAGATCAGTGCTAAAACGAATAGTAAACAGCAATTTTAATGGGTCTTTAAATTATGAAATCTTCAAACAAATCTGTTTGTGTAACTCTTACATAACTTTTGGAGTGGGGTGGGGAATAAGCTTACATTTAGGAAGATGTTGTCTAATGCCATTCAAGAGCCCTCTGGTCTTTCATTTTAGACAACTTTTCAACACCGTGCACAAACATCTAAAGCTGATCCTTCCTATGCATGGGCCCTATGATTTTGTCCAAAGTGATTATGGCTAGACACAGGGACCTGGACTACATGGGTAAAGAATCTGACAGAAGAACTGCAGTTATAATTAGAAAACTCTGACTATATTGTTGGTAATGCTTGATCACCAACCATATAATTAGGAACTAAAGGTCAGAAGATGCTGTTCTCCCTTTCAACACCCCCCACCCCCAATTGCCGACAGGTCTTATATCTGACCTGAAAGCTTCATTGCTACTCAGTACTAATAACCTCTATAGCTGCATTTGCCAGGCCAACCCATTTATTTGACATTATTATTATTATTATTATTATTATTATTATTATTATTATTATTTTAATAAGCTTCCTAGTATTGTATCCACTTACAATGATAAACACTGCTGGAACTTAATTTAAAAAGAACAGCCATGTAAGACTAGCAGTCTTTCATCCCCCACTAAGATAGAAGAGTTAAAGTAGGATGAATATATTTAACTATTTTTTAAAAATTTCCAGATAAAAGAGGAGTATCTCTTCAACAGATCCTGTTACAGAGATAAGAGGCTGCAGTAGACAACAAAAGATGACAGCATCACAAGGAGAATTCTCCGCCTGAGGTTTGTCAGGGAAAAGTCAAGCATTTTCTGGATGTATCTGAGAGTTACCAAGGGGATCTGAAAAATTCAGAAGCCCTAAAAATAGCTTGTTCCTTTACAACGGTTTCCGTGTGAGTGCATACATGAAAGTCTTTCCTATCTTTTCCTTGGGTTGCACAGTAGCCAGTTGTGCCTCCGTTTCCGAAAGCTCCCTTATGCCACTGGTATTAGGCCACAGATGCTTGCAAAACACTAAGAATGACAAATAGTGGCAACCAGCAGACTATGGATGATGAAGCCATTGTTAACAACAGAATGCCTTGCAGCATGAGCGCATTGTCTAAATGACAAAGCTTGCATTAATACTTCTGAAAGCTGCCCATCCATCATGAAGTCTGTAGACATTATCTTTCACTATAAATGCTGTACTACACTTTCAAGTAAAGGTGGGGGGGAGGCACTCTTGTCTATAGACCTTGCCAACTGCTGGGATAGTACTTGGAGTATCTGGATAAATACTGTATAATGAGAAATGGGTTGTGTCTGATTCTGAAACCTGCAAAAACAATGTACAATTAACTGAGCCAACCATATTATTGTGTGAAAGCAAAAACCACTCAGAGAATAGCCACATTAAGCTATACTGTAATTTCAAAAGATGAAACTGTAGCTATTTGTTTGAGTTTTATCTGAAACCTCACATGCTGTCTATAATTTGTGTGACTTTTCTGGACTGAGATAATTATCTATTTATCGGTCACTAACAAATAATTCCTTTCAACCTTTGAATTCAAACACAGCCTTGACTCTCTGCTGAATGTTGTTTCCCCCCTTTGCTAGTGTCAGTTTGTTTGTTGTTGATCAGCCCAGATGGTTGCTAATATGAGTGCAGTAGCAAAAACAGCATATACAAGTCTGTAATGTTTAATTGTATGTAATCCCTGTTAGTTCTTTCTCCTAAAAATGTCTTGGAGTTATTGAGATGTTGAATGCCAGTTCATGAGAAAGAGGTGGATTAATGCAGCCCTTTCCCTCCATGGATCTCTGTAATTCTAACATGTTGCAAAAGGGGGATTTAACAAGAAATTTAAAACTCGGGAATATTTTCAGTTGTTTCTCCATTATCAGAAAGAAGTGGAATTGAAATCCAACCTCTCATATTTTGCCATTTTCTCCCTTTTATTATCCTAATACCTACAAATAAGAGAATTTCAATATTTTAATAATAGTAATACATTTCTGAGAAATTTAAATTTAAAATTGAGCATCAGGGTGTGGTGGTTTAACTATTATACTACAGCTATAACTGTGCTCACAACCTAAGGTTCAATCCCAGGTAGCCTGCTCATGGTTGACTCAGCCTTCTATCCGTCTGAGGTTGGTAAAATGAGTACCCAGCTCATGGGGGTGGGGGCATAAATAAATTGCAAACAGCCCAGAGAGTGCTTGAAGCACAATGAGATGGTATATAAGCAGAGCAGTTCGCTTTGTTTTGCAGAACATTACATCAAAATATGTAAATTCCATAAAAGAATGGCTGCCATATGATCTTTTGGCCTCCAGCCCCAGCTACCTACCCGTTACCAATAAGGGTTTCCTCCTTAGAAGAACCCTGAAAATAATCTACAGGATTTTTCCAAGGATGAAATACTGTAATAATGTTTGTCAAGACTTGGAGAAACACAAGTTGTTAGATAAACAGATTAATAACAAACAATTACAGTAATGCCTTGGTTTACAAGTACCTTGGTTTAAGAGTGTTTGCGAGATGAACATTTCTGATCAATTCTGCCTTGATCAATGGGCAATGTCTTGCAACGAGTACTGAAGCAGGTCACATGATCACAAGGGAGCCAATGGTGGTGTGGTCTCTCTCTCTCTGCTAGCTTGTGGGCAATTGTCTGGAATGTTCAATTTTAGGCAAGCCTAAAAAGCAGAGGGAGGAGAGAGGAAGGGAGGTCTCTATTGCACCAGCCAGGAACATTTTCAAAGGAGTGTAGGTTAGGGTTTTATTTTTCTTTATATTTATATTTAATTTGTTTTCAACATCCTTTCTTATTTTTCAAACCATTCCTAGTCATAGGGCAGCTAGTCAAGTACTGTATGTATAGGGCTGCAAATTGCATTTTATTATTGACACATTAAAAATACAGAGTAAAATCAAGTTGCTAGTCCTAAGCAGAGCAGATTCTTCAGCTAGGTACCTAAACCATGGTGTGGACGTGGACTTCTAGCCAAATTCTTTGAGCTTTGACATTTTCTGTGTACAGTATGTGGTGTATGAGGTCCCAGAACTAATCATCTGAGCTTCCATTATTTCTTATGGGGAAATTTGCTTTGATATACTAGTGCTTTGGCTTACCAGCATGATTCTGGAATGAATTATGCTCGTAAACCAAAGTATTACTGTCCATGTCATTAAGTCACTTCTGACTTGATCTTTCCCAAGATTTCTAGGTATCAAAAACTCAGACATGGCTTACCATTCTCTGGGGGCACCAGGAGGTGGGCAGCTTGCTCAAAGCTGTGCAGGCTGGCTCTTCACATAGAAGGCAAGTAGGGAATGGAAATCCTGACCCTTGGCTTTGCAGCCAGATACCTAATTCACTGAGCTATAGATAAAATAATTACTGATGGTTGTTATGGGTTTTCTGGGCTGTCTGGCCGTGTTCTGGAGGTTTTCCTTCCTAACATTTCACCAGTCCCCGTGGCCGGCATCTTCAGAGGGCAGGAGCACAGGGAGCTAGGAAGGAAAACAGCCAGAACACAACCAAACAGCCTGGAAAACCCACAACTATCAGATCCTGGCTATGAAAGCCTTTGGGAATACAAAATAGTTACTCTTACATAATTTGTCAAAAGTAAAATATGTGGTTTCTATATTATTTACAACAGCTGGATTTTCATGTGTAAAGCTGAGTTTTTTTAATGGGGTAGGTAGGAAATTCAACTATAATTTATGCAGAAAACGATGTTTTTTTGCTCTAAGGCAGAATGTTCCAAGCTCCTATTCAGCACTTAGCCCTGTTTGAAAAAGCCTAGTTTCCTGCTCTGGAACACTTCACAAGGGTGTTCCCATGTTCTCAAAGTCTGAGCAGTTTTATTTGCATGCTGTCCATTAGATGATAATTAAAGTAGGTTTTTCATATTATGCCAATTGCAAACATTAGTTGTTTCATTGTTTTACAGTTTGATCTTGGAATCAATTATACATTACAATAGCCATTGATCCTGAGGAAGCTTGTCATGAAACAGGGAGCTGCAGATTAAAATCTACGAGGGTCAGAAAGTTTACTCTCTGAAACTTATAGTATCCTTGGATCTTCTCAATCGGTACTTCTCAATCAAGATCACTTTACACAGTCATGTTCAGAATCAAACGGAGGCAAGGGGACCCTGTAAAATGGCCATATATAGTACACTGTAGGTTGATTTGAAAAAATAATTATGAATGTAACACACATTGAATTCCTGGTAAGAGTCTCATGATATAGCTGTCATTTTCCCCCATCAGTTTTTACTTATCTGGAAAAACCTGTAGGGGAGTAATATGAATTAGGCAGAAGTTTGACTGATTTATTTACATCAAAGCAAAAGGGGGGGTGTTGAGCCGCGTGGCCATCACAAAACACAATTGCAAAAATAGGTTACAGGCGATACCTTTATAGGCCACTATTAAAAATAAAAAAGCAAGGAACATTGCAAGCTTTCGAGTTTACATAACTCTTCTTCAAAGCGGGTCCCAGAAGTTCAGACGTGGTAAAAGATGTGCTTTACCAGGATGTAACTCTTAAATGTTCTTAAAAGCCATGGCTACAGCAGATGGTGTTGCAGCCAGGGCAGACGTTTATTTACAGTAAATTCTACCTTTCTCCCATGGGAACCCAAGGCAGCTCACAACAATCACACAATAGGAAGTTTAAACTGACATACACTACATATTAAAATACAATTAAATATTGGGCAAGGTTGAAAAACAATTTAAATACATTTTTTTAAAAAAATCTAAGTTTCAAAAATAAGAGCATTTTCCTAGACAATTATCACTTAAAAGCCTCCCTGAAATGCAATCTGGCTTCTCAGCACAGACCATCCTTCACCCAAACAAGTTTGGGAAGACGGCGGAACCGAGAAGAGTAGGTATATGAGAAAGCGATTTTTAGCCAACGATGATATAAGTGGAGGTGGCGTACTGGTACAAGCATACAGTATCTCTGTTCTCCGTCGTTTTTTCCCCCCTTCAGATCTGGTTCGTGGATCTATCTATGAGTTCAAGTCCTATTATTCCGTCTTGGTCTCTCTCAAGAGCCCCTCCCAGGCCGACCATTAATTACATTAATTAATTACATCTGCAAAAGTAATTAAATCGCACGCACCCCCCCACCAACCACCACCACCCGCCGCCCACTTCTCAAGCATGCCTGAAAGGTCCCCGCAGAAGAACTCGGGAAAGTCGCTCTTATTGAACGGGCAGCGCCCAGAATCGAACCGTTAAAAACACCCAAAGCTTCGCGCTCGCCCGAACCCGGCCCTCCACCCCCGCAACGTGTACGCCGCTTCTCCTTGACCATTGGCCAGATTTCCATCCAATCGGAAGCGTCACTGGCTCAATGCCCCGCCCCGTGGCTCCTGTTTCTCACGTGCCTAACGTTCGTCGTCGCTTCAGCCGAGGCGGGCGCTCTTTGGGGGGTGGGGTCTGGTCGTCGGGGCGGAGTTGTTTTTTTCCACGAGTTCCCGCCTCCCTCCTCCTCCCCCCTCCCCCCAGGCTCCAAAACGCGGCGGTTGGGAGGAAAATGTAAATAAAAAGGTTCGCCTTAAAAGCGATGCCCTTCTGGGTCGCTTACGGGCGGCAGGAGGCGGTTGCCGTGCGCCGGCTCCTCCTGGCCGGGCTGCCGAGGCGGCGCCAGGCCGGGTTGCCGTGGCAACGGCAGCCCGCTGCCGCAGCTGCCGCGGGCGGGAAAGCGCTGCTCGTGCCGCGCCGGTGGGAGCACGCGGTAGCGCGCGACGCGGCCGACGGGGAGCCTAGCTTCCTGGGCATGGTGGAGCTCTTCTGCGAGCGGGCGACGCGCGTGGTCGAGACGGAGCTGGTGGCGCGCCTGCGCACTCCCAAGGACGAGGAGGAGCGGCGGCTGCGGGTGCGCGGGATCCTCGACGCCATCCGGAGCTGCGGCCACGTCCTGGAAGTGTCGTTCCCCGTGCGAAGGGAGAGCGGCCGATGGGAAGTGATCAAGGGCTGCCGGGCACAGCACAGTCAGCACCGCTTGCCCTGCAAAGGGGGTGAGCCTGAGGGGAACCCCTCCCCTCCCGTTGGACACGTCGTTGGTTGCCCCACCGGGTGTTCAAAAGCAAAGAGGCAAGAAAGGACCCTGGCAGCAGTTGAAAGAGACCTAGGGTGTGATTGAACCCTAAGCTCCTTGGCTACTCCACGAGTGTCTTTCAAAACTATAGGATGCACAGGCATAGGACATACCCGCTTTGGTGGAGAAACACTGCCTTTGTTTTGTCTGCTTCGTGCCATGAAAGATTTTGTCTTCAGATGGCATATTGTTTATTTCAGGCATGTCAAAACTTCAGCCCTCCAGATGTTTTGGACCACGACTCCCACAGTCCTTTTCCATTGAAAACAGGCTTGAAATTCTGGGAGTTGAGGTCCAAAACATCAGGAGGGCTGAAGTTTGGACATTCCTGGTTTATTTGCTTGCCATTAAGATGACAAAACTGCATTGTGTGTATTGGCTGCAACAGTTGAATAGAGGTACAGCTGTTTGGGGAGGTCAAGTGGTCTCTCAACAGGTGGCAACTATGTATGTACAATCTCCAAAATGTCCTGTTTTCAACTGCCCTACGATCCATACCTTATCTCCATGCTTCATCAGCGGAACATTCCTCAATTTAATCTACTACAGCAGTGTTATAAAGAAAAAAATGCAAAGTGTTCTGCTTATATACTGCCCCAATACCACTTTAAGTAGTCTCTGGGCGGTTTACAATTTTTAATTACAGTGTGCAGGCTACATATTGCCTCCCCAGCAAGCTGGGTACTCATTTTACCAACCGCGGAAGGATGGAAGGCTGAGTGAACCTTGAGTCTGCTACCTGGGATTGAACCCCAGGTCGTGAGCACAGTTTCACCTGCAGTACAGGCATTTAACCACTGCGCCACGAGGGCATTTGCAATAATGTTTGGAGTCACTCATCAGCAATACCAGTGTACATGCTCCCAAAAGTTTCATCTTGGCAGAGGCAACACTGTACTTGTTTTCTCAGATTTCCTGGGAAATAGTACACTAATCTACAGTATCTAAAAACATAACCAAAGGACTATCTTGAACCATTACCATGGAACTTTTGTTACAGCTGCTCAGATATGAAATACCTATAGCAGAAACCTGACTTAATAGGGTTCCTGTGAGAGTAACAAAAGGGACCACCAATTCAGCAGAACTAAAGTAGTCTTGTATTTCTTGTTATGTCCCATCAAGTTGCCCCTGACTTGTGGCAACCCTGTGAATGGCAGTCTCCAACATGTTCTATCTTCAGCTGCCCTCATCGGCTCTTGTACACTTAACCCTGTGGGTTCCTTTATGGAGTCTGTTTTGTATTTGGTCTTACTCTTTTCTTGCTGTCCCCAACCTTGCCCAGCATCACTGTCTTTTAAAGAGAAACTAGCATTCTCACAATCTGCCTAAAGTCAGGAAGCCTCCGTTTCATCATTTCTGCCTCTAGAGATAGTTCAGGCTTGATTTTATATAGCATCCATTAGTTCATTTTTCTGGCAGGCCAGGGTATGTGCAGAGGTCTCCTCCAGCACCATTTTTCAAAGAATCAGTTTTTATTTCTGTCAGCTTTGTTTCCTGTCAAGCTTTCATACCTGTACCTAGTGACTGTGAATACAACAGTGTGAATAATATTCTTGATCTTTGTCTCAGTGACACATCCTTACACTTGGTATTCTTTGGTCTCCTAATTGCTGGGTCTTGGCCCTCTTCGGATTTCTTGGCAACAGTCTCCATTTGGATTGATAATTGAACCAAGATATTCAAAGTCTTTCAATATTTTAATTTCTTCACAGTTGACATTAAAGTTGTGTACTTCTTCTACAGTCATGATTTTAGACATCTTAATGTTTAACTGCAGTACTGCTTTCTCACTTTCTTCTTTCACCAAGTCATTTCAGAGCATTTCTGCTTTCTACCATTAAGCCGGTATCATCTGCATAATTTAAATTATTGAAATTTCTCCCACCATTTTTTCCACCTTCGTGAATCTAATCCAGTTGTCCATATAACATGTTCTGTGTACAGAAGGGCTAAAGGCATAAAATGTGTCTTACACCTTTGCCTATAGGAAACCATTCTGTCTCTCTGTTTTCAGTCCTAACTGTAGCTTTTTTCCACATTACAGGTTATAAGGCACACTCAATTTTTTTTTCTCAACAACCCAGCAAAGTCTTAGTTTGAACCACAAGAAACTGTGAGTTGTATGGAAAGAAATGTCTGAGGAAGTGAATTTTCAACCTTGATTGAAAGGAATGTTAGTTTTTATAGTGCCACATCGTATTGTCCTTGGTTGTTTTTCCTCTTTGTTTCCCTTTACTTTTGGCAACATACTGAGACATACTAACACACCTGCTCTTTTTCCATGCAAATTTCTTCTCCATATTCTTCATTCCACTCAATTATTGGGTTTATCATCTTAAAGGACTTGAAGAAAAATTGGGTTGCACCCCCAACTGAACTTTCATTTGTTTTACAGTATTGTAATTTTAACTTTTGTAAGCTTCCCTGCTATACTGTAGAAAGGTCAAGTACAAAGCCCTAAAACAAATTATGTTCAACATTTTTTTCCTGTTCTAGACGTCTGTCAGGTTAGAATGCTAACAACTAGAAGGAACTTTCTCAGATATGGCTTTCTGAATCCTGTTTTAGAAAACTTAACATTTTGCAGAGAATTGTGAAAGATTGTAAAACCCACCTCTCTTGAATCTTTGGTTGAACTGGTCTCCTTTTGTGATACCGTTTAATTTATACTAGTTTTATTTTCACTGAAGATTTTTTTAACTTTTTAACTTTTGCTTTATTTGTGTGAGTGTAATATGCTTCAGATTGCTAGTAGAGCACTAATTTTAAAAAGTATGTTCCATGTGACTTTGATTGGTTGCTTTCTTTCTTAGACAATTGACTTCCCAATTCTTTGCCTTTGAAATAGATAGTAAAAAAAAGTAAAGCTCCTTTGAATTGTGGTAAATACCCTGCTCCTCTTTTCTTACTTGGCTAATGCTACCATCTACCTCAGTTGAGAGGCATTGCTATGTGTCAGGCTGTGTTTTCTGGTCTTCTGTAATTATTGCTCTCCAGGATCTAATCAAATAAAAAGTAGTAGGTTGCTTTAGAAGGTAGTGGATAGAACCTGAAATCTTTGACAATTGGATATTAAAATGAAGACATTGGGAAACAATAGACCTCTCCCACGCTGATGGCAAATTGAAATATATGCAGTAGTATATTGCATATTGATTTTACTTTCAAATAATTAAAATATAAGCAGTATTACGGACTGCCTTAAAAATGGCTACATTACAAGTGAGTATACATTTCGCCCCCCCACCCCAAAAGTAGAGGAAAGTTAGCTTTGGAAGCAGGAGGAAGAAATGTGCCTACTAGAACATATTAACTATCCCCTTCTTTCTCCATTTTTGTTGCATTTTCCATTAACATTTGAGTTCTTCCCCATTGTCCACCAGTCTTCCACAAAAGGAATTAAAATTTGTGTGTGTGTGTGTGTGTCTACAGTTGTGACCGACTCTTTGTGACCCCATGTCCATGGAGTTTTCTTGGTAGGAATACTGGAGTGGTTTGCCAGTTCCTACTCCAGGCGGCTACAGCACCTGCTATTCCCTGGTGGAATCCCACCCAAGTACTAACCAGGGTCGACCCTGCTTAGCTTCTGAAATCAGGCGAGATCGGATGTGCCTTAGGGTATCTAGGCAGCTATATAAAATGTAGAACAGAGTAATTTTGAAGCAGATATACCAGAAGTTTGTTGGTTTGAACTCCTGCTGTGCTGTTGTGCAAATAGATTGCTGTAAAGTAAGTAATCTTTGTATAACTTATTTGTTGCATGCCGGGTTTTGTGACTCAGTATGCAGCAGATAATGTGTGTGGATTAGATGTCATAGATTTCTTAATTTATGGCAGTTTACCTTGAAAGGTTAGACTGTTTGTATAACTGCACAACAGAATTTCAGCCATTGTATGGTAACCCATAGTAAGGATATTCAAGTATGCATCTATTTTCTGATAACTCAGACCAAGTTATACTTACAATGTGTATATCAACGGGATTGCATCTTCAAAAAGTGATTATACAAACACAACAATCTTTACTTAAAGGTATTTTATAGAGTTAATCAGGACCTATAAACCTCATGTGTTTTTATCTAGACTAGTCAGAACCATTAGAATTGGTGTGAGGAGGGAGGATTATGAAGCAATATAAATATATTGGTAATATTTTTATGGCTAACACATTGACTGCATACTTGTTTTTTTTTTTCCTATGCTCTCCCCCCAGGGATTCGTTATAGCCAGTCAGTTAGTGTTGATGAAGTAAAAGCCTTAGCAGCTTTGATGACTTACAAGTGTGCAGTGGTGGGTAAGTTAGCTGTTAACACTGTGTGAAATGCCAGTATCTGTTCTGCACATTAAGATTAAGTCTCCTAGTAAAGAGGTCTATAGCAGTGCTTGGACATACTTCAGAAACACAGAATGGCAGTGTCTGTGAAGATTGTCAGCCATCCAGGTGAAGAAGTGGCTTGGATGAGGAGTGGAATATTATGATCAAACAAGAAAAGGAATCCAGCTGCCATGACTCAACTTTCAGACAGAATGCCAATGTTTCTCAAACAGTTTGAAAATCAATTTACTTGTAAACTTTCTGCCTAACTGCATGACACTTTTTCCTTCTGTTTGGTCTCCTCTGGGATGGGATGGTTCACTCATTTTGCTGGTGACCTGGTGACATAAGCACTTTGAGAGTGCAGACAATTACATTAGTACAGTAGTTAGCACCAACCAAGTTTATATTTGGCTGTTGGTACAGGAGGTTCATATACAAGGGGTATTATATGAACAGGGTTTAAGTATTTATAGATAATGAGCACCAGAGAAAAACTATTTCTTAAAAAAAAATGTATAATTACATCCTGTTGCTGTTGGCTTGGTTACAAGAACAACGTTCTGGAAGTGGCAAGAAGACACGTATTGTGTAATCCATCCAGACACATGTTTGATCTCACAGTTGGGGGGGAGTGCACAATAGTGGGATATCTTGACTGCATAAGAGTGGGATTGATGACAACAGGACAGATTGAAATGGGTGGATGGCTAGAATATGAGAGAAATGCACTTTTTCTCTTCTATGTTATATTAAAATTGGCAGCAATGAATGAGCTGTTCAAGGTGCTGCTGGACTGTGTCTCCCATCCCTGACCATTGGAAGTACTTCTTGAGGCTGAAGGGGGTTGCAGTATGATATTGTTTGGAAGGCCCTGTCTCTATAGTAGTACATAAGAAGCAGACGTCTCTCAGGTCATCATGCTTCGTCATCTGGCTCAATACGGCCAGCTCCACTGACAAGGTCTCAAGCAAATGTCACATATATGACTAAGAAATCCATTTTTGTTTTAAAATGAAAATGTCAAAGACTGAACCTGGAGCTTTCTGAATATAAGTCGTACTGTACCTACCATAAAGCTAGAGCTCTTCTTCACCAACAACTCTTGGCCTTTTCCCTAGCTGGAAAGATGGTTGCTAGGAGAATGTTAAAGATCATATTCATTAAACATGGGTAGTGATTTTTTTGTTTGTTTGTTGTTGGACAAGACAGTCCTGCTTCTGGCACTGAAATGGAAGTGAGTTATAGGGAGCCCATGTAGAGGCTCTGAACCCCAAAATAACCTGGCAGCACAGGCAGCCGTAAGCCCTGGACAAACATGTCCAGAGAGCAGCAGGAAACCCAGTGTGGTTAAGCCAAGCTGGAGCTGGCGGAGCTCAGGCCATAGGCATAGCTCGGGGGGCCAGGAGGGAACAGATGGCAACCCCAGATACGAGGATATCAGGCGACATCTGGTCCGTGACCAGCCTGAAGCCCCTTCCCCACCCCTCTCAATGTGTGCCCACTATCAAGCATTTCCTCCTAGATAAGGGTGCATACGTGAGGATCCTCATCCCCCCACCAATGGAATTCATACGTGACCGAAGACCATCCTTCCTCTGTCTTCCGCTGTCCTATGGTCAATGATTACCCACCCATCCCATGTGTGTGATGCCTTGTTTATCACTCCTAATAAAGAGTCTCAGCCGGGCTGCAAGAGAAGCGGCATGAGCTGATGGCATTCTGTCCACCCGGACCAATGTGTAGTCTTATCATTCCTAGAGTGCATTTAATGAAGATAGTCACATGCTGAATTAAACAGGGGAAAAAACTAATTGGAATTAAATAAGCATGCCCCTAGAAGAATGCTGAATGTGTTGGGCATTTTATAGTGCAATAAAGAGTGTTATATTTTATACATCTGGGACTAAAATCTTCCCTTTTTTGACCTAGTATTGAGATGGAAGTACAATCCCTGAAGTACTTCTGCCTGTGCTTTCTTGTTCTCTTCCTCTGTGGTACTACAAATGCATTCTGTTTCAGACTGCAGCTTCTCAGACCTAACTTCCTTGTAAGGCTCTTTCAGCTTTGAAAAAAGCCTCAATTAAAAATTCTAACAAAATTTGAATATCTTTTGCCTGCTAGAGGACATCAGATGTGTTTTTGATGGTAAATAATTTGTTTTACATGTATTTGATGTCTTGGGTTTTAACCATTGTTCTAGGTGTTTTCCCCTAATTAGAATCTTTGTAAGCACGGTGGCTTTAAATTCTGAATCAATGAACTTACGATTCTGAGTGCAGTTATTCTCACAATACCTCTACCTGAGTACATTTAGAAATGAAATTGCTGCTTTATCCCTCTGGTTTCTTTCAGATGTTCCTTTTGGTGGTGCTAAGGCTGGTGTGGCTATTGATCCAAGGAAGTATTCAGTAAGTGCATGCTATTTCCTTTTGGCTTTGTGAGGGATACTTAGTACACTGCTCACTTTCAGCTTCAGAAGTTTGATAAATAGCTGCGTTTCAAGTGTGGGCATTTCTTAAGAGTGATCTGTGCCCTGCAGAACAACTCTGTGTGATATACAGTACTCCAGTTGCCCTTGAGAGTCCAATTTGTGTGCAGAACTTTGTGCGAAAAAAGTGTGCCACACGTGCAGCCCCAGCTTCTTCCTCAGGGTGATCATTTGTCAACCAGTACAGCCTTAGATTTGATATAGTTCTCTTTCACTTGTTCCCCCCCTCTCTGAATTTTTCATCTCAAATAGTACAATGCTGTAATAGAAATTGTACCAGGGTGGTTAGAGCACATTATGTACAAGCTTTTTTTGTGATGCCAGATAGACATTGTAATTGTTCCTTGAGTACTGCTTGTCCGGTGGCTGCAGAAACAAAGAGATGAAATACGCAGATGCACAAAAACAGGCAAGCAAAAGAAAATTACCCTTTCAGTGAGACAAAAGATGATAAATACTAATACTAAATGGATAAGGTATGAGCCATTTGGGCCCCTAAAGGTTGCTCATGGCACCGGATGGCAAGGAGCCTATGTGCATGTGCATATACATATATAGTACATTCTTCCTTCTCGCTGACATCTCAGTGGGAGAGATGTTTCCGATTGACCTCAACTGGGAGGGAGTGGGTAGATGGTGAATCATTTTAAAGGTGAAGTGAGGAAGGACAGACATGAATCGTTGCATACAAAAATGGCAAACCGGGCTGCAGGACAAATGGACTCTTAAGAATTAAATAATTTTGGCCAGTTTTTCTTACAAAACCATGCTGTCTAATGCGGATGGTACAGCTCTGTACCTAAGTCGGCTATTGACATCCCTTTGAGACCATACAGTAACAGCTGGATGTTGCTATTCTTATGCAGGAGAATGAACTGGAGAAAATAACGAGGCGGTTCACGATAGAAATGGCCAAGAAGGGATTTATCGGTGAGGGAATCTGCTTAGCACTTTTTTTCTGTCAAAGTTTGTAAAAATGATCGGTTTACAGATTGTTCTGTAGAGGGAAGGAAAGAGACTACTGTATTTTTCCTTGTATAAGACTATATTTTTTTTACTAAAACTGTTTAGACTAAAAAATTAGAGTCATCTTATACACGGAAGTCAGCCAGTGATAGAACCATACAGTAGAGAAACTGTTGTTTTGGGCGGGAAAATTGGGGGCCGTCTTATACATGGGGGGAAATGCTGTAATACCTCGAATATCTGGAGGACCCATAGGAGTCTGGGCTCAGCTAAATATGCTAAAATATTGAGAATCGCTCTCATCCTTTAACTTGGGCTATATGCATCCTTTCATTGTGTACAAGGAGAGAGTTCAGGTTCCTCTGCCTAGCTGCAATCATTTATGCATATCTGCCTCTACCTTTGATTAAGTTCAAGAAGGCTGCTACCAGGCTATGGAAGTTTCTTTTTTTGGTGGAGGGGATTTGAGAGCTGACTGGGTGTTGTGGAAGAAGATTAATAAATAATGAATGGGGATGGTGTACATTTTAATAATTATTGATATTGGTGTTTAACATTATTTGTTTAAATTGTATTTTGAATGTTATGATTTGATGAAAACTTATTTTTATGTTTTCAAATCCTGTTCTATGCTAGTTCTCTTAACTACCTATTTGGGGAGAAAGGCACAATAAGGTAAAGGGAGTGAACTGCAATTCTGAATCCACTCATGTGTAAACAACACATGTGTGCACTAATGGTGCTGCAAACACTGCAGAGGACATGTGTGCTCGGTCCAGTTAAGCAGTTTACACTGTTTTGCTCACATATATTTTCCCACTCTAATCTTTTTTTTTCTCTTCATCATTGTTGCACATATAAATTCAAAAATATAATGGGCCTAATGTTGTTTCTGGGCGGGAAACTTGAGGGCGGGAGGGGAAGAAAGCCACACATTTGTTCACGTTTTAGATGAAGTTTCTGGGTGTTAGTCTGTCATATCATATCTGGCCAAAAACAAAAGAATAAAATAAAGAAGACAGACATGTTGTGGCAACATAAAATACTATCTGGTATATTTTAATGTGAGTTTTTGTGTACAAGTCCATATTTAGCCACTTATACACCCCCCCCCCAAACAAAGAAAGTACAGTAGTTGTTTCATGGGCACAAGACTACCCCAGGTATTAATTAGTACAGATAGGAATTGACAAATTAGCTATTTTTGAACAAAGTGTGAAGTTTTGAAAATGGCTAACAGTCACCTCACCTGAAAGAAAGCTGTATATTTCAGCCATCTACAAAATTCAGGTGGTAGTGGTTTATATTGTTGTATTTGTATGTATTAAGTAAAACAGACCAGTCAAAAAGTGAGTGCATGGTAAATTATTTGATAGATCTATTATACCTGACAGGTCCTGGGATTGATGTAGCAGCTCCTGACCTGAGTACAGGAGAACGAGAGATGTCCTGGATTGCTGATACATACACCAACACACTTGGATTTAGGGTATTGTTGATTCTGTGCATGAAAAGCTCAGTATGTGGCTTCCTGAAAGGCATTATTTTGCATCTTTGTTGTTATCATTCTGCAAACACCTATTGGCTCAATCCCACTGACAGTAAAACCTGGCTTCTGCTAAAATAAAACCATGACACAAATGTAAGTGGTCACATGAGGCATGTGCATACACTGATTAATGTGCTAGGGGAACAAGTTTTTCTCCTCTGGCAGTGGACTGAATACAGTATTTTGTGGCAGATGGAGAATCGGTTCCTAAACAATACTACATATCGTATGTAAATTCGAGGCTGCTTTTAAAAAAATTCTTGTTAGCTCATATAACACTATACCAGATAGCATGAATTAAACGAATAAAATCACCATGCTTGCTAATGCCTGCTCAGTCACCACTTCCACTCACTTAACTCCTGCTCACACCTCTTGGCCCCTCTTTCCCTCTGGTCCACCTCTCCCTCCCCCTCCCTCCCCCTCCATTCTCTCTGGCTCTTCCCAGCCAAGCAGAGCTGCCTGAGCTACAACATAGGTGGCAGTGGCAGCATCATGGTGCCAGAGAGTCTGAGGTGGTGAAGGAGTGGCAGAAGTAGAGAGCCTAAGACTGTGATAGTGGTGGTGACTTTAGCCAACCCCCCACAAAAAAAAAACCCAATCCCTCTGCTGGTTTATTTTCGCAGTAGGAAGAGGCCTGGAGGTGACTTGAAAGGATTCTATGAACTTTTATCTGTTCAGCATTTTAATTTTTTTTTGTTTTTAAATAATGCGATATCATCTGCTCTTGAAGAAGACAGATTTCTGAGGTTTCTGATGCTGTATATAAAATATCATTTCAGGTAGCTCTGTTAGTCTGTTGAAGAAACAAGCAGCAAATAGGCTTGTGGCCCTTAAAGACTAATCCATTTATTTGGCACAAGGTTTTAAGACCTATGGCTCACATCATCATAAACTGAGTGATACCTGCATAGATAGATGTTTATACACTTGCTTGGTTGGGAGAGGGATCAAAGGGAATAGAAATGCAAATATGTATAACTTTGTGTGTGTGTGTGAGAGAGAGAGAGAGAGAGAAAGGGAGAGAGAGAGAGAGAGAGAGATGAAAGTGGCCTATCCATTCCTCTATCATGTTTGGAATTATAGGATATAAACGCCCATGCTTGTGTGACAGGAAAGCCCATCAGTCAGGGTGGAATCCATGGGCGAATCTCAGCAACAGGCCGTGGCATTTTACATGGAATTGAAAACTATGTCAACAGTCAAGAGTATATGGATCTCATTGGCCTCAAGACAGGCTTTTCCGGCAAAACTTTTGTATTGCAGGTAAGCATGAACCGTTGTAGTGTCCAATCTCTTCTGTTTGCAGGATGGGAAAAACCCCAGCTGTTTAGTGCTTTGTTTCTAAAACCTATCTGACATGCAGAAATATTTTTTTCCAGTTCAGTGCTGAGAAATGGTAGCGTCTAAACATGTTATATTCTCAGGTAGATGCATTTTATACCCTTCTTTCTTCAATGTGTATGTAGAAAAAATCATTCAGAAAGCTGGACTAGATTCAAATGAAGAAGTGACAACTGGTGGAAGAAATATCAAGTAATGTAAGATATGAAGATGATACCACATAACAGAAAGCAGCAATGACATGAAATGACTTTTAGTGAAAATTAAAAGAGAAAGTACTAAAGCAGGATTGCAGTTGAATGTTAAGAAGAAGAAAATCATGACTCCAGAAGAACTACACTACCTTAGCATTGACAAGGAAGAAACTGGGAAGAGATTTTTTTTATACACCTTGATTCAGTTATCAATCCAAATGGGACTGCAGCCAAGAAATCAGAAGAAAACAGATTAGGAAGGGCAACACTGAAGGAATTAGAAAAAGTCATCAAGTGTAAGAATGTGTTACTGGAGACAAAGACCAAGATCATCCTCACTCTTGTCTTTCTCATTACATGTATGGTTGAAAAACTGGACTGTTAAGAAAACTGACAGGACAAACATTGATTTTGTTGAAATGTGGTGCTGTAAGGAACATTTGTGGGTATTATGGATGGCCAGAGAGACAAACAAGTGGGTCCTACATAAAATCAAGCTTGAATTAATTCTCGAGGCAGAAAATGCTGATGCTGAGGCAGTATGACTTTGGGTACATCACAAGAAGGCAGACTTTTCCAGAAAAAACAATAATGCTGGAAAACACTGAAGGCAGCAGGAAAAGAAGACCAAATATGCTGATCCCGTAAAGGAAACCACCGGTTTGAGTTTACAAGAGTTGAGGAGGAGAGCTGAAGATAGGACATTTTGGAGATTGCTCATTCATAGAGTTGCCACAAGTCAGAGGCAACTAGATGGGACATAACAACAACGTGAAGTGCAACACTTGTTCTGAATTGGTGACCCCTTTTGTTACTCCCAGAGGAACTCTGTTAATGCTGTTGGCGTTTCATATCAGAGCAGCTGTAACAAAAGTTCTACAGTAATGGTTAGAGTGGCACAAAATGGACTTTTGGTTCAATTTTTGGTTCGTTATTCTTTGTTGCATTTTGTTTCATTTTTAACAAGTTTTTAAGTAAAAATTCATTTCATTTTTCATTTTGTTTCATTTTTCATTTTTTTCTTAAAACACTCTCTTTCTCTTGTATGGATTTTTGGCAGAGAGAGACAAAGCAACACTAAAAAAATAGAGAGGGAAGGGAATATATTTGCCTCTGCTGACATTTTAAACCTTTTCCTCCCTTGCACTTTTTTCCTCCCTCGCACGCTCCCTTGCACACTTCTTTAAAAATATTTTAAAAATATCGATCAGAGTAGTCAGAGAATTACATGCTTTAAGCACTGGACATCAACTTTGTAGAGATTATCAGCCATGTTTATTAAATATTTAATCATTTTTATTTTATTTAAAGTTGGTTGTAAATTGTTTTTAATCATTTTACTGTACAGCATTTTACATTGCACAGCAATGCCGCCATTAACGAAAAACGAATCAGAATGAACTGAAAATTTTCAGTTTTGCTTCATTTTTCTTTAAAAATCAGGGTGTTTTTTTGTTTTGTTTTGTTGGAGTTCCTTCAGGAAGACGGGTGGTATAAAAATGGATAAATAAATAAATAAATAAATAAAATTGAAACAAAAAACGGGAAAAAATCATTTTGTGCCCATCTCTAGTAATGGTTCAATGTGCTATAGTCCCTTAGTGATGTTTTAGGTAGTTTAGTGTAGGAAATCAGGGAAAACAAGTCTTGACTTTAATTTCTGCTAAGATGAAATTTTTGAGAGCAGGTACACTAGTATTACTGATGAGTGACTCCGAACATTATTAAAAATGCCCACTGTTATAACTTTACTGTAATATATTAAATTGAGGCATGTTCCACCAGTGGAGTAGGGAGATAAGCTATGGACATCAGTACTATTGGTTTCTGTTTTTCTTTTATGGTAAAACTAGTAGTTCAGAAATTATTTGAGCATCTTTGAAAGCAAAAGCAAAATAGTGATTTATGTGAAATAAAAGAAATCAATGGTAGTGGTGATGATGGTGTGGTGATGATCGGTGGTGGCTTAGGGCATTTCTGAGACTGAAGTAAGTCAAGATGAGAGAACATGACTAGCAGGTAGCCTATACATTCCAGATGTGAATGGGGTTTGAACTTGTGTGGGGAGTCGCTGGAGAAGTTTGACGCCAGGCAGACCTTGGCCACAGAACAAAGAACAGACACAGACAAAGACCTTTTCCAGCCAGCGGAGAAGGCACGCATGCACAAACTGCTGTGTTCCTCTCAGAAGGCTCTGTTTTTATTCTGTTATCAATGTTTACTAGCAAGACATTGGAGTGTTTACATGAACAGTAACTTGGATAGGGGACAGGTGCCCTTTAGTCTTTTGGCCCTGCCTCTAAGCAAAAGGTCAGGGGAAATAGAAGGTCACTTCCCTTCCAGGTATGCAGCGTGGCACCAGGATCGTGTACGCAATCACTGTAGTCCCTTTGGAACACACCCTTCAAAGGAAGGTTCCCACAAATTGGTTTCTTCTCAGCATTAGACTACCACTTGAGAGGAGGAGTTGGGCCATCTAGCATGCAAAACGCATACATCCTTATATGTTTCCAAGGGATCTCCTCCTGTTTTCCCCGCCCTCCCAAGTTGACCACCACCATTATATTCACTGCTGAGAAATATCAGCAACCTTGACATTGTTTTGAAGCCAGTTGCCTTTCTGGTAGCATGATTTGTCATCTAACCAGGTGTTACAGTGAATTTGGCAATACAGGACCGAATTCAGTGGCATGGCGGTGGTGTAGTGGCCTGGGTGGATTTGTTGGGAGGGGGATAGAGCACCACCCGAGCCTCGGAGCAGCACCTCTGCTTCAAAGTATTGCTCTAGTACTGGGGAGGCACAGGTTAATGTGCTAGCCATGTCTGTCAGATTGTGCATCATCCTTATTTTTTTTATTGCAGCATAATGATATATTTAGGCTGTGCATAATTTGTTTTGTTGCAGCGTGCAGCATGATTAATTGAGCAAGAGCAGTATTTTGCTTGGGGGCAACCTCTTTTGGATACCGGCTTTCCATCAGACTGTCTATTCCTCTAACACATTTCTTGGTAGTTTTTTCAGCAGGCCGTCTGCCAGTTTCCCTTCATTCCAGGAGAAATATGCTTCTTCCCTGAGCAATTATTTCCTGCAGGTTGAAAAACTTGGCTAGCACAGCGGAGCTTGTGTGAGGGAACTGTCTTTTAGTCACCTCTATTGAATTAAATTTGCTGAGCGGTTCCCCGAGGGATCGTTCCCTTACTCTAATTAACTTACCAAGGAAATTAAACTGAGAGGGGAAGCCCTCTAGTCCTGAGTGAATGTTGTCCTTGTGGACTGTTTTTCTTTCTCCAATAAATCAAGTTTCAGGTTTTCCTTAAAGAAATCATGTAGGGTTGCAGTGGGCTAGAATATAAACAGCGCGCGAATAGGTTCTCCAAGGGGAAGAACGCAAATACTCTGAGTCCCTTACCCATAATCACCTTCATCTATTCCTTGCAATTAGTCTAACCTGGAATTGATTGCACACTGCATTTGCTTCTTGCATCAGTTATTCCTCA
The DNA here is from genome assembly GCA_023846285.1 of Phrynocephalus versicolor. Classification (NCBI taxonomy): domain Eukaryota; kingdom Metazoa; phylum Chordata; class Lepidosauria; order Squamata; family Agamidae; genus Phrynocephalus; species Phrynocephalus versicolor. Next base: position 70,224,633 of record JAHTLZ010000010.1, read on the forward strand.
CACCCAATGAATACTCAATTAGTCTTGTCATTTCTGGTGTTCCATTGGGTTTTTCCTTTTAAAAGCTAATTTAAGCAGTCATTGCTTTGGTGGAAGACATTAAGTTAAGATGTTAGTTGGCAAACAAATAATTGTGGGTTCTGTAATCATGAAGAGGAGGAAAGGAGACACTCTTTTTGGGTTGGGGGGGAATGAAACAGTCCTGAGTAATTCACAGCCTCTGGTTTTAATTGGTGAGCTTGGTGGAAAGGGATGTTTTCGTGTTTTGTAGACATTGAAACACACTGTGAGACACGCTTAATGATCCTGCCATAGGACTAAAAGAACTTCCATTTGGTCTCTGCTGAGCATTAGCCCTTGTGACCACAGCTGCCCTGAGTTGCAAGTAAGCCATTTTGGGCATTTTAGCCTTAGGTTAATTTTCTGTTACCTTCCTTAGTAGCAGAGGCTTTCATGTTGTTGTTGTTGTTGTTGTTGTTGAATTGTTCAGTTGTGTCCGACTCTTTGTGACCCCATGGACCAGAGCTCGCCAGGCCTTCCTATCTTCCACTGCCTCCCGGAGTTTGGTCAAATCCATATTGGTTGCATCGATGACACCATCCAACCATTTCATGTTATATAGGGGAAAATAGATTGCTTATCTCAGTGGTTAACTACACACTTGTAGCACACTGTTATAGTAAATAGAAAACCAGTTTGAGAATGATGTGGGAAACAGCTGGACAGGATCACTGGAACAGATTACAAAGCAAATGAAATCAAACCCAATTTCTAGCTTTCACTTGCTTCCTTACTAAGAGTGTTGAAGTTGTCCTTTCAACAAGACTGGATGAATGTGTGACAATAATATAAAAGTATTTCTAGTGTCATTTAAACCTACCTGTGCGGCATTATGACTTCTGGGTTGTTTTACTGCCAGCCCAAAACCTGCCCCACATGTCTTCTAGGGCTTTGGAAACGTGGGTCTGCATTCTATGCGATACCTGCACCGCTACGGAGCGCGCTGCATATGCGTCGGAGAGCACGACGGTGCTATCTTTAATGCTGACGGGATTGACCCCCAGCAGCTACAAGATTATCGGAAGGTATGGTGGATCCCATGGCAGCATGTGCTTCACTGGTTCTCAATAGCCTGGTGCTGGGGCGCCTTCCCTCGCCAGCAGTGAACCAGCTTCAGCCATGCAAAGGGTCACTTGGTCTTGTAGGGGGACGCTTGCAAATTCGTTTTCCTTGGATGTTGGCATAGGCAAACCAAAGTGTGTTTCGTATTCTAGGAGCATGGCACCATAGTGGGCTTTCCCGGTGCTAAGAAGCTTGAGGGCAGTGCCCTGGAGGTCCCGTGTGATATCCTCATCCCAGCTGCTATTGAGAGACAACTCACAAAGGCGAACGCACATCGTGTCCAAGCAAAGGTACAGCCCTTAGAGTGTGTATCTTTTTTCCTGAACGATTTGCAACTTCCTTTTCAGGTGAAAAGGAAAGCGTTGGAACCTGCTGCGTTTGAATAGTGACAGAATGTGGTCCTGCCACACTAAATCTGCCCGATATAGGATCACTGCGGATAGGATGTACTTAGGTGTATTCCCTAAACAAGGAACAAATGGACGGCGTGTTCTTTGAACATGAAGGAAACTCCTACACATGCGTGCACACACACAAAAACGTTTTTGCATGTATTGTTGTATAAGCTTTCTTGGGGGCTTATCAAAATTTAAATACACCAGAAACCATCTGTGTGGAGCTGCTAGGGCTAGATTTGGAAACCTACCCCTTTTCCCATTAAGTGGTGAAGTGAGTGAGGTTGTGGAGCTTCTCAGTTCAATAGGTAGATGGGGGCGGGAACTAGTAAAACAGCCTTCCGTTGCTATTTGTCTTGTTCCTGCCTCTCAGGTGCAGTATGGCAGTGATAGGTAGGCCTTGTCCAGTTTAGATGGGAAATCAGAATACAGAGACTGTTGGAGGTGGGTAGATAGCTATGTGGGACAGGTATGACAACCCGTGGTTCTCTGGTCATAAGACATGTGGGGGATCTGCATGGTTTCCCTATTTAGATAAAGTAATCGAAGCATCATGGAACTGAGCACAGTTTTTCATGCTGGTCTTCTGCATGTTAAAGATGTAATTGGAGGTAATTTTCTCTTGTTTGCTTATTTATTTCTGCTCAAGAGGGATACATATATCTAAATTTCTTTTAATCCCTAGAGCATTCCTAATCAGCTGTCATCTTGAAGAAGTTTAAACAACTCTTTGGTAGTGCTATATACACACTGATTGGAACTGTAATAGCTGCTTGAAATAATTTGTCACTGCCTCATTTATTTAACAAATAAAAGTCATTTGCCAAGGTAGCTGCTCAGAGTTTGTCTGTACTGTAGGCGCTGCTATTCTGGTGCGTTTTGTTATCTTTTTGTGCCTCACAGATTATTGCTGAGGGTGCCAATGGCCCTACAACCCCAGAAGCACATGACATCTTTCTTCAGAGAAACATCCTTGTTCTCCCGGTATGTCTGCACATCTCTTGTCTCCATTTTCCTTCGCCAGTGTTTGAACCTTCGGCTAAGCCGAAGTTGAAGGTTCTCTTGTGCAATATCCTCACCCTTGCAGCAGATCTTTACAGTACAGTTATGTACTGATCATGACTGATCTTAGCAGCATTGGGTAGAAAATGAGTAGAAAAGCCTGGCAGTAAATGAATGTACAAAGAGGGGGCACTTTTACACAACCTCTAAAATTCGGTGGCAACTTAAATTCGGACCAGAGATCGTGGGGGTTTGTTCTGCTTCCTGTGTTCCCACTCTTCTGCACTCCATTGGTCCTGTCTGCGTGAGGGGAGAGAGAAAAAAGGGAGAAAAGAATGCAGGCTCACATCCGCCTGCCATCCGGAGCAGCCCCATAGGGATTCCAGGCTGTTAAAGGGGTGGCGGGGACAAAAAAACAAACAGAAGGTGAGGAGAGCCGGCATCCACAGCTTTATAATCCGCATTGGAAATTTTTTTACCTCCGGAGACCAGGTACTTGTAAAATGCGCTGGGGCGCGCTTAGGTGGGCGTGGGCGTACTTAATTTTTTTTAAAGTCCGCCGCTGGTGGGAAAACAATTTTAAGCTCCGCATCTGAGAGCCCTTTGCCTCGGATTTTAGGGGTTGTGTAAAAGCAGCCAGGGTTAATTGCACCAGCTTTATACTTGGTCTTGTTTCCTCATACATTAGACACAGCAGCTATACCTTAGGTTAAGGTTGGGACAGTAAGAGGCAGGAAGGTGGCTTTCTCCCCTTTTGCCCCAGTGTTCTTTTCAGATTTATGCCAAACATGTCAAATAATTAAAAGCAGAGCCCTATATAAAGTGACACAATTGTCCTATGTGATGTAAATAAATATCCATTATCACCTATGGAGATCATTGATGTATGCTGGACTGACAAAGAATGTCTAGATCTCCTTTTATTAATGATGAATGCCAAAGAAATACACTTGACTGTTCTGGTTCTTGGAACGGGAGCCCCAAAATAAATGAGCTGTCCTCTCAGTTAGTCTTTTATGAGACTACTGCCTGCTTCTTCCAAATCAGTTTGGAACTTTGGATCAATGGTAACAGCATTTCTCCAGGAAGTCTTCAGTCAACATGCATGTAACAAGAGGTCGATCCAGCAGATATTATGTACCTGAAATTTCAAGAAGCTTTTTTAAAAACCCCTCATCAAAGGCTCTTGAAAAGATTAAGCAGGTGTATCGGGCCCTATTTCAAATTAGTGCATGGTTATGTATTTGGAAGCAAAGTGTAGGAATAAATTGCTGCAAAGACCTAGGTCTCCCAGGACCTTTCTATATAGAAAGTTAATCTGAGACAGCTATCTTCCAGGTGAATGAAACACAAGTGTCCATAAGTGTGTGTCTATGTACAGAAACTCTTAAAAATTTGCATGTGGAATTCTTGGAGGATTCTGGGAGTTTGGAACCTCCAGAAAAAAGAATGGCACACCCCTAGAAAAGCGAGTTACGGCAGGCAACTTTGTTGGTGTCCTTTAGGAAAGAGCTGAAGACTTGGCTTTTCAAGACACCTTTGATAACTGCTAGGGGAGTACCTTTCCCCCCCCCTTTCTTTCCCCGCCTTTTGCCAATACTGTTTTTACTGGTATATTGCTACTGTTTTTAATTGTGTAAACCGCCCTGAGTTCCCTTAGGGAAACAGGTTGCGGTATATAAGTCTGAAAATAAATAAATAAATAAATGAATGAATGAATGAATGAATAAATAAATAAATAAATAAATAAATAGCTCACTCCAAACACCAATTCAGAGCAGAAACAGATGCAGAATATTTGTCATTAGTATAAGAAATTCATTAACTGCTGAAAGTGTCTGAAAATGATTGAAAACAAGATAGTACTAGAGTTGTAATTTATGCAATTGTGTGTGGTCACTGTGAATCACACATGCGAGTTCTTGTACCTGCACAGAAAACTGTATGTATGAATGCCCAGATGACCACTCAAAGAACCATAGTTACAGGTAATCAGGGTGTCCTTCTGTAGAACAGATTCATTTGGAATAATATTTGTACAAGTAGTTTTGGTTTCCCCATTTCAGAGGGGTTACTTTGTTGACAAATAATGCGATTGAGAAAGTCTGATTCATATTATTTTACATGGCATACAAAATAGTGTGAATCAGCCTCGAGGCCTCCCTCCTACAATCTATACATTTGTTAATCACTGGGGTTTCTACAGGTGAAACTCAAAAAACTAGAATATTGTGCAAATGTTCATTTATTTCAGTAAGTCAACTCAAAAGATGAAACTAATATATGAGATTCATTACACATAAAGCAAGATATGTCGAGCCTTACTTTGGCATAATTGTGATGATTTTGGCGTACATGTTATGAAAATTACAAATTCACAATCTCCGAAAATTAGAATATTACATGACATCGATAACACAAGGATTGGAAATAGAACAATATCGGACCTCTGAAAAAGTATAAGCATGCATATGCTTTTTTTTAAAAAAAAATACGCACTCAAAAATTATTTTTAAAAATCTGTAATCAAAATTTACTTACCTTGGGACTCCAAAGTAGCAGGGGTACCTTCAGAAAGTGATTTTAGGGAACCCCCTGCAATTTGGAAACATTTGGGGGTAAAGAGGCTGAGTTAGGAAGCTCCAATGGGGGTGCCCCTAAACCTTCTCATTGGAATCATATAGGAAGTGGAGGCACCGCTATCACTTGCCCAATCAGGACATGCCCTCCGCCGCCCCCCCAAGCCCTCCGAGCACCTAATTTTACCCCCAAAACCTGGGAAACTTATTTACTCGAGTATAAGCTGAGGGTGTTTTTCTTTCAGCCTAAAAGAAGGGCTGAAAATTTCAGCGTATACTCGAGTATATACGGTTTAAAACAGTATGGGTGTCCATGGAGCCCCGAGACACTCCCCAGGCTGATGGTCAAGTTGTTGAACAGGAGTCCCCCAGCACCACTCCCGTTCTCAAAGTGACAGCAGGCAAGGAAAAATCCCAGAAGCTGACTCCTTCTTTCATCAGTTCACCACTTCTCACACCAGCAAAAAGCAATTGTCCGGGCTGCTTTTCAATGAGCGTGAATTGTAGTGAGCAAAAGGGTTCCCTGTGTAGACCATCTTGACTACTGGCCGTTGGTGTTGTCAGCATCCAGCCCCAGCCCCCCACCACTTTGCTATATAAAGCTTTGCGTCCTTTTTCCTGCTGACTTAACGGGAAATTATATTTTACAGCAATATTGGGCAATTTCCTGGCTTTTTTGCATCATGGGTACAGAAGCACAATATCCCACATTCATAAACCGGAGGCTTTTTAGCAATTGAATTAAAATACAGCAGTTAGCCTTTAAGATGCCACAACATTCTTGTCTTTTTTTTTCTGGTTTTGCCTGATATGCCAGCATAACTACCTCTTCTAAAACCTTCACAGGATTAGAAGTCACATGCTGCCTTGACCCCACCCGCACTTGCTAATACTTCTCTCTCTTTACACAGCAGTGATATTTTAAAGCTTATGTAAGTCCCACTTCTCATGCCTCCAGATCCTTTGTTTGTCTTTTTCTTTCCCATGAAATCCTGGGAATCTCTTAATACCATGGATTGTATCATCTTAAATTTGCCTGTACGAAAGCATAACAGTATCATGTGCATATGAGGAGGAAGGACACATTTAATGACTTTTTGGAGACCAGATAACCAGTCTACCCATAGGAATAAAGTGTTACCATTGTACCAGGTTGGCTGATTTCCATCTGATTCTATTAGAAAGCAATCTGTGCATGTTTGGTGGCTCTATTATGAGCAACTCATAATTATCATAATTTGGGATGTTATGCAAAGTGCAGAGTTGCCATAACAACTTCAGATTGTTCCTATTAATTGCTTGCATGTTTTTCTTTATCAGAGAAGGGTAACAGTGATATATCTATCTTGGACAGGATCTGTACATAAATGCTGGTGGTGTGACAGTCTCCTTCTTTGAGTGGCTGAAGAACTTGAATCATGTCAGCTACGGACGCCTCACCTTCAAATACGAACGTGACTCTAACTACCACCTGCTGATGTCAGTGCAACAGAGCTTGGAGAAGAAGTTTGGGAAGGCCAGTGGGGGAATCCCTATTGTGCCCACACCGGAATTCCAGGCCAGGGTGTCAGTAAGTTGTGATGCATCCTCAGTTTCTTTTATTCTTGGCTGTTCCCTGGAAACAGCCACTGGGTGAAGAATACTTAAGGCCTCTCTGTTACTTTGTTGGGAGACTGCATCAGAAGGTTTCTGTTCCTTGCTGAAAGCAGGGAGCTATTTGGTTTTCTTCAATGTAACTGGCCAAGTGGGGTGGGGGGGAGAGAGAAGGAATTATTGTAGTTCAAAGGACGTTCCTTCTATTCAAAGGAACTGCCTTAAGAACTCGTTTTCCTTCCTCACTTGACTAATACTGTATTCTCATCGTATTTTTCCTCTAGCAGGGGGCAGAGGTAGCATACGGAAAATTTTAAATCAGCAAATAATCAGTATTAACATTTATCTGTGGAATTGTTTGTCTTCAGAGTGAAAACTTGGCAGATTCTAAACTCAGGCAACAATGTCAGTGGGTTGGAGTATTTGACTTTACAGGAACTGGTTGGTCTCTATTGTGCCTTCCAGGTGAAATGCTAGTCTGTATATGCTTTGGACAGAGTTCTATAGCACCACCAAAAAGGGGGGATGGTATAACACATTATAACTGGCAACTAAATGAAAAAACATCTAGACAACTGGATGGAAAAAAGTGAGCATGGTCTCTCTTAGGTGGATTCAACTAGACAGCATCTCATTAATTATGCTGCATTAATTTCGATCGTCTGCCGCCAGAAGGGCAGAAAGTGAAGCCTCAAAATCTCACGTGGGTCTATGACCGTGATGGAGAACCCCTTAGAGACTGAGTGCCCAAACTGCGATTCAAAACCCACTAATTTTTCACAAAGTATCAATACAGTAGTGATTTAACCTGAATACAGGTGACTGTGAAGGGGCAATGTCGGATGCCCACAGAAAGGGCTCCCAGTGCCACCTTTGGCACCCGTGCCATAGGTTCGCCAACACTGGTCTATGAGGTTCTTAAAAAGAGCACAAGAGTTTTTTTAAAAGGGTTGTTAAGCAAGCTTTACAGAGGCACCTTCGGCTTTCTCAGATTTTTATTGTGCCCATCCTCTGAAAGGTAAGAGCAGCTTGGGTGAAGTTGTGTTATTTTCTTCTAACAAGAGAATTATGCCCTATTAATGGTGCACACTCACGTGCTGAAACTACTCACACCAGAAAAAAAAAGAGATCAAATCCACCGCAACTCCTATCATTGTACATGGTGCCAAGCCCTACTGTGGTTCAAAATGACACTCAGATTCTTTCCTGCTCTGTTTTTTACAGGTACTGTACACCACATTTTGTGGTGGCATGAGACTGCCTCCCTTTCTCCACCAGCTGTCTGCTTGCCTCTGCGTCATAAATATTTTTCCTTGGCACCTCCATTCTCACATGCAGATGGATATTTCTTTTTTCCCCTTAAAACCACACATCTGAAGATGTGCATAAACACCTTGTTAAAAAAATAAAATGATAGGGCACGAGCAGGGCTTGATGACATGCCAAGCAGCAGTGAGTACTCAGGATTAAAAGTCAAACATTATTGTAATTTGGGGGGGGGGGGTATGTATGTTATGTATATATTTGCACCAGTTGGCAACTAACTACCACCCTAAAAAAATACACATCTTCTGGTTTATTATGGATCTATAACTCCGGCATTCTATCTACCAAACCACAGAAATCACCTTGTTATAAGTGAATGAAAGCATGATGTTAATATTCATAGGGGATGGTAGCATTGTGCTGTATTTTCCTCGGGCTTGCTTTTTCTTATAGGGTGCTTCAGAGAAAGATATTGTGCACTCAGGGTTGGCTTTCACCATGGAACGTTCAGCCAGGGTAAGTGGCCATGAATTTCACTTCTCTGTTCACTCCTTTAAAAAGAGGGAAGATGATTAGCCAAGCTCCTTGTGTTTTATGTTTTTTAGCAAATCATGGGCACAGCCACAAAGTATAACCTAGGCTTGGATCAAAGAACTGCTGCCTACGTGTGTGCGATTGAAAAGGTCTTTAAGGTTTACAGTGAGTCAAGTTTTACTCACTGAGGCTAGATGTCTGCTGGTCATCCATCAACTAAAGAGGAAAACATGTGCATCACATTAGAAGAAGAAGAAGGAAGACACAGCCAAAAAGTGATCCCGACTTTCGGTATAGATTTCTGGACGCTTTTCCTGTTATTTATATCTCCTCACTCCCTCCCCTTTTTTCCATTGCCTCTAAATCACAGTTGCAATTGTTTGTTATTTTAGCAGTTCTTTCTTAGGCCTGCAGGTGGTGCCAGCAATTCAGAGATGGTGCTGCTTTGGGGACTTGGCCAGTGTTAACTCTTGCAATTAATAAACATACTCTTTCTTTTTGCACATGGATCTGCTTTATTGTGTGCTTGATAAACTCTTGTTTCCAGGTTGTATCCATGTCACAGGTGTCACAACATTTGTTTGAAATCTTTCATTGGGTTGTAGTGATAGTGACTATCTATCTGCTTGATGGCATTTTCTGCAGACGCAAAACACAATTACAAGTAAATCTGCTTCAGTTCTCCCTGCCATGTAGCTGTTTCTCACTTATAGCACATATTTTACTCCTGCATTATACGCCTGAGATTTCTTTTCTTTGAATCAACGCAAAGGGGGGGGGGTGTTGAGCCGCGTGGCCATTACAAAACACAATTACAAAAATAGATTACAGGCGATACCTTTATAGGCCACTATTAAAAATAAAAAAGGAACACTGCAAGCTTTTGCGTGTAAATCACTCTTCTTCAAAGCAGGTCCCAGAAGTTCAGACATGGTAAAATATGTGCTTTACCAGGAGGTTTCTTTTAAAGTCCTTGGTTAGATGATGATCTTAAAGTCCATGGCTAGATGATGTTGCAGCCAGGGCAGGATAGACGCAAGAAGGGCAGTTGTAAAAAGCTGCTTCTTAAGTCACACCCCTGTTCATCTTTGCATCTGGATCATGGTCTGCCCCTAATATACTCTGCAGGATCTTAAGGTCTTTTTCTCAGTGCTTCACTAATGGTGAGATATCATGCTTTTCAGAATATGTTCACACTGAGTAGTGTGTGGGTGTAACTTGGCTGTTAACTTCTGCATTGTCCTTCTTGTTAGAAAGTGCTGTGCCTGTTTTACTTCTCCATGTTGCCTGTATCTCTCAAATTCAAAACAGCAGCTCTTGAGCCTTGTGAATTTGGCAGAATTACTGAAGAGTATCAGCCTCTCTGGTTTGGCTGTGCTATCTTCAGTGGCAATGTCTGTTCTTTAGTGGCAAAGTACATGAAGAAACCTGCTTAGCAGGATTTAACTTGCTACTAGTGTGCATATTGGCTGGGGTGACATTAGCCAGTAAATCATTTGTCTAGAACTATGGTTCCCAACCTTGGGTCCCCAGATGATCTTGGACTAAAACATCCAGAAGCCTTAACCACTAGCAGTGCTGGGCAGGATTTCTGGGGAACCAGTGGTCTAGAAAGATTGCCACATAGTCAGTACAGTGACCCCCCACCCGCCATTTCACGGTACAGGTACCGCGGCCCCGCCACATCGCAGGATCGCACTACCTGCACCGCAGGGGGGCAGGGGGCGGCCGGGTCGCTCTGCGCCGCCCCCCCAGAAGCCTTGGGGGTGCGTGGGAGGTCAATTGGGTCGCTTTCGTGCCGCCTTCCCACGCACCCCCGAGAAGCCTCGGGGTGGCCGGGAGGGGCGGTGCGGAGCAATCGGGTCGCTCCTCGCCGCTCATCCAGGCTCCCCTGGGAAGGCTTGGGGTGGCTGGGAAAGGCGCCGCAGAGCGATCGAGTCGCTCCACGTCGCTCAACCAGGCTCCCCCGAGAAGCCTCGGGCCACGCGAGCGGGTGGCGGCGGGAGGTAAGATGCCCCCCGCCCCCCACCCGCTTCCGCATATCGTGGATTTTCTTGCATCGCGGGTGGGGTGGGTCCCTAACCCCCGCAATCAGCGTGGGGGTTACTGTACTGTATCCCCAAAAGTCGACCTGTTAATGTTGCTGTCATCTGCACACACGTATCTATTGCCTAGTAGCTTTGCCTGTTGGCTGAAGGCTGCTTTGCATGTTACAGTGAACTGAGGACTCAGCACGAATCTAAGGGAGCCAAGGGCAATCTGCAGGTCTGACTCAGTGGGGAAGGATGGCAAGTAAGAAGAATTGTATCATTTTTAGCACTGACCTAGATGGGAAATCTGATATGTAAACTCTTCCACAAGTCAAATAATTATGAGGCTATTTTAAAATCTGCTTGAATACATTGTTGGCCAAATATCATCATCCTACACAAAACTAGCGGCAGACATTATATATAAGATATATATTGCATGCCAAGTAGTTAAACCATTCTACCAGAGATTCAAGTTTTAATTTGTATCATACTGGTTGGTCTTCCTGTTTGTAAATAGTAACACATAAAATGTCAAAAGTTGTATGATATGGTTTGACTCATATCTTCTCTTGGGCATATTTAGATGGGCAGCTTGCCTGTCTCTCAGCTAGTGAATAATTTTTCAGCACATGTCATCTGCTGTTATTCAGTATCAGGGTTGAAAAGCTGTTTTCCACCGGAAACCCCTGCCACATTGTTACCAGCAAATTGACCACTGCAGATTGTGTTACCATATTCTCAACAAAAAGCAAGTGGTTTATTTCTGCACTTGTTTCACACATTGAGAAGTTGGGTGGGGCTGCCATTGGGTCTTAGGCTAATTCAGAAATCCCCATGATGTCTCTAGAAGTTCCAGTATAATATGTGTGTACGAAGAGTCACTTCATTCTGAAAGTGGTTGTGTGTACTTTTTCTCCTGGAAGAAATCTATGCATGGTTCCCCGCTGAAATCTTTCTAACATGCCTGAGACCTCATGTAATCACAAACATAACATTTAGCAGCTGGTGGAACTCTTGGTTTCCCCCTTGACTAATGTATCATTTTGTATTTCAATAGGTTGAGCTGAATTATCACAATCCTTTTCAAGTGTTGGCAGCCTTGGGGCTTCTTAGTTGATGGGAGATGTGCCAGGTTTTGTTATGTGCTGAAACCTTGTTTTTTGTTTCCTCGATAAAGCTAGAGGAAGGATTCTTTCCAGCAGATTTAGTAAATACATCCTTGAACATAAACAGTGCTTCTGGTGACAATTGTCCTTCCAGTGACGAGAAGTGATGGGTGAAAGTGTCATATTCTGTCACCATGGCTGTCACAGCCCAGTCATGTTGCAGACGTTATCTTGGAAAGACAACGCAGTGAGTGTGGTTAAAGCCATCAAACAGGAGGAGGCACTGTTGGCTCGGCTTGGCTGCGGCTCATTTGCATGTGTTAGGAATGCTCCTCATTGGCCAATGAGTGCCTCATGAATTGGTGTCTAAATCCAGCCATTTTCTTCATAAGGTTTTAATGGGATGGAGCCTTCTCATCTGGTTAGGAAGAGTGATTCCAGCCATCTGGAACAATTTAGGAAGGAAGGAGGACAAGGACTGCACACATCACTGTAGGGAAGCATTGGGGCACCGCTGCTGCTTGGTAGACACTGTCTTCTCTCAGTAAATGCATATAGGACTGTTCAATTCCAGATTTCTTCAGACTGTGACTTTTGTTATCTGGGCAATTTGGGTTGTGCAGCTCCCCTATAGTGTTAGTTTACTAAAATCCAACCTGAAGGCATGGGTGGGCAATAGATACCTTTATTAGGCCACTAAAAACCTTGCAAACATAAACTAGCTTCCAACTTCATCAAGGTGGGCACCAAGAACTAGGTATGGATGATGTAGAAAAAAACATAAATGTTCCAAAAATCATGGCCCGATGTGTCTGCCAGGTTTCTTTCTTAAAAATAAGTTTTTAAAATAGAAACTGAAGACTCAAGCTGAGAGATACCATTCAGTACCACTGGTACAGTAGTCTTGTTTGGAATGCATCTGGCAACATTGAGTTTTATGGATCAGGCTGTAGTTACCAATAGAAGAATAGTTAGGGGTACCTGAATCTCAGTTTATTGTCAGCTGAAGGGAAAGTAAACTCTCTAAATATCAAATTTGCAGATGGGAAGAGAAAGATCTCCAGTTATTATGTGCGATACAATCACTTATTTTCAGATCGTCATTTCCCTAAGACACCATTCCAGCCATGTCCCAACATATTCTGGGTATTTCAGATGACCTATACACTTTATAGAGAAGAGAATGCCCCTGGTGCCAGGATACAACTAGAGATTTGCTACCTGGAAAGTAATTTCTGGGAAGTGCATTATATGGATATATATCTGAGTTTTAGAAATAGTGGATAGGAGACAAGCCTTGTCCATTTTATAGAAGTTAGTGATTACTATGTACAGTATTTAAAATTATAAATGACATTACGTTGTGCTATGTTAAAATAATGACGTGCCATTAAATCGATTCTGATTTATGTTGACCCCTTTTGCCATGTTAGCAGCATATAATTGCAGTAGAATTATGGCTGTTAGTACAACTCACCATTGAGTTTTCCAGACCACAAGCTAAAATTAGGGGAGGGGAGAGAACCCGCATAAATAGACTTAGAGGAAGGAACACAAACAAGCCCTCTCATCATAAATTATGTGGCAGTGACTTCATTCTCATGTATTTGCATATTGATTTACAATATGGACTAACATCCAGTTTTCATTTTATCCTAAATGGTTATAAGCTAAGCCCATAATTTGGCTTGTCACTGGTACCGGCATACACACAATATGTTTTTCACTTGCTCAAGGCTTTATTTTCTATTTGGATATTGCTTGAGTAATAGTAATAATACTGTGATCTTATAGAATTTCTTGGTGATCCAACTTAGATTTAGTCAGTTTTTAAGGTAGTGGCCATAATGAGATGTGAAGGATAAACACAAAGCTTAATGAGATCCTTTGATTTGTATTCCTGCATCGATGGCCATATATGCCCTTCTAAATTCATTATGCTGATTCTTTGATTCTGTATGTTGCATAAAATGCATTCTCACTCATGATCTCTGTGACTCACACACACGGGATCACCTAAAGAACCATACTTCTAGGTAAGCAACCTGCCCTTAGTAGCATATGCAAAGTCAACACATTTAAGAGGAAGAGAATATTTGTAGGCAATAGAAGATATTTGATGGAAATGCAGAGAATACATGGATCATTAGAGAAATGACTGGGAAGCAAACCGTAATACAGCTTTATGGTACATTCCCATATCAGTAGGGTTTATGAACACTCTTTTTAAAAGGTTCAGAGTTAATCCAGGCCTGTGACCCTGACGTGCACGCCAGATTAGTAAACGCTGTAGTGAAGGTCAGCATGAATAGTTATGCACGGCTACACAGCACATAGAGAGAACCATCATGAAGCATTTACTAGGGAAAAACCAAGATTCCCTTATCTGGGTGTCTAAAACTTGTACATAGGAATATCAACGGGAGCAGGGGTAAATAGGACCAATATGGAAGGGGCAGAGAGTTGTTTATCCAAAATACTTTTGCTAATGATAAGAACTGTAGCTGAAGTTGGTGCCATTTTTAAAAAAATTGTAGTAGAGTACACAGATGAATAGCCATGTCAACAATATAAGGAAGGCACATGATCGCTGCGGGTTATTTTTTAATGTTTCTAGCAGTTGCTATGCTAATATTTGACAGACAGTTTAGCGGCATAAGCAACCAATGAAGAGGGTTCATACTCGCGAATTCAACAAATCTTTGTTGGAAGAAACACTTGTAGCTCAGTGATAAGATTACACACTTTTTCTATGATTCTATGAAGAGGGCCCCGCCTTTTAATAGAATCATACCATACAGTGGTACCTCAGTTTAAAAATGCCTCGGTTAAAGAAAAACTCCGTTTAAGAAATTATTGGGAATGGGGGTGCCTCAGTTTAAGAAAACTTTAAATGGAATGCCCTGGTTTGCCTTTTTCTGACCTCCAGAACGAAGTAATTGTTTTTCAATGCATTCCTATGGGAAACCAGATTTCAGTTTAAGAACTTTTTGCAATACAAACAGCCTGGAGAACAAATTAATTACTTAAACTGAGGTACCATTGGAAGAAGCCATTGAGTCCAATCCCCTGCTCAAGGGAGGAATCTAAATAAAAGCAGATTGAACAGATGGTTGTCCAGTTTTCCCTTGAATGCCTCAAGCACTGGAGCAGTCGCCACCTCCCAAAGTAATTGGTTCCATTGCCATACAACCCTAACAATTAAGGTTTTCCTTGGGGTACAGCTGGAAATATTTCTGCCTGAAACACCAAAGGCTGCTGCTAATCAGAGTTGATAGCACTGGACCAAGGTTTGATTCAGTATACGGCATTTTGCTGTTTACCTGTTCTTATGAAATTCAACATTTGCATTGGTTTCAAAAGTAGAATACAGAATTTCTTTCTGATTCAGCTTGTCTGAAGAACAACTTTAGAGAGGGCATTATACTAATGCCAAAATCCTGTTGGGATTTTACATGTGTGCAAGGGACACAAGTACATTAGCATGGCTAATCGATGAGTTGCCTGGTACATTCTTCATCAGTTAGCCATAGGAATGTACATTATTTCTCTTGAATCCCAACAGGATTTTGGCCCAAGAGAGGAATCAATACGATATGTATATGTAGTCTCTCATATGCCACGTGTACAGCATCCAACATTTGATAAGAAATGTAGCTGAAGCTGGTGCCATTTTTTTTTAAAAATGTAGTAGAGTACACAGATGACTAGCCATGTCAGCAATATTAGGAAAGCACATGATCGCTGCAGGTTATTTTTAATGTTTCTAGCAGTTGCTTTGCTAATATTTGATGGACAGTTTAGCGGCATAAGCAACCATTGGGGTATGATGTGAATTCATCTCTGACATCAGTCTGTACATCTGTATAAGGAAATGCTGTCCACAGTAGCCTTAATATCTGAAGTTGGTAGATTGAAAAAGAGTGGGGTCTTGTATCTTTCAAGTCCTATTTATGAGGGAAAATCTTGTCAGGTGCACCTTATGAGCATAAGAACAGTTTTGCTGATTCATGTCAAAGGCGTTTTGTTCACCATCTTATTTCGTACAGTAGTCACTTGCTGAATCCACGAGTTCATCTTCCCCAACACCAGCTGATTTGGAAGTACAGTATATTGCTTGTAGGATTGGAGGCAGCATGTAATTATCATTGTTTTCCCAAGAACTTGCCTTAAACTGTCAAAATAGTAGCAATCACCAATTCTTATAATCGCAAATTCCACAATTCTCTGCTACACTACATATTATATTGTCTTGTTTTGAGCCTTCTTGCCTAATAGTTTTAATTTGAGGGTTCCAGTTTTGTAAGAAAAAGAAAAGCTTTCAACTACTGTCTGCTCACCTTTTCAGTTTACCCTTATAAGGGAACTGTATCAGGTGGTCTTGTTCCAGTAGCAGCACTTTACTTGATCTTTGCTAGGAGTTGTAGTGTCTAGAAAGAGCTAGTTATTCTGTCCCAGGTTCTTGAAAAGCCAGTCACTGCAATATAACTGACTCATAAAGGCCATCTTATTCACAGCATAAAGCAAAATAATGCCTCCTCTTTTGACGTGTGAACAATATGGAAGCAGAGAAGTAGCTACAGACAAAAGTTGGCTTTATTCATGGACATAGGGGCAGCTGTGTCACTGGCAGCTGCCCCAGAATTGTACACACAGCGACGGTGGGAGGTATATATCCATGCCACAGTCACAACACAGAGCGCTGGGGGCAGGAAAGGAAAGGTACTCCTTTGTTTGGGATACACAGACACAACTTCTGGACTGTCAAAATCAAGGAGTCTCTGATACAAGACCAGGAGAGCCAGGGAAGGGGAGAGGTCACAAAGGCGTCAACAATCGGTTCAGAGATATAAAAAAAAGTTCCACCAATGGAAATGGAGCGGAGTTGGCATGATTCACGTGCAAGCAAATGTACAGCAGGCCCATAGGAGGGTCCCAGCCAAGATGATGGAATGCCCTGCTTTAAAACGGAAGATACAACATGCTTCATACGGACACAGGAAAAGCCTGGCCTTACTGCGCTGGGAGGGAGACAGGGCAGTAAGGCTGGGCTCACAAATGTATACACACACACACGCACACACAAACCACCGCGGTCAGGGTTTGTCTTCAGTATTCTTTGTTTCTCTTAATGCTAAAGACCACGATACATAAAACACAGATCCCAATGAGGTCCCTTGGAGCAGAACTGGAGGAAGAACTCATGACGTTATGGGGTGGGGGGCGCTCCTCTCCGATGCCAACTGCTGCAAGGCCGCCTTCTGGAGAGGTGGACGAGGTGTGGGAGAGGGTTAGGGTTATTGTTATTGTGCTGCTGGTGGAAGTGCTGGGAATGGGGATGGCCATTATGCTTCCGGCTCATATTCCTGATATTCCTCCTGGAAAAGAAGAAACTGAATTATTTCATGTAAGGAAGGATGGATGGATGGATGGACAGGCAGGCAGACAGACATGGGTGAACCAGTGTAGCATTGATCTGGATGACATCCAACCAATTGATGGGTGGAAACTGTCTCTGACACACTGTTTCACTTTCAGGCTCACCTATGTAATGTCTTAGCCATCCATTTTTTTCTTCTCTTAAGAATGCAAGATACTGCCAACCTCCCACACTGATGGAAAGCTGAGATGGCCACAACCCTGTTTTCACACCAGATTGCTGTAATTCTGCCGCAGTTACCTGAGGTGGCTCTTCATAGTTCTCACCCTCAGGTTCCAACAACGGCTCTATCACTGGCTCCTCCACAGCTTCCTGGCCAACTTCCTCAGGCTGCCATGGGGAAAATGACAAGTTATTTGTGGCTGGCAGTGCTGTCCCGATCTAAAAGCACTATACACAGCTTTCCATGGGTCTTGTGGCAGGCAAACAGTCTATATAAACATTGCAGAAGATGCATACGCAGTTCACACGTTTTCCACTCATATTTTGGAAAACAACAAATGGACAGTGTTTAACAGGACTGAGATTTCCTGACCCTGAGGGCAATGATGGAATGACCCACCTTATGGGCCTACTTGGTTAGGTGAAGTGGCTACATGGGGAGGGCAGAGGGCCAATGTTCCACATATTAGAAGAGCTAGCCATATGGTTACACTGTCTTGGGACAGACAAATGGAAGGAAGGTAGCACCATGGGGACAGATTACCGTTAGGGCTATTGCTTTGCTAATACCTAACCTACTTTACCCTCACTCATAACCTACACAGCCTCTTATGCCATACCTTAGCTGTACTCATACAGTCTGTATCAACAGCTCCAAGCAGCGACTATCCCCTCCATGTCTTTCTCCTGGGACCTCTAATGCTCAACACCCTGCACAGCCCACGGGGGCCTTTCTGCTTCTGCGAAATTCCTGTGAACTGCAGAAACCTATCACAAATGTTTCTGTCATCCCAGAGAAGCGGGCCATGGCGTCTGCAAAACCCAGTACATTCTTGACTGATGAGTTTTCAAGGTCCAAGATGTCTTTTTCTAACACCACAGGCATTCCCTAAAATGACCCTCTGAAGTCTCAAGGGTTCTTATTCTGGGCTAGACCAAGCAAGTTTTGTAGGGGCTACCTGGGTTGTTGTTTTTGCCTGGAAAGCCTATGCTGAAGAAGCTCTACTTGCTATACCAGCTTAGGGAATAAGATCTGTTTGAGACAATACGTTCCTTGCATTTCCGTTCAGATTTTTCCACTCAAAAAGCAGGGCAAAATAGCACATGCCACAAAACCAGACTTTCTCTGACTCATGACTAACAAGAATAGCTCAGCCTTACGTTGGGCTCCTAATTCCTGGTCCCAAGTAGGAAAGCAACTGCATAATTAGTAGAGGAATGGGTCGTGCAAGTGGACCAGTATATGCTAGTCCTGATAATGAACCACTCACTGCAAGGAGAAAGACACCCAACATCATCTGAATTTTTCTGCTCCCTGCCCAAGTGCACTGCAAGGAACAGGGCTGTGTGAAAACGGCAGGCTAGGTGAGCGGTTGTGCAGATAGTTACTCCACATAAGGGCAACCCAGTTTCAGTCTGACTGTTTAAGAGACAATGGATCACATATGCATCACCCTTTGCTTGTTTGCTGTTTGAGCCTTCAAGGGCCCACATGCCTCTCTTGAGGACAGATAAGCCGTGATTGGCACAGCACAGCTGGTCCACACCAAGAGTCACAGAACAAGCGAACCCAAGACAGAAAGGAAGGGGACACTGCACAGCACCCTTCCCCCATTCTGAGTGGAAGAGACCGCCTGCTTCTGCCGGGCGGCTGCGCTGGCCTCATTTCTTCAACTGTTGCTATTTTAAGCTAAGCTGGAAGCGAGCGGCTGGGTGGCAGCTCGGCTGCCAGATTTGAGAGCCCTTCCTCAGCGCGACCAGTGCTGCGACTCTCGGGCCATTTCAGCGCGTGCTGCCTCCAACCCACCCACAGTTGAGAAACATACCCACTTCACTCTTGTGCACGTAGGCATGCTTATGACCCCTTGCCAGCCCAAACACATGTATTTATTATTTAAAAAATTAAATAAAATCGAGCACGTCTACACACACACAGAGAAAGAGAGAATGATGCTGGCATAACAATACAATCACACATTCTGAAGGAACACAATTGTTGGCATGGAGATGAAGAGACCCCCGGGCACTGTGCTCACGTAGGCATTTGTCACATGTTCCAGTGTGGTGCATGCATGGACTTTTGTTCTTGTGTACGTGCATGCCTGTCCATGTGCATACGGCTAGTACTCTCAATTTGAGAAATGTCAGGATGACTACTATCCTAGACAATCTTATGTCTGTCACACACACACACGTTGCCATTGCCCTTTTCTCTGCTCAGCCTAGTCCATCTAATACAATAAAGCCCAGCACCCTGGTCAATGTCTTGTCCCAATTCCAAATGTACTTGGATCTATTAATTTTCCCAGAATTGGATCGGGATAAGCTACCCTTCCTTTCTGTGGGAGATCTGTATCATCACTGGTTGCATATTATTTCCTAATAGCATCCAAGGCCACCCAATAGGGGCAGAGTGCTCACCTTCAGGTCAGTGGGGAATTCATCTTTCTTGACCAAGCCTGTGGCAGCTGCGATGTTACCAGCCCCTGACATGACAGCACCACCCAGCTGAGAGGCCTGCTCCTTCGTCTTCTCTGCAACTGTGAAACCCAGGAGAGGAAGAGACACCAATTATGAGGCTTATGAGGCTGTGTGATTAGCTAGAGGCAGACTGTGGGGCATTTCACTGCCTGGACAACAATTCCTGATCAGTGTCCATTTGTCAAAGTCTTGACAAACGGAGACTGCCCTTGACAAATGGACCCTGATTAGGAATTGTTGTACTGACCAATAACTACTCTACCAGATGGGTTGATGCCCCTTGCTTATATGTGTTCCGTGGCAGAAAGCAGTAAGGCTCTGCTTTAGTGTTTGAGGCCCTGTACCAGTTCAGTGTCACGTTCACTAGCAATTTACAAGCGCCCACACCTTTTCCCTTGCCAACTCAAGATGACCAAACCTTTCAGGCTCCTTCCCCCACCTCGGCTCCAAGCTGGCATTTTATCATAGCCAATCCCTTCAAAACTGCCTTTTGCAGATGAGTGAGAAGCAGCTGGAAGGCTTTGTCCCGGGTCTAGTTACATAAGACGTTTTAATGACATCACTGGCCTGGGATTTCTTTAACACTGCCACCCACTCAAAGACCAGGCCATGGCAACCCCACTGGAGAAGTACAGGAGAGGAGAAAGCGACGGTACCTGAGGCCACTCCAGCGACACCTTCCCGAGTTTTGCTTCCTAAAGAGAGGAGGGGAAAAGGATGAATCCATTAAGAAGCCATGACATGCTGATTCTGTGGAGAAAAAGGCAGCGCAGCAGGCACCCTGGAGGATGATAGCAACACAGCTCAGCCAGAGCTCTTCTTCAGTCCCAGCTCACACTTTCTGCCCCAGGAACAGCGTCTTCTCGGGGCAACAGTTCGCCCCCAGGGTAAAAAATATTATGAGGTGGAGCACTTTTGGTTCACAATGATCCGTTCAATTCAAATTCAAAACTCAAATTCAAAGAAAGGTATCACAAATCACGGACACTTGCTCTTCTGCAAGAGAAGGGTATTTCAGGCCCTTCAGAACATCAGCCTTTGGACAACCTGCAGATGCTCCTGTGTCAAAATATTAGGGAGCCCATGGCTGAGCATGGGTTGAGGACCTCAGATTCCTTCCCCTTTCCTTGGTGGTGGCAGAAGTGCTGCCCCACACCTCTAATCAAATGCAGACTTGCCTACGCCATCCCCACCTCCTTTTTTTTAAACCAAAAAATAAAAATAAAAAAGCAGTTCCTAAGATATGGAGACCAGTGCTCATCGATCTTCCATTAAGTGCATCTACCACTTCATGTGGCCATAATGTCCCATATGGGGGCCAGGAACAACGAGGAACGGCCAGTGTAGTCATAAGACACACCAGAGGTGTCAGACTGAATTTTGCATAATGCGGAGAGCTGCTGAATACAGCTGGCTCCTCGGGATTTATCATAGCCATTTTAGCATTGCAAAACAAAACCGCTATAGTAAACCCGCCTGTCACTGGGAAGGATTAACTCAAAGGCAGAACACACTAGGATGTGAGGTGCTCCCGAGCAAAAGAGGGAGGAGGCTTCTGTATCTCTACCAAGGGAGGCCAGGGGATTCTGGCAGATGCAAGGACACTACATGCTCCACTGATGGAAATTCTCTTACAGCTCTAAAATGGTACATAAACCCAGTTCTCCACTGCTTCTGGCTATTGTAAACTGTGACATGGGGCTCTCCTGTAGTGGGACTCAGGCTCTTCCTCTTGTACCACCAGGACTTGGTTCATTCTGCTGATCAGACAGATGGAACTTGGCACTTCCAAGGCATCACATCTAGGACTAGGCTCTGACTCCAGTCTTCTTGAAATCAAGAGACAATCCTAGCTCTCTGCTCCCCTTAAACAAAAACAAATTAGATCCCCAGTCAAGAAACCAACCTCTAAGGGCTTCTAGTCTTGGATCTTCACCAGATTTTCATGCTTTTCTTAAACAGATTATGTTACAATGGACCCTGGCCTCCCAGATTCCAACTCAATGGGAAGCAGGCCCTCTGGACTCTTGGGAGATGGACAATTGACAGACATCAGCTGTTCTGATGCAGTCCTGCCTGCTGCACCCCTGGCCCGGCTTTGCACCATTCGCAGTCTTTTAAACATTACCAATAGTCGTGCGCTTTTTGTTTTTTAAACCAATATACATGCAGTCCTGTACTGGATTTAATCTGTATCTTCATGCAAATAATCAAGTGAAGATAGTGCTTTAAGACTCAAAGCAGAGGAAGGGATTGTGCGAACGTCCAGATATTATTTCTTGCCGCTCCCATGTAACACAGCCTATAAAGGGAGATGATGGCAGTTGCAATTCAATTAGCACCCAAAGCACTACATACAGCCTACTCCTTTATTATGATCTACCAATGCTAACGTTTCTTGTCATTTGTATTCTCATTTAAAGGTCAATTCTCCCCCCTCCCCCCTCCCCAAAAAAACACAGCCCAACAATATTGCAATATGCAGTTTATGGCACTGAGAATTCTTGATTCCTATTTCTGTGGTCTCTCACACAGATCTATGGCTACCTGGAATGCCTGACTACAGGGCTGCATTAGGCACAGCAAAGCCATCACCTCAGGCGGTGTATGTTGGGAGCTGGTAGCACAATTTGCTGTTCACCTTCTGTTGCCTCTAGGTGTGATGGACAAGGCTTTTCTAATGCCAATGTTGAGGAAATTCATTTTTTTCAGTCAGCTGTTGTACAGGGAATTGGAGGGGGGGAAAACACCACCTTGTGTTTCACCCCACACTGCAAAACTTAAGCTCTGAGGACCCAGGCACTGAGCAGAACCCATCAAAAGATGCCCCGGGAGCAGCCTGAGAGAGCAGCAAACAACTTATGTGAGGGGGGAAAGGGTGCCTCATTTCACACCAGTTGAGTTTTAACGTAACCCACAGCTCTTAGTGTTACACAAGCATCACACAATAGTAAAAAATAACAACACAAAATTTGCTGAGAAAGGGAGGACACATTATCTGCTACCAACATGTAGGGACATGTGGCTGCACAGCACTTGAAAGACAAAACTAGCCAACAGTGCCCATACAGTTACATCTCATTATAGGCCGCAAACAAGACTTGGTAGTAGTCCAGCAGAGTGGTAAGCCTCGTTAGAAGCAAAATAACCATCCTCCATGTTATTGGCTTTAAAGGAGAAAAGATAACTGTACTAGTTCATGAGGGTAAGGGGAGAACAGATTGTTGGATAATATTATGGACGGATAGTGGACCCATCAAAATGCTACACAACTGGGCAGGGCTTTTGAGTGTCCTAGGTCTCTTAATCAGATCAAGGTTTTATGTCTACAGTGCTCTGCCATCAGGATTTGCCACTGTGTGCACAATCAACTTAGAAGCCGAATCAATCGTAGCTCTAGCAAAAACGCCTGACCGATATGTAAAGGCCCACTGGTAACATTCACATGCTACATTTTTACATCTACTTTTTTTTTTAAAAAGCCTTTGGTATAGACTAAAAAACATGATGCATCAGGCATCCTATGATATCTTCCTTAAAAGAGATAATGAAGTATGGGGGAAATGGCAATTGTTTATTTAGCAGGCATTTTGTTCACTTGGCAGTTCCATCTCTGGAAGCTCAGAGAAACTTGTGCTGAGCTCTCGGGCAGTTTCCTATCCAGGCACATGCCAGAATGGCTTAATTTTAACAGTCTAACAGCACCGTGTGCCCCAAGGCAGAGCCCGTTATTTCGAGTTCACAAAATAAAAAGTGAAAAACAAAACTTGAGCAACTGCAGAGCAAGATCTGTGGAATACTGTAAAGGTGTTTGTCCAATTGCAGTCAAGGACAATGTTCCTGCTAACTGACAGAATTTAGCCATGGCCAATCTTGTACCACACGGTCACCCATTTTTATTTTATTTATTTATTCATTCATTTATTTTAGCCAGAAACTTCCCTGTTGGGATTTAAGCTGTCCCAAGTGCACTGATGTCACAGATGACGAGAGAATGCCAGGAGCATCAAAATAAGAATCTAAATCAAATGAGGCTGGGGGTTTCAACTCTGCATGATACCAGCTCCTATAATTGCTGGCAAGAGGCATCTTCATAATGAGAAATAAGACTACAGCAAGGAGAGAGAAAGAACCAATTCCCTTGGCTTTCAACCCACCCAATGCGATGAAATAGGCCCCCTACTGGATAAACGAGGGCTAATCTTTCCTGGTGATTTATGGGTAAGATTTGAGCCTTCCCAGACTTCTTTTTGAGGGCATGAACAGATGGGATGGTAGTTTACCACTGATTCACACACCCTGTGCTGCATAGCTGCAGATCAAACTGCAGTTCACACTTCTTTTAGCCCAGGATGCTGTGTTTTAAGTATTCATACAGTGGCTGATATCAGCAAGATTTTTCTTCTAGCCCATGACACCCATGATCCTCCTCTGCCCATATTGCAACACTATTCTCCTCTCTTTACACACCCTTCTATACCTTGCTCTCACCCATCCACTGCAAGCCATGGTGGAAAACTAGTTATAAATGGCAGGTCTTACAGGGACAGATTTATCCATGCATATATGGGGAAAACCTGCTGTTTATAACCAGTTTCCCACCATGGCATGCAGTGGGTGGGTGAGGACAAGGCATAGAAGGGAGTGTAAAGAGAGTCACTCCACTCCTTTATATAGCCCTTTAAAAACTCACAATCAAAACAGTGCTGGCAGTGCTATAAATCAGTAGATTACGAAGCTTGTTTAAACTGTCAATTGATGTAGCTCCGGAAACACCGTACATTCTTTTTTGGAAAAACAATGTTCAATCATTTTACAAATATCAGTGCTACAGAATGAATGATAATTCATTAAAAGAATACACTTCCAAGTCCAAAATAATATGAAGAAATGGAACAGCAGTAATGACAAAAAAGGACCACTGGGTATTGAATACAATGCAAAAACATCAGATGTACTGGGAAATAGCAATAACGTCTGATCACCAAAGATAATACGAAAATGATACATGAGGAACATGGGGTGAACAGCAGGATAAATGCCTGTCTGGTTACAACTAAAATGTGCTTATACACACTGATTTGGCGCTTGAGTTCCAAATGGTTTTCTGCAAGTTTGTGCTTCTGTTACAAAGCTGTTGCATTTTTCCCAAAATACAAACAGCAATATTTTATCACTAGAAAACTGCTATTCCTGGCCATGCCCGCCGTCAGGCACAGCAGCTATTCTGATTGTGAATGATGTGTGGAATGGGGTTGTGGAACTGGCACAGGAAGCTATTGGATAGTGCTTGTGACATCACTAGAAATGAGAGAGGAAGCTCCTCCTTCCCCAGTCCCCACATCTCTTGCCAGTATCATTTTAAAACCATGAGGCAGGTGTCGAAAGCTCCTGTCAGCTCCATCTGACATGGCCAGTGACCAGGGATTATTGTAACCAGGACTCCAACAGCATCCAAAAGAGGTCATCTTCAGGACGCTGATTGTGGGTATATAATGGGCAGGTGATTTTGTCATGTGGCAACCAAGTTTATGGTGCCCAACAATGGAAGGAGAGTAAAATACAAATATATTGAGCAGAGATCAGAAGAGCTACTTTTTGGAACTATAATTTCCAGAGCTTCCCAATAACTCCAGGATCCTCTGGGAACTAACTTTTCCCATCTCTCATCTTAAACAAATGTTTGTTTGTTTTAGAAGTAAAGCCTCTATCTCTGGTGCATGGAGACCTACCTGTATTCATTTTTCAAAAAAAAAAAAAAAATCCCAGCCCCAGCTAAGAACATTTCTCCATATTTTCTCTGGTGTTACAGCCACCACCCGCCACCACCTTTAAAAGTGCTGAACAGAAATGCAGTCATCCTGCCTTGAAACAAGGATTCCATACTTGCCCTCCCATATAGCATAAGAAAGGATGTTATTGCACTGACTGGCCTCATGTGAATGTTAAGCATAGCATTCAGAGTAAAAAGGCAAGGATCCTGTTCCTTTGCAAAGAAGCCTTTTGTTGCTGTTTGCATCTCACTGTGGGGATGCTGTGGAAGGGAGAGAGCAGCAGTCTGCCATTTACTTTCTGTAGTAGATGATCTCTGGGGTGCTGTGGATATCTTCCAGCTGGTCCTTCCAATAGGACCAACTGTGCTCCTTTTCCCTACACTCCAGGTATCAAAAGGGGAAAAAAGGGAGTCTGACGCATATGACTAGTTCCTTCTCCCTTCATCACGAACACCCCAAACATCTGATTCTGGAGATCTGGCAAGTGCTGGAATTTGAGACCATGAGAACAAAGGGATCTCCAGGTAGGGCCAGGAGAGAACTCTCCATGAACTCCCAGGAAGCTACTGCTGTCAGAGTTGGCCTTGGTGGGCTGGAAGGACCAAGGGTTCGATTCCATAGAAGGCAACTTGCTATGAAGGTTCAGATGTTACAGGTCCTCCTGGGTTCTCTAGCCCTGAGATTTCAAGCATCTGACATTCAGTCTCCATGCTGTGAGATGACAAAGGTAAATTACACAGTGTTCACTCACACAATGCCATTTACCTTCGTCATCCAATAATAGGGCACAGGAGAACCAGAAGGATGGACTTATATACCCATCCTCCTTCTGGTTCTCCTCTGCCCTTACCAGGATGCCAACGTCCCGTTTATCCAGCCGACAGTCATGTGAGTGAAGCTATGCAAAGGCATGCCCATTTAAGCTGAAAGAAGGACACTTGCAGTGCCACTTGCTATAGCCTGTTTTCAGCATTAGCTGCTTTGCAGGATGCCCAATGACACGTGTAGGCGCCATCTCCTGTGGAGGTGATGTGCTCCCCGGGTATGATTAACACATGTGCATCTTGCCAAATCCACAGTGACTCAGACAGCAAGCCATGTTGAGTTAACTTTCAGCACCTGCCTGTGTACACAAGAAGTGCACTGTATTACTTAAGAAAAGCTATAGGGCAGTGTTGGCGAACCTATGGCACGGGTACCAAAGGTGGCACTCAGAGCCCTTTCTATGGGCACCCGACATCTCCCCTTCACAGACACCTGTATACAGGTTAAATTGCATATTGGCACTTTGCGAAAAATTAGTGGGTTCTGAATCGCAGCTTGGACACTTGGTCCCTAAAAGGTTCGCTATCATTGCTATAGGGGATCTGGGACGATATCGTATATGGAAGCCCTACTCTTACTTAGATGTCCGTCTGAATGTGGGGTGGGAAGGGTCTTACTAATGTTAATGACCCAGCAGGGAAGTTAGCACCCTGTTTGTGGTCCAGCATGCTTTCCTTCTACATATACCAGCGCTAGAACCTTGTGCTGCTTGAACCTAGGGAATATTTCATCTGCATCTCAGTTGGGCACTAGTTCCCCCTTTTCTAATTCCACTGTTTTCAAGATTTAAAAGAAAGGAGACAACACTTTCCCCATTGCCAACATCATGGTCCTTTTCTTTTTTCTTTTTGTCCCACTTTGTGGACAAACTGGATAACATGATGAGGTGGAATTCCCTTATTTTGCCTGCAGTTCCATCATTGGGATGGAAAAATCTGCCTTAAACAGCATGATGGCAGAGCAAGGGAAATAGACCAAGACAAAAATGTGTGCCTGAATGGTACAGCACACCGTTTGAATGAGTTGGTCCCAAGACCTTCCAAAGCAAGGGATTTGGATTCTGTATCAATCAGCACAGTGTCTTGACTTGTCCCTTTAATCCACTTTTCCTCTTTCATGGGGAGGAAGGATATACAGTACAGTATTTCATGTTTTCCTTCAACAGTTTTATTGGCCAATGAGCCTTCCCAAACACCGAGGCCTGTCACACCTAGTTCTTCTTTCTAAAGCTCTGCTACCTCCGTGTCGCATGTGCTGCTAGTGGGATCCCTGTGTCTCCCGATGCAGCTTTAGCGGGAAGGACAGGGGTGAGAAACCTCTGGCCTTCCGGTGGTCCAAATATTGTTGAACTGTAGCTCTAGTGGACCAAATATTGTTGAATGAGGCTTTCTGCTGCTCACAGAGACCAGTTTCCAGGAATGCAGGAAATGCCAAAGGCACCTAGCCTTCCCAGCAAGAAATCCCATAAGCAGCTGTAGGAAAGGGGGTTAAGAGCAGCCCGAGAACAGTGAGGGCGAGATGCTGCCATCAGAGTCATCACAGTAAAGCGTCTCTTACTCCGGCTAATCCGCTATGATCTGATTTCCTTTAGCAGGCCCCAGGGGGACAGTCTGTGGCAGGTACACACAATGTCTCTGAATTATCACAGACCTGGGCAGTTAGCAAGAGAGGACCCCTGTCCACTGCCGAAGCTTCCTCCAAACAGTGTAACTGTTCCAAGGGTGGTGGTGGTAGTAGCGGTGGCTGATTCCTCTTGGAAGCTTGCCAGGAACTGCCCTGGCAAAAAGCTGAAATCCTTCCTTGGTCAAGGCTGTTACTCTGTTGATCACCCAGCCGCCGGGTAACAGCTGAGGATTTCACACCTCCTCGGTCTCCTGGACCGGTCTGACTTGAGAGTTTGTAAACAAGCACCCTGTCAACATAGAGACACCCTGCCGCCATGCGTCCTTTAGGCCAGCTGCACACCTGCCATGAGCACACCTGCCTCAAGAGAGATGTCAATGGCCAGATCCTGCTTCCTGTCTTGTGCAGTTGTTCTTGCTCTCAAAAGGAAAGTGGGTCTGGAGAAATGGCACACCAAAAAAGGTCAACATTAACAGCATCTAACATGACAATGTTTTCATAAGTGCATGGGGGAGGATGGGCTTAAATCCACATTCCTAAGTCCATGTCTGCTC
This sequence comes from Phrynocephalus versicolor, assembly GCA_023846285.1. Taxonomy (NCBI): domain Eukaryota; kingdom Metazoa; phylum Chordata; class Lepidosauria; order Squamata; family Agamidae; genus Phrynocephalus; species Phrynocephalus versicolor. Next base: position 70,253,122 of record JAHTLZ010000010.1, read on the forward strand.
TGATACCACAGAGCATCACAGCCCACTGACCTCAAATCCAGCTAATGCCACTGGCATTTTAGAATACTTCCTCACATTAGATGAAACAACAAATATAACGTAAAGAGGGCCTGAGACGGCCCAGCAGACAATCTAGTATTCCAGGAACTGGGGATGCTTCCAGACAAGACATTTGCTTTGTGAATCCCCTGCCTCAGTCACAGACATTGACAAGGTCCAGATAAAAGCATCTTCAATTTGCAGCCATCTCATGCTTTGCTCTCCTTCTTGAATGCAGATCTTAACATGGTGAGGGAGGTGGTGCTTGACTGTGTAAGAGAGGCTGAGGGAAATGCCTTCAGGAGGTCAGATTCCCACTACAAGCCTGGCTACCTAGCAGGGTCATCCATCAGAATGGCCACGGCTGAGGCACCAGATTAAGAGGGATCCCCTCTCTTCAGGAGTAACGATTCTGGTGGAGGATCTTTCACAAACAACAGTGGTAATACTCAAGCTAATTTTGGTTAGTACTGCACAGAAAAATGAAATGATAAACTTTTATTAACTGAAAAACATGTGATAGTTCAAAATGGAACAAGCGATAGTGCTGGAAAATGAGACTCCCAGAACAGAAAATAGAAACTAGGTGGGGGAACCACAAGGACAAGTAGAACTGTCACAAAGGATGCAGCTAGATTAAAGTCAAAAGAACAGCTAGTGGCTGATATGGGCAGAATTTAAAGGAAAGTCCAATGCTTCACAACACATACAATTGAATCATAGAATGTGAGAAGTATGAATTAAGGTAAAATAGAAAGTGAAAGGCATGAAATGGAATCTACAAATATTGCAGCACTTGATGTCAGTGAACTAAGGGGGATGTTAATGGGATAGTTTCATCAACAAAGTATTCTACTCTGGAAATGAGAAATCCAGAAGAAATGGAGTAACTCAAATACTGAGTAAAGATGTAGCACTGACTGTAATGAGCTTTAATGCAAGATCTGACCAAAGAATCTCAATCAGACTCTGTGGAAAACCTATCACAACCAGTATTCAAATTATGCTCCAACTACAGATGCTGAAGAAGATGAAATTGAAAGCTTTTATGCAAGCATGCAGGAGGGAAATGATCACACACCGACACAAGATATGCTTATAATCACAGTGGACTGGAACACTCAAGGAGGAAGCAAAGAAGAATCAAATGTCATTGAAAAATTTGGTTTAGGGGTCGGAAACAAAGCAGAAGTGTTCTGCAAAGCCAACAATTGAGGCCCGATGTTTTGTAAGCCGCTTAGAGTACATATTGTAGATAAGCGGGGTATAAATGCAATAAATAAATAAATAAATAAATAACAATCTGTTAATTGCAAATACATTCTTCAAGCAACAGAACAGACAACTGTACACCTGGACATCACCAGATGGTTAAAAAAAAGAAATCAATAGGTTGCAAAATTTAAAGCAGGACATGGAGAAGCTGTATGCTCTCTGCCAAAACAAGACCAGGAGCAGACTGCATCAATAAATTAGATGGCTGAAACTCAGAAAAGCAGTAGCTCTCAGCAAGTGTGAGGATATGCCTCTGGAGACCAAAGTCAAGATCATCTACACCAATGAGGTAGGGTAATTTTTTTAAAAAAAGAACAGACAGCATCTTTAAAATGGAAAAGGATGGGCCACACCATGATACGTAATGAAGAAATACATCAATGGCCACCTTGGATTGGAAGAAGGGACGCAGAAAGGCCACATACCAGATGGATAGATGATCAAATAAGATCAGTAGAACTTGCATGGCTTAGAATAGCACAAAAGAGAAAATTTTGGAGCCAAGAAAGTGACTAGATGTACTTTCAGTTTATGCTTGAAAATGTATGGCCAATGCCTGGTAAAATATCAGAAGTCCATGGAACCTACTGGGTTGGGGGGGTGCCCTGCATCATCCCCTTAATTAAGTAGAGCAGCAGAATGAATAACAGACAATAAAAAGGCTGGTATAGTCATTAGCCTCAATGAGGCAGTTGCTTCAAACACCAAAAATTAGGGTGTGGCATATCTACATTTGCTCCACAATTGTCCTCTGGACAGGGCCACCACCAGCATTCTCTGCTCTGTTACTTGCTTTCACATGTGTAGTCCAGCAGGGCACATGTTCTAGGGTTGCCACTGCCCTGCAGATGGACAAGGGCCAGGGCAGATAATGTTACTGAACCACCTTCTTTTTGGGGGTGAACCAGGTGGTTGCAGGCATGTCTCTACCTGCTGCACATCCTCCCCCGCCCAGATAAAAATTGGTGTGGTGTGGGGTGTGGGGTGTGGGTAAGGAGATGGGCACTGCTACATCCTGTCTTGCTCCCTGCCTCCTTCAGCATCAGTTCTCAGTAACCACTCTCAAAGTTAGGAATGTTGTGTACAAAGAAATAGGAGCAGGAAATGAGAGAAGCCAAGAACACCTGAGTCATGCCCCTTCTTCTCTCCTTTATCTCAGGAGGGATCCAGGTTTGGGGGAAGGATATGTAACATGCCTTCTCCTCTGCCCTTTTTTTTGGGGGGGGGCAGGAAAGGTTTCAGAAGATGACAGCATGCCTCCCTCTACCTTTGTTGGGAGTGCCACAGTGGTCAGCATGGACAGTGACAACACTCTGCTTCACACTTCAAGCACAGGGAAAGTGTAGGCCACCTCCACACCCCATGTTCTGCCCCAGCAGTGAAAATAGGGAATTTTCCTTTAAGCTCAAGAATTATGGGAATCATAGTTTTAGATAGCATGCCTAGGAAATAGCTCTGATTTGTCAGGACGTCTATTGCATGTGGGTCCTAGCATGTATCTGCATGATTTATTAGCCTTATCTGCCTGCGGCAACACACACACAGGGAAGATACCACCTCGTTTATACAGACAGAAAGAGAAATGTAGACCAAGGAGACCTGATGATGTATTCCATGAAGAATACGCTACAACCTGTAAGTTGGAATGCCATGGAATAAACCAGGCCTGCCCAACAGGTAGACCGCGGGCTACTGGTAGCCCGTGAAGGGTTCAAAAGTAGCCCGCTGGCCATCAATAAAAAAAGTGAGGGGATAAGTTCTGCAGCCCTCCCTCCCCCATCCCAAGGACCACCACTGCCCCAGCAAAGTTCTGGGTCTGCCAGCCCACTGTGTCAGGCGAGTGGGGCAGTTCAAGGGCCATGGTGCATTGAAATCTGTTCCCTCCAGAACAGATTAATTGGTTTTCAATGCATTCCTATGGGAAACCGCTGCTCTACTTACAACAGTTTTTATTTATGAACATGTGTTCAGAATGGATAAAATTTGTAAGTAGAGGTTTTAGTGTAGTACCCCTCAGGCACTTTGGGCTGGAAAAAGTAGGCCTTGGCCTGTTCAAAGTTGAACACCCCTGGAATAAACAATTCCTTTTAACTCTCATTCTCCAATGTTTGTTGAGCTGAAAGCCATTCCTCTTCGGCTTATAGCCCACCGCTGAGGACGGGAGGCGGAACACCCCTCAAGAGTACCAAGAGGGGAAAGGAAGAGAAAGAGGGAGATTCAGTGCTGAGCAGTGCAGTATGAGCATTTGAAGGATCCTCTTGGCAAGGGGTTAAACTGCAATACTAAAGCTAAAACTCTCCTCATGACCCAGGGGTTCAATCCCAGGCAGCCAGCTCAAGGTTGACTCAAGCTTCCATCCTTCTGAGGCCAGTAAATTGAGTGCTCAGCTTGCTGTGGGCTGTGGGCAAGGGGACCAATGCATAGCCTGCAGAATCAAATTGTAAACTGCCCCGAGAGTGCTTGAAGTGCTATGGGGTGGTAGATAAGAAGAACCCCTTGTTAGATCACCTTATATAAGAACATAAGAACACAAGAAGAGCCATGCTGGATCAGGCCAAAGGCCCATCTAGTCCAGCTTCCTGTATCTCACAGTGGCCCCACCAGATGCGTTTGGGAGCGCATGAGACTAGATATGTCTCCTGATACCACTCCCCTGCATCTGGCCCTTTAAGTACCCCGGTTTTAAGCCTGGAGATTACACATCTCCATCATGGTTTGTAACCTGTGATGGACTTCTCCTCCAGGAATCTGTCCAATCTCCTTTTGAAGGCATCCAGGCCAGATGCCATCACCACATCCTGTGGCAGGGAGTTCCATAGACTAACAACGCGCTGGGTGAAAAAATATTTTCTTTTGTCTGTTCTTACTCTCCCAGCCCTCAATTTGAGTGGATGTCCCCTAGTTCTGGTATTTTGGGAGAGGGAGAAGAGATTCCCTCTATCCACTTGACTCATGCCCTGCATTATTTTGTATGTTTCAATCATATCCCCCCTCAGGCACCTTTTTTCCAGACTAAAGAGCCCCAAATGTTTTAGCCTTTCCTCATAAGGGAGGTGCCCCGGCCCAGTAATCATTTTAGTCGCTCTCTTCTGCACCTTTTCCAGTTCCACTATGTCTTTCTTGAGATGCGGTGACCAGAATTGTACACAATACTCCAGGTGTTTTGTATAATTGCATTATTATGTTGGCTGTTTTATTTTCAATCCCCTTTTTGATCATCCCTAGCATGGAATTGGCCTTCTTCACAGCTGCCACACATTGGGGAGACACCTTCATGGAGCTGTCCACCAACACACCAAGATCTCTTTCCTGATCTGTCACGGATAACTCAGAGCCCATGAGTTGATAGATAAAGTGTCGATTTTTTGCCCCAATATGCATTACTTTACATTTGGCAGCATTAAAACACATTTGCCATTTCGTAGCCCATTCCCCCAGTTTGGAGAGATCCCTCTGGTGTTCTTCACAATCTTCTCTGGTTTTTACCACACGGAAAAGTTTTGTGTCATCTGCAAACTTGGCCACCTCACTGCTTATCCCTGTCTCCAGGTCATTTATGAGCAGATTGAAAAGCACCGGTCCCAGGACAGATCCCTGGGGCACACCGCTTTTCACCTCTCTCCATTGTGAAAATTTCCCATTGACACCTACTCTTTGTTTCCTGGATCTCAACCAGTTCTCAATCCATAAGAGGACCTGCCCTTTTATCCCCTGACTGTGCAATTTTCTCAGCAGCCTTTGGTGAGGGACTGTGCCAAAAGCCTTTTGAAAATCCAGATAGATTATATCCACCGGTTCACCCAAATCTACATGCCTGTTGACCTTTTCAAAAAATTTTAAAAGATTTGTCAGACAAGACTTTCCCTTGCAGAAGCCATGCTGATTTTCTCTCAGCAAGGTTTGTTCTTCTATGTGTTTTAAGATTTTCTCTTGGATGAGGCTTTCCACCAACTTCCCTGGGACAGATGTAAGGCTAACTGGCCTGTAGTTTCCCAGGTACCCCCTCCTTCCTTTTTTAAAAATTGGTGTGACATCTGCTATCCTCCAGTCCCCCGGCACTGTGGCCGTTTTAAGAGACAAGTTGCATATTACCGTTAAGAGATCTGCAATTTCATTTCTCAGTTCCCTAATAACCCTTGGGTGGATGCCATCTGGGCCCAGTAACTTGTTAATCTTCAACTTATCAATTAGTCCTAAAACATCCTCTCTTTTAACCTGAATTTGATTTAATTCTTTAGTCAAGAGGGGCCGTTTAGGAAGCGGAATCTGCTCAAGGTCTTCTGTCGTGAAGACAGATGCAAAGAAATCATTTAATTTCTCAGCAATTTCTGTCTCCTGATACCACTCCCCTGCATCTGGCCCTTGAAGTGCCCCGGTTTTAAGCCTGGAGATTACACATCTCCATCATGGTTTGTAACCTGTGATGGACTTTTCCTCCAGGAATCTGTCCAATTCCCTTTTGAAGGCATTCAGGCCAGATGCCATCAGCACATCCTGTGGCAGGGAGTTCCACAGACTAACAACGCACTGGGTGAAAAAACATTTTCTTTTGTCTGTTCTCACTCTTCCAGCCCTCAATTTGAGTGTATGTCCCCTAGTTCTGGTATTTTGTGAGAGGGAGAAGAGCGTCCCTCTATCCACTATGGATGTGAATAGGCAGCTGCCAATACCATTGGCTCATCTGGCCCAGAATTCTTCTCTCACAGAGCTCCATCCCTCTCTTTCTTACATGATTAGATCCATTAATCCAGGGGTGGCTAACCTCTCGTTCTATACATGCCGTTAAGATTCCAGCTCCTGCTCCAGCAAAGGTCATGTTCATGGATGTTGGGAACCGCAGTTGGGAAGCAATTGGAGTGAATCGGGTGAGGTTGTGGAGAAGATCTGAGAACGCGCCCCCACCCCGTTTCAGAGTCTGGCTGGAGAGGAAATTGCTAACTGGCTTTAGGATGAGTTCCCAGTTCCCAATGATGTAAAGATCTCGATGGAATTCGCAGACTCCAGCGACCGCTGTTCCCGTACACCAGAGGCACTAGTGGAGAGGTAGCCCTACCAATCTTCTTGGATTGCAGCCCCTGACGGTCCTAGCCCAGGAGGATGAGAGTGACAACTCTACACCCTCCAAAGGGCCCCACATTCCCCAGCCCCTGCCGTGGACCTGAGCGTGGGGCAGAAGCCAAGGCAAGCAGCTTCCCCCTTTTGCATTTCTGTTGTGTTCTTCACCGCAGCGTCTTTCAGCCCAATGGCCAAATTCAATTTCAGAGAGGTTGGACGTGAGGCTGCATCTGCAGGGGAGGGGAGGCAAAAGATAGAACCAAAAATGCCAGCATGGATCAGCTTAACCTGGTGCTGCCAACCCTAAGGGTTAGGAGAGGCATTCCAACTTTTCAGGAAGGGGTACAAGCCCAGACAAGAGCTGAGAAGCCACAGAACAACAGTGTTGGGGGAGGTGGGGAGCACATCCTTAAAGGCTGGATAGAGACCCCAGAATGACTAGATTCTGCCTTGGGGTCCATGTTTCCTTCTCCCTGCCATAACATATCCAGGCAGATTGGAAAAACAATTCCTCCGGAATTCGTAGCAGGGGAACAACCTCCTTTTCATCTTTAATGTGTCCTCCTGGCACATCTGGCCTCCGGGCTCTCCCTTCCTCCCTGCTGCTTTCTCTTCTGAACTCCTGGCCAAACCTCTGCCTGGCCAGCATCTCTTGGGATCGCTCTTTGTATTATTTACAAGCAGCAGTTCATGAGGGTAATAACTGAATCATTAGAACAGACTGTTTTAAGGGATTTGCTTTGCTTCCTGGGGACATTGCAATTTTTTTTAAAAAAGGGAACATTTTACGGCACCATTAAAGGGCACCATCTGAGTTATTAAGCATGGATGAAAAAAGGTGCCTCCTTTACGATCCCAGAGGGATTTCCTGTAGGTCTAACAGGCTTCCACGTATTTCTTGAATCAGCAATCTGGAGAAAGGTACTGTATTAATATTCTCTCCAATGAAAAAGACCTGATGCAAAAGGACAGGAGCAGTAATTAACGAGAGAGACCAGGCACTAGAAGCAATCTGGGTGCTTTGTGGGCTTAGCCTGTTCCAAAAAAGGCAGAGAGATGCAGCAACGCTCAAGGTCACCCTTGAGGAAAAAGACAACCACCACCACAAAATGTAGAGTTTACCTAGGGGGTGGGAAACTCTGCCCTGGAAAACTGGAGCCCCATCCCAACCCCTGGGATGAGGCTGTCCAGATCAGTGGTAATCAACCTGTGGGTCCCCAGATGTTCCTGGACTGCAACGCCCAGAAATCCTGGCCAGCTCAGCTAGTGATGAAGACTTCTGGGAGTTGCAGTCCAGGAGCATCTGGGGACCCACGGGTGGAGAACCACTGGGCTAGACGACTGACTAGATCTCCCCACAATATAGGACATCTTCCCTCATGTTTGTTTACACATCCATTACACGGTAGAACCCCACCAC